>OY855916.1:19953411-20278411 GCA_963693305.1 Meandrina meandrites | reverse complement strand
GAGGTAAGATTCATTCACAGGAGAAGTGTTTTCCCTCTTCCTCATCTCTCTTCTCTATTCAAAATCTTGTGGTGAATTCAAGGACCTGTAAAAGGAAATTCCGAGATAGCAATCGTATACGTCCAGTCAGGTAGAAATAAAATTATCCTAGCGGTGCCTATTGGAGTCCTAATGCTTTTTGGCAGGATTTGTTCCCTTTGAAGAGATTTGAAAGGAAGTATATATCCCGCCCTGTTTCTCCGCAGAATTTAATAAACCTTATTGTCAAATTTATATCATTTTGCAACAGGTTAGATACGAATGTGAGAAGTGAAACAACTTGGTCTGCAGTGCGTCAAGCAACTGGAAGTTCATCAAAAAGAAATGATCAAATGTAGCTTGTAGGGTTTCCTTGAAGAGATCATTAAACTTCTTATTGACGCTAGTTGTTGTCTCTGTTACCTATTTACCCTAGTAGTAATTGCTTTAGTGATGGCAGTCGAGGACACATTGCTGCGGACACAAATGTTTCCATGTTTGCCCGCGCGCGCAACATTTGTTGAGGACAGAAAATTTGTGTCAGACACAAAAACTGTTTCTGGTTTCTTTCAGAAACATTTTGCGTTCGCAGCAAATGTTTCCCTGTTTGCTCGCCCGAGAAAGTCATGAGCAAAAATGTGTCCTCGTTTGCCACGGCCTTAAGGACGTTCGCGCGAAAATTTTCTAGTCGATAGATTTTTCTAAAATTTTTACTGAGGACGGATAATGAGTTATTTGTGTCAGAAATACAAAAAAAAGTGGGGGTCACCGACTTCGTTTCAGAGATAAAGTCTGTAGAAAACTACCCTGATTTTGAAAAATATGCGCACGTAATTTCGCACGGCTTTCAAGGTTTGTAGTTTAAATTATCGATGATGAGAAAACGGAGGCAAACGATCTTGGTGATATTTTGAAGAAGTGCGTCTGTTGCGTAAATAATTTTAAGTGTTGCCATCTTTTATGCAAAACTTAGCCCTGGAAGAGGCATTTGAACCCGTCGTACGGCAAAATGAAAAGATCAAAAAGCGGAATTCGAACGTGCGTGGGGCAAAAAAAATCAACCTTTTAATCGATAGATTTTTTTCATTTTCTCACAAAACGTAGATAATCGTTAACAAAAGTGATCTGTTAAGAAAAAAGTAGGGGTCACCGACCATTTAAGCTAGCAAACTGCAAGCGAAGTTATCGCAACAGCTACTCACCCTATATGTGGTTGGAAAGTTTCCTCAGTGCGCGCGCTCGATGCATGACGTGGCGTAGCGTTGCGACAGGAATTACGTGCGCAGTAAGGATGCGCATAAACAATTAGCGCGAACGTCCTTAAAGAGTTTTTTACTTCTCAACTTATCCCAATCCACAGAGACCGTTTCTTCTGAAAAGTGTGCGGAGATACTTTCTTTTAAAAGATGCAGATATTGATGAGAGGGAAATATACATTGCTCGGTTAGCGATAGTCATTGATAAATTTGGCTACTAGCTATAGAATTTCACTTTTGCGATATCAATCAATGTACTTCACGTAACCGTCACGATGTGCCCTTTAAGGTACAAAGCAAAAACAATCATCATGGCGGACTGACCTGGGGATCCCATATCGACTTTTATTTTCTTACCCAGTCTCAAAAGGGTCAGTTAAACTTACTGAAAGCCACGTTCAATTTTAAAACTGTGAGGTGAAAGTTTCACAGATATATACTTGAGAAGAAAAAATAATAAAATTTTATCTAACAAACATAAAACCCTGAAAAAAGGTTGTAAACCGATTTTTAAAGCATTGCTTTAAAACTGAAGATCGAGGGAGCTTATGTGAGACTGATGACCACATATTGTTTTTTGTTTCGAGACTTTTTCATTTTCAGTTAGATGCTGGCTTTCACTAATCCCCAAAGGCTGAAAAAGAATATAGGGTGTTTCTGTTAGGCTCTAATGATAAAATACATTTATTTTGTTTACATTTCTACGATGTACTCTTCATGTCTCTTTCATGACGCCAGAACTTTCTGCGCGGTTAAGCACACTGAGCACTTTCCAATGTCAGAAGTCCATAACTATGGACTTCTGCCAATGTGTAATATCAACCTGGTTATATATCGCGCTATAAGCAAATCATTCTTACATTATTTTTTCTTCTTCACTGTGTTCGGGAATTTTCCACTCAGAAATAACGAACTCTTTCGTAGGACTGTATTTCCACTTTATTCCCAGCACTTCAGTACTCTCAATAACAAGTCAACAATTCACAATATTGATCATGACAATCTAAACTTTGACATTCTGTGCTACAATCTTGGACAGAATAAAAAGAGAAATTAGACCCCCCCCCCCCCCCTCCCCCCGAATCAATGATGAATCGCCGCAAAAACCAAAACGCGCCCATTTTCCCATCATTGAAATGGGGGGGGGGGGGGGGGGAGGGGTGGTCCTAATTTTTCATTTGAATTGTCCAAGATTTAAGAGCTACTTAAAAGTACACTCGTATCAGTCTAAAATTACTGTTAGACGATCTCTTTCAGCTCTTAAAAGGCCTTTATCTTTAAGTTGTCGTGTCCATTTACTTTTGATAATAATCAATGTCTCATCCTGTTCTTGTTTACAATACATATGTTTTGGTTAATTGGATTCACATGCACGCTATTTTTGTTTAAGGTTACATGTCACGAGTGAACAGATAAATGTTTTGTGACAACCGTTGATTACACCAATTTTTACGGCAATTGCACCAAATGTACCTGGTTATATATCATGTTTTATTATTCAACAAGCTCGCGCGATGCCCATATATGGTCAGAAAGCCATTGTTATCCGTCATCGGCACATAACAGATATCCTGCGATATACGTAGGTTGCCAAGATTCGTCCGAAATCTTGCAAGGCGTTTCACAACCACAGTTTTTCTCGCTACAAAAATTTTTTCGTTAACAATTTGTTGAATAATAAAACAATTATCCTGCTCAATCTTGCGGAATATCGTCTGATTTTAGCCAACTCGGCCTACGGCCTCGTCGGCTATTAAAGTATCAGGCGATATTCCGCGTGATTTCGCAGGGTGGGGCGAAGCAGGCAACGTCGCATTCGAAGACAGAACACGGAGAAGCGAGTCTTGAAGTGCTTATAACTGACTCGTGGAATGTGGTTACGTAATACGTCCCCGCGGATCCAGAACTGCACGTTGAATGCGTGAAAATGGGGATAAAAGGGGCATTGTATACGAGTCCCCCAGGGAAAATATAATATATTTATCATCCATAACCATTTTCGGAAGCACCTAAGAACGATCGAAGTCCAAGTTTTAAATATTCTGTTACTGAGAATCGAAACAGCTGGTATTCCCAAAGCTGTTTGTCGTTCTGATTTTCTGACGATTGTTTTCGTATCTAAAACGTTGCTTAAAATAAGTTAAACAAGAAAAACAAACACGACAAAGGAGAAGTGGAATGACTTGTTTTCTCAAAGCAAGCTTTTACACGCGAAGAAAGTCACAGGCTTGACAAAGCGATTCTATCAAGTCCAGTTTGAGGTTTTGACACCAAACGTGCCGGTCGGTCATCGTTACCAGTGCTAAATGCTAGTTGTAAAAGCTCCTAAGAAAGTCGATAAAAACTCAATGGTTAGAGGATGAAGCCCTCTCTTAATTGCTACATGGTTGTATTCCTTGTTCATACGTAATGAAGTACGAAAATATCTCCGAGGAACATCCTGCAGTAATTTGAGAAATCAATTAGGAGATAGATTTATAGAAACGTATGTTTAAAGGAGCTTTGTCACGGATTTTAACAGATTTTTTAACTGCCAAAATTTCTATTTATAATTTTCTCATTAGTGACAATACGCAGAGGAGGAGGGGGGGGGGGGGTTGTTACTTGGTTCTTATGGTGGGAGTATGTCGTTCAATTCCCTCTCAAATCCATTCGCGTATTGTTTTAATTACTTCTCTGATGATGAAGGAAATTTGTGACGCCTATTAAAATCAAACTTTGTTACAGTGAGACCATAATAGCGAAAAAGATTATCATATTTTAGACCAAAACGGCTGAAAACAACAAACCGTTTAAGACGGCACATTTCGCTATGTGCTGTCGTAAATAAGGCTAGCCTTAGTTTATAGATTATACTGGGGCGTACCCTCCCCCCTCCCCTTTCCCCCTCACCCTTTTTTTTGGAGAAACACGAGCCATTAGGAATTAGGGGCTGTTAGCACAGCTGGAAAAAGAGATAAGTCTCTTAAAAGCAAGCTTTTAGATGTGAAGAAGTCATGCGAGACATAAGGATTCCTTCAGGCCTAGTTTGATTTTTTTGTGTGTTTACAATACACCTCTTCATTATTCATGTCAAATGTCGTCTCCTTTATTTTGGCGTAACAGCTCCTTAGAGGGTTGTAGCAGTTTCCGTGATGTGCTTTAAGAACGTCTATGGCAATTAGCAAGATCAACACGGAACACTTGTCATGTTCGTCAAACATGACATGTTGTTTGAGATTATATATTGCTGCTATCATAGTGCAGAAACGTAAAGAGTTCATTCACGACAAAGGGAGAACATTTCAGGTAAAGTAGCATTTTTTGGTGGTTCTTTTTCCTAAAGTTTTAGTAATTGTGTTTCCCTTACAAAACGTTCTTTTGCGCGGTAACATTTTTCTCCTTTTCTCATCAAAAGAAGGAGAAGCCAGGCTGTTTTTAGTAGAAAACGTTTCATATCGATTCTTGTTCTTGGCGTAAATAATTTTACTTGTAGTGCACAAGGAGTTTTAGAACTAGCACCAATCCAACATTTCTTCTCGAGAATCTATATATCATGTAGAGCACTCAAGTTTAGTTTGAGAACGCGGATGAAATGCAAGAGCCTTGAACATCGCGAATCCTTGGTTTTTATAAGAAAAATGGAAACAAAGGAATTTACTTTTTTTAAGGAGCAAGAGAACAAAGGGATATATTTTCTAGCAGAAGAGAAACAGAGAGATTTATATCTTAGGAGCAGTAGAACAAAAGGATTCATATTTTAGGAGCAAGGGGACAAAGAGATTTATTTACTTGGAGTAAGATATAACAAAGGGATAAATGTTCTTGGAGCAGGAGAACAAAGTAAATTACTCTCAAGGAAGTGAAGAAAAAAGGACGTTACTTTCACGCTAGACAGAGTAACAAGGAAAATGAAAGACTTAATGAAGGGAACAGCAGAACTGAGGGAGAAGTCAACATAGGTCAGGAAAATGAAAACATGAGTGATATTAAAGAAACTGCTAATTTTCTTATTATCATTCCAGTTTCAGTTAAACTGCACTACATAGGTTCAAGGACGATGTTGCGTTTGATGGTATTTTGCCTCCTTGCAGCGCTGTTTGGCAGCACCGGTAAGTCTTGAAGTCTTTTCTATCATTTAGTATGTTTCCGTCCCGGGGCAACAGCCCGGCTTAAGCTCTGCAGTTTTACAAGTAAGAAGTGTAGCCAAAATATTTATTTTGAGTTCTAAGCCCACATAAAAGGTGGAAACACGTGCCAAACTAGTATTAGATGCACCAAAACCCTAGCTAATTTCAGGGAATGCCACAAAAATAAATTAATAATTAAATAATTAATTAAATTAATAATTAAATAATTAAATAATTAAATTAATAAACAATTAATAATGATGATGATTCTTTAAACTGCCTATGAAGAAAAAATGAATTAATGCTTATTTGAAAGACTTTTACAAATAAAGAAAAATGGAATTTACCGTTTTGAAAGATCTTCTTTCGTTTAGGAGATATTCACGTTTTTCTGTTATGCAAATGAGGAAAGTGATGACGTCATAAATTGTTCCACTAAAACATAGATCACAAAATCAAGGATATCTCTGAAAATATAAAGGTGATATTTTTTAAACTTGGCATCAGTAGTGACCTTCCTTAAAGGTGCCAGATGGCTCATACTATGATGTAACCATGGCAACACTCTTTGTTCCAGGCTCTTTCTGTCATACACCAAATTTCTCAATTTGCAACCCTTTAAAGTGGGACAGCGGGTCCGGCTTGGAACACACATAATGCCCTATTACCCTAACACTCCTCATTAGCTTGTTGGGAGCGGATCATCTTTGGTTAAGCAAAAACTGGGGATATCAGTATTAATTAAAATAGGTATATGCAGCAAAACTATTGCCATGGCAATGGCACGACAGGGGTCATTTTGTGTCTTTTGTGGTGTACATTAATGGTGCCAAGTTTGAAGTACACAGCTCAAATATTCCAAGAGATATTCATGATTCAGTGCTTCATCTTTTTGTGGAACAATTAATGACGTCATCACTTTCCTCATTTGCATAATACAAAAACGTAAATATCTCTAAAACGAAAAAAGATATTGCAAAAAGGAAAACGCCATTCTTCTTTATTATGAAAAGCCTTTAAAATAAACACCAATTATTTTTTACTTCATAGGCACTTTAAGCTTTTAACGATTTTTAGCGCTGTATTATATAAATATTTGTTTTCAAATTGAAATAGTATCAAGAAATTAACACTGAAGACCAGGTACAATTTCGTATCTGTAATATTCTCTGTATTTTCAGAGGGATATTTTCGCCGAGTTTGCGAAGGTCAAGCCATGTCAATAAACTGCGGTACAGGGCGAGCTATCGATATTGTGAGCGCATCATATGGACGCACTCAACAGGGATTGTGTGGACATGATGGAAACACGAATTGCCATGCCGGTAGTTCAATGAATGTAGCCAGGCAAGCGTGCCAGGGAGTGCAAAAATGCGTTCTACAAGCTACAAATTCAGTATTTGGAGATCCATGCCGTGGTACCGTTAAATACCTTGAGGTCAGTTCAAAACTGAGTCATTTAGAGCTGCTTTTTTGATGAGTTTAAGCCACCATTCCAATTCGCAATGTGACACCAACGAAAGTTAATAAGTGAAATTTCATTGAACAACATCAAAATTACTTGATTATACGCGTCCATGTAATGGACCTGTCGGCGCCATTGCCAAAGCAATTTTGTTCGGGGCTGGATAAAATCCCCCGCGATAAATACTGAAAAAAAAATGCATGAAACGTTGTGCTTATTGTATCATTTCCCAGGTGACGTACTATTGTCGAAGCACATCCAGTCCAGAATACCTGTTGCGGATTTGCGAGGGTCACTCGCATGCAATCCATTGTTACGGTGGGAGTATCAAAATCATTTCGGCGAACTACGGTCGTTTAACTGGTGGACATGTCTGTCATGGCCCGATAAAAACCACAAACTGCGGAGCTGCGGGATCGCTTGGTAAAGTGAAAAATGCATGCCAAGGAAAGTACTACTGTGTCTTGCATGCAACAAACGGCCAGTTTGGGGATCCCTGTCATGGCACAAGGAAGTATCTGGAGGTAAGATCCAAGCCCCTACCCCGACTGTGTTAGTGGGAATACATGGCCGTCTAAATAAACTTATCATATCGTATTGAATGAAAGAGTCGCTCAGATGTAACCCGAGGATGGCTCGTGTTTTCTTTTTTTTGTTGTTGCTGTTGTTGTTGTTTTCTACCAGGGCTCCTTTCCTTTGAAGAGATTTAAAAGATAAGAATATTTCTCGCCCTACTTTCCTCGTGGAATTTTATATATATATATAATTATTATAAAACTTATTGTCCAATTTATTTTCATTTTGTAACAGGTTAGATACAGATGCTAGTGAGCCAACATGGTCTGCAGTGCGTCAAAACCTGGAAGTTTATCAAAAAGAAAAATGATCAATGTAGCTTGTAGAGTTTCCTTGAAGAGATCATTAAACTTCTTATTGACGCTATCTGGTGTCTCTCTTACTCAACTTTTTGGGACAAAATATTAATTCTTTACCCTGAGTGTGGCATACTCATTTAATGGTAGATCTGAGAAATTTGCGTTTCAGAAAGACAAGTTCTCCAAACTATAAATTATAGTTTGGAGAACTTGCCTTTCTGAAACGCAATTTTTATGATTTACATCGCCAGCCTTCTTAACAAAAACAAGTAAGATCTTTTATCCTAAATCAGAGAGACTGCACTACCAAGGCATTGAATGATCAGAGTAACAGTGGTGATGAAGTGGCCTCCCACCAATGTGTGGCCCGGGTTCGATTCCCGGACCTGGCTTCATATGTGGGTTGAGTTCTCGTTCCTGCGTTTTTCTTCGCAATTTCCTGCCCCACCCCCTGCCTTCCCCTGGAAATAGTGGACAAATAGCCACTCAATGGATGTACCATTGCTCAATCTAATTATCTATTTTTTTAAGCTTTCGCGCGTCACGTTTATAGTATTCGTTTCTGTAGCCATTCAAGAGCACTGAAGGGTGGTTATCCCTCCCAGCTTCATGCCAGAGCTCCGTCTGTTTACCCAGTCGCAAGACCAGGCTATTCAGGGTGCACCACGAGAAGGTGGAGCTGGCTTGGGGCGAGAGAGGCGATTAGACAGTCCAGCACTTACAAAATGCGCAGAAAGTCAAACGAACTGTGAGCGAGCCCACAGCTCGCCAGTTGCGCTTTATCGCCCCCTTGCACCCCATGAAAATTCGAGCAAGTTAAAATTCGGCGACGGTAGCTGCGAGTTGATGAGAACGCACGAGAGTGCACGAGAACGCACGAAAGCACACGAGAACGCATTTCACGGACCGCACGAAACCGCAAAAGAGCACATTTTACGACACTCAATCGAAAATCGCCGTACATAAGAAAGTGATGAGCACAGTAAAATCCCACACATAAGAAATTGTGGATTAAGAACCTCCGGGCAGAAATTTGGCCAAATAACCGCCGTTTTGAAAGAGGTTTTTATACTGTATACAATTACTAAAGATCCGTAAACACTGTTCCTCTTGTTACGAGCCTGTTTAACTTGATTTCTTGAAAGACATCCATTAATACATAAAAACCATTCCAAGCTGTTTTCGAAGATCAGAGGCTCATACATATGGTTTTTCTCTGTATCAAAAATACGCACATCAAAA
Source organism: Meandrina meandrites (assembly GCA_963693305.1). NCBI lineage: Eukaryota > Metazoa > Cnidaria > Anthozoa > Scleractinia > Meandrinidae > Meandrina > Meandrina meandrites. The sequence continues at coordinate 20,269,446 of OY855916.1, read as the reverse complement.
GGACAAACGAGTATCTCATTGCTTATGTTTTGTCAATCAAATCGTTTCATAAAACATATATTAAAAGTGTCTTTATGCTGTTTTGCTAAATAAATTAATCGGTGTCAAACAATCAATCCACGCCATGCATTTATAAAAGTAAAAATAAAGAGAGAGGGAAGAAAAAGAGGCATAAAATGATAAGGTGTTGTGTCATTGTTTATATTGTGTTAATCAAATCATTTAATAACAAGACGACAAAAGTGTTTTATTGCTCTTTGGTTGTGCTGCGATTAGCTGTGATTCAAGTATCCCAACCAAAGGTAAGGGCTATTAGTGGGATTAAGCCACGTTTTATGTCAAACAACACTGGGTCAATTTGCCCTCGAGTCTGACAGTCTGAATATTTCCTGAACAAATGACAATTAGAAAAATTTATATGGCTGACGAAAAGTAATTCGCTTCTGGTCCTTCTGCAGACGGCAACCACGTTTATCTTCCGTTCGCGAGTAAAACTCAAGAAGATAACTTTTAGAATAGGAAGGGGAAGAAGAGCATGAAGAGGCACTCAATAGTTGTCTTTGTTTCCCCCTGGAAGTTTTCTTCTAGCTTAATACGTCTTATTTTTACGAGAGTTCATCTTAACTTGTCTCCTGACTTCGTTTATTGGACACACTGTAGAAAATCTTATGGTGAAAAATATAGAAGCCGCGAACAGTTGTGGCCGGCGAATTATTCGGATTGTTTATATATTCGTTTAATTCGTTTTTTGAAGTTGAGCTGTGGTTCTAATATAATATGAACATGGTGTACTTGTCTTCGGAAATGAAGAAAAATAACGCCCCTTAAAACTAATTCTATATTTTTTTAAAAACATTTAACTTGGCAGTTAGTATGAAATGTCAGCCGTCGAAGAGAAAGACGGCTGACATTTCAGACTACTTGGCAGTTTTCGCTGGAAAATGGGCTTCACTTTTAAGGAGCAGGTATATAGTTGAGTAGCAAAAATAATAAAAATTTAAACGAACATAAACCCCTGAAAAAAGGTCGTCAACTGATTTTTAAAGCATTGCTTTAAAACTGAAGATCAAGGAAGCTTGTGTGAGACTGATGACCAAATATGGTTTTTGTGTCGAGACTTTTTCACTTTTAGTTAGATACTGGCTTTCACTAATCCCCAAAGGCTGAAAAAGAATATAGGGTGTTTCTGTTAGGCTCTAATGATAAAATACATTTATTTTGTTTACATTTCTACGATGTACTCTTCATGGCTCTTTCATGATGCCAGAACTTTCTGCGCGGTTAAGCACACTGAGCACTTTCCAATGTGTAATATCAACCTGGTTATATATCGCGTTATAAGCAAGTCATTCTTACTTTATTTTTTTCTTCTTAACCGTTGATTACGCCAATTTTTTCTTCTTCACCGTCAATTGCATCAATGTGCAATTAAACCTGGTTATATATCATGTTATACGCGCAAATCATCCTTACATTTATTTTTCTTCTTCACCGTTAGGCGTTAGCAAAGCCATTATATAATTATCATCCATAACCATTTTCGGAAGCACCTAAGAACGAAGTCCAAGTTTTAAATATTCTGTTACTGAGAATCGAAACAGCTGTGTATTCCCAAAGCTGTTTGTCGTTCTCATTTTCTCATGATTGTTTTCGTAACTAAAACGTTGTTTAAAATAAGTTAAAACAAGAAACGCAAACATAAAAAAATAGAAGTGGAACAGGCACAAACAATCAATGACTGTTTTCCCCAAGCAAGCTTTTACACGCGAAGAAAGTCACAGGCTTGACAAAGCGATTCTATCAAGTCTAGTTTGAGGTTTTGACACCAAACATGTGTCGGTCAACGTTTATATTTGTGTCGAAGGAAACCAGAAAAATAAAAGTCCATTTTTATTAACAATTGCTGTATTAAAGCACAAAAAAAAACTGTTAACAAGCATCTTTAGCTGCAGATGGCTGCAATGGAAATGGATTACAACTTGAAAAATTGAGGCTAAACTTTTCAAGTTGTTTCCGCACGTCTACAAAAATCGGTATTTATAGCTGTAGTGTTCTATCCACATATTAAGGTTATATATTCCTTTAGATGTTGCAAAATCCCAGTGACAGAGCTCCTTTAAGCTTAAGGGAATGCCCAAAAGTGTGTCGGTTTGATATAACTGTTGTTGACTTTGTGATTAAGTATGCACTTTATTTAACCAGGATCATAATTTATCATTTTCCGGTGAAAGCACAAATAATTGCGTCTCTCTTAAGTCTATCATAAAGGAGAGATATCGAAGCTGTATAAACTTCTAATTTTCTCATTAGTGAAAATACGCAGAGGAGGAGGGGGGTTGTTTCTTGGTTCTTATGGTGGGAGTATGTCGTTCAATTCCCTCTCAAATCTATTCGCGTATTGTTTTGATTACTTCACTGATGAAGAAGAAATTTGTGTTGCCTATTAAAAACAAACTTAGTTACAGTGAGACCAAAATAGCGAAATACGTGATCAAATTTTAGGCCAAAGCGGCTGAAAACAACAAACCCTTGAAGACGGCACATTTCACTATGTGCTGTCGTAAATAAAGCTAGCCTCTATAGCATATACTGGTGTACCCCCCGCCCCCTTTCCGGAGAAACACGAGCCATTAGGGGCTGTTACCACAGCTGGAAAACGAGATGAAGTCTCCTAAAAGCAAGCTTTTAGATGAGAAGAAGTCATGCGAGACATAAAGATTCCTTCAGGCCTAGTTTGATTTTTTTTTTTTTTTTTGCGTTTACAATACACCTCTTCATTATTCATGTCAAATGTCGTCTCGTTTATTTTGGCGTAACAGCTCCTTAGAGGGTTGTAGCAGTTTCCGTGATGTGCTTTAAGAACGTCTATGGCAATTAGCAAGATCAACACGGAACACTTGTCATGTTCGTCAAACATGACATGTTGTTTGAGATTATACATTGCTGCTATCATAGTGCAGAAACGTAAAGAGTTCATTCACGACAAAGGGAGAACATTTCAGGTAAAGTAGCATTTTTTGGTGGTTCTTTTTCCTAAAGTTTTAGTAATTGTGTTCCACTTACAAAATGTCTTTTTGCGCGGTAACATTTTTCTCCTTTTCTCATCAAAAGAAAGAGAAGCCAGGCTGTTTTTAGTAGAAAACGTGTCATATCGATTCTTGTTCTTGGCGTAAATAATTTTACTTGTAGTGCACAAGGAGTTTTAGAACTAGCACCAATCCAACATTTCTTCTCGAGAATCTATATATCATGTAGAGCACTCAAGTTTAGTTTGAGAACGCGGATGAAATGCAAGAGCCATGAACATCGCGAATCCTTGGTTTTTATAAGAAAAATGGAAACAAAGGAATTTACTTTTTTTAAGGAGCAAGAGAACAAAGGGATATATTTTCTAGCAGAAGAGAAACAGAGAGATTTATATCTTAGGAGCAGTAGAACAAAAGGATTCATATTTTAGGAGCAAGGGGACAAAGAGATTTATTTACTTGGAGTAAGATATAACAAAGGGATAAATGTTCTTGGAGCAGGAGAACAAAGTAAATTACTCTCAAGGAAGTGAAGAAAAAAGGACGTTACTTTCACGCTAGACAGAGTAACAAGGAAAATGAAAGACTTAATGAAGGGAACAGCAGAACTGAGGGAGAAGTCAACATAGGTCAGGAAAATGAAAACATGAGTGATATTAAAGAAACTGCTAATTTTCTTATTATCATTCCAGTTTCAGTTAAACTGCACTACATAGGTTCAAGGACGATGTTGCGTTTGATGGTATTTTGCCTCCTTGCAGTGCTGTTTGGTAGCACCGGTAAGTCTTGAAGTCTATTCTATCATTTAGTATGTTTCCGTCCCGGGGCAACAGCCTTAAGCTCTGCAGTTTTACAAGTAAGAAGTGTAGCCAAAATATTCATTTTGAGTTCTAAGCCCACATAAAAGGTGGAAACACATGCCAAACTAGTATTAGATGCACCAAAACCCTAGCTAATTTCAGGGAATGCCACAAAAATAAATTAATAATTAAATAATTAATTAAATTAATAATTAAATAATTAAATAATTAAATTAATAAACAATTAATAATGATGATGATTCTTTAAACTGCCTATGAAGAAAAAATGAATTAATGCTTATTTGAAAGACTTTTACAAATAAAGAAAAATGGAATTTACCGTTTTGAAAGATCTTCTTTCGTTTAGGAGATATTCACGTTTTTCTGTTATGCAAATGAGGAAAGTGATGACGTCATAAATTGTTCCACTAAAACATAGATCACAAAATCAAGGATATCTCTGAAAATATAAAGGTGATATTTTTTAAACTTGGCATCAGTAGTGACCTTCCTTAAAGGTGCCAGATGGCTCATACTATGATGTAACCATGGCAACACTCTTTGTTCCAGGCTCTTTCTGTCATACACCAAATTTTTCAATTTGCAACCCTTTAAAGTGGGACAGCAGGTCCGGCTTGGAACACACATAATGCCCTATTACCCTAACACTCCTCATTAGCTTGTTGGGAGCGGATCATCTTTGGTTAAGCAAAAACTGGGGATATCAGTATTAATTAAAATAGGTATATGCAGCAAAACTATTGCCATGGCAATGGCACGACAGGGGTCATTTTGTGTCTTTTGTGGTGTACATTAATGGTGCCAAGTTTGAAGTACACAGCTCAAATATTCCAAGAGATATTCATGATTCAGTGCTTCATCTTTTTGTGGAACAATTAATGACGTCATCACTTTCCTCATTTGCATAATACAAAAACGTAAATATCTCTAAAACGAAAAAAGATATTGCAAAAAGGAAAACGCCATTCTTCTTTATTATGAAAAGCCTTTAAAATAAACACCAATTATTTTTTACTTCATAGGCACTTTAAGCTTTTAACGATTTTTAGCGCTGTATTATATAAATATTTGTTTTCAAATTGAAATAGTATGAAGAAATTAACACTGAAGACCAGGTACAATTTCGTATCTGTAATATTCTCTGTATTTTCAGAGGGATATTTTCGCCGAGTTTGCGAAGGTCAAGCCATGTCAATAAACTGCGGTGCAGGGCGAGCTATCGATATTGTGAGCGCATCATATGGACGCACTCAACAGGGATTGTGTGGACATAATGGAAACACGAATTGCCATGCCGGTAGTTCAATGAATGTAGCCAGGCAAGCGTGCCAAGGAGTGCAAAAATGCGTTCTACAAGCTACAAATTCAGTATTTGGAGATCCATGCCGTGGTACCGTTAAATACCTTGAGGTCAGTTCAAAACTGAGTCATTTAGAGCTGCCTTTTTGGTGAGTTTAAGCCACCATTCCAATTCGCAATGTGACACCAACGAAAGTTAATAAGTGAAATTTCATTGAACAACATCAAAATTACTTGATTATACGCGTCCATGCAATGGACCTGTCGGCGCCATTGCCAAAGCAATTTTGTTCGGGGCTGGATAAAATCCCCCGAGATAAATACTGAAAAAAAATGCATGAAACGTTGTGCTTATTGTATCATTTCCCAGGTGACGTACTATTGTCGAAGCACATCCAGTCCAGAATACCTGTTGCGGATTTGCGAGGGTCACTCGCATGCAATCCATTGTTACGGTGGGAGTATCAAAATCATTTCGGCGAACTACGGTCGTTTAACTGGTGGACATATCTGTCATGGCCCGATAAAAACCACAAACTGCGGAGCTGCGGGATCGCTTGGTAAAGTGAAAAATGCATGCCAAGGAAAGTACTACTGTGTCTTGCATGCAACAAACGGCCAGTTTGGGGATCCCTGTCATGGCACAAGGAAGTATCTGGAGGTAAGATCCCAGCCCCTACCCCGACTGTGTTAGGGGGAATACATGGCCGTCTAAATAAACTTATCATATCGTATTGAATGAAAGAGTCGCTCAGATGTAACCCGAGGATGGCTCGTGTTTTCTTTTTTTTGTTGTTGCTGTTGTTGTTGTTTTCTACCAGGGCTCCTTTCCTTTGAAGAGATTTAAAAGATAAGAATATTTCTCGCCCTACTTTCCTCGTGGAATTTTATATATATATAATTATTATAAAACTTATTGTCCAATTTATTTTCATTTTGTAACAGGTTAGATACAGATGCTAGTGAGCCAACATGGTCTGCAGTGCGTCAAAAACCTGGAAGTTTATCAAAAAGAAAAATGATCAATGTAGCTTATAGAGTTTCCTTGAAGAGATCATTAAACTTCTTATTGACGCTATCTGGTGTCTCTCTTACTCAACTTTTTGGGACAAAATATTAATTCTTTACCCTGAGTGTGGCATACTCATTTAATGGTAGATCTGAGAAATTTGCGTTTCAGAAAGACAAGTTCTCCAAACTATAAATTATAGTTTGGGGAACTTGCCTTTCTGAAACGCAATTTTTATGATTTACATCGCCAGCCTTCTTAACAAAAACAAGTAAGATCTTTTATCCTAAATCAGAGAGACTGCACTACCAAGGCATTGAATGATCAGAGTAGCAGTGGTGATGAAGTGGCCTCCCACCAATGTGTGGCCCGGGTTCGATTCCCGGACCTGGCTTCATATGTGGGTTGAGTTCTCGTCCCTGCGTTTTTCTTCGCAATTTCCTGCCCCACCCCCTGCCTTCCCCTGGAAATAGTGGACAAATAGCCACTCCATGGATGTACCATTGCTCAATCTAATTATCTATTTTTTTAAGCTTTCGCGCGTCACGTTTATAGTATTCGTTTCTGTAGCCATTCAAGAGCACTGAAGGATGGTTATCCCTCCCAGCTTCATGCCAGAGCTCCGACAGTTTACCCAGTCGCAAGACCAGGCTATTCAGGGTGCACCACGAGAAGGTGGAGCTGGCTTGGGGCGAGAGAGGCGATTAGACAGTCCAGCACTTACAAAATGCGCAGAAAGTCAAACGAACTGTAAGCGAGCCCACAGCTCGCCAGTTGCGCTTCATCGCCCCCTTGCACCCCATGAAAATTCGAGCAAGTTAAAATTCGGCGACGGTAGCTGCGAGTTGATGAGAACGCACGAGAGTGCACGAGAACGCACGAAAGCACACGAGAACGCACGAGAGCACACGAGAACGCACGAAAGCACACGAGAACGCACGAAAGCACACGAGAACGCACGAAAGCACACGAGAACGCACGAAAGCACACGAGAACGCATTTCACGGACCGCACGAAACTGCAAAAGAGCACATTTTACGACACTCAATCGAAAATCGCCGTACATAAGAAAGCGATGAGCACAGTAAAATCCCACACATAAGAAATTGTGGATTAAGAACCTCCGGGCAGAAATTTGGCCAAATAACCGCCGTTTTGAAAGAGGTTTTTATACTGTATACAATTACTAAAGATCCGTAAACACTGTTCCTCTTGTTACGAACCTGTTTAACTTGATTTCTTGAAAGACATCCATTAATACATAAAAACCATTCCAAGCTGTTTTCGAAGATCAGAGGCTCATACATGGTTTTTCTCTGTATCAAAAATACGCACATCAAAAGGACAAACGAGTATCTCATTGCTTATGTTTTGTCAATCAAATCGTTTCATAAAACATATATTAAAAGTGTCTTTATGCTGTTTTGCTAAATAAATTAATCGGTGTCAAACAATCAATCCACGCCATACATTTATAAAAGTAAAAATAAAGAGAGAGGAAAGAAAAAGAGGCATAAAATGATAAGGTGTTGTGTCATTGCTTAATTTTGTTAAACAAATCAATATATATAAAAGAATATTAAGCGAAGATCTCCATGCGTTTGTTTCGTTAAGCGACACACACAAAAGAAAACCGAGGCGTGGCTTATATTTCGTTAAAAACTCATCTAATAGCAAGACGAAAAGCGAATATCTCATTGCTTGCATGATATAATTGCTATGGCTAATTTCAAATGTAAAAATTAAGAAGAAGTTAATTGGATAAAATGTTTGTTAAGAAAAACAAATCAATAAGTTAAACATAATTATTAAAATAAACATTCCCCGAATCTTGAAAAAGCACACAAGACTGGTTAAGTAGTAGTCGGTCTTAAAAAAGACATAAATCTGTTTTCCGGTTAGTTTCATCTGATTACACGAGTGAATTGGTTGCGCCTTTCTCCAGCGGGAAAGAAAATACACGCGAATAAGGTAAGAGCCTGGATAAGGAAGAAGGGCATGATGATGAAAATGGCTCAATGTTTGCTGTTAAAAATCAAAGAATGTTTTAGCGTCATAAAGGTTTTTTTTTTTTTTTTTTTTAATCGAAAAAGGTGAAATCTTGAGTTATATGTGCTATTTTGCAAACCGACTTCAGGCCAACTCATTGGAGAAGCTATCTGCAAGGATACAAAGCCATGGGCATAAAAGCATTATGCATCAGTTCAATTGAGTTGAAGGTCTTAGTAGGAGCTGTATGCGGCTGAATTTCTTTCGTACAGAAACCCAAGGGACAGAACAAAGTATCCATATTCTAGATGTGTCCCCATTACTGATCGAGGTAGAGATTACCTGAATTTGACGTTTTTCAGTCTGGGACCAAGAAAACTATCTGTAATATAGAGGTTTCCGTGAGGATAGGTTTGACTGTATTCGTAATTTTGTCAAAATATCTTGACTTTAAAGGATAGGTGAAATAAACTTTAGAAAAGGGTAACGTAGGCGCTTATGTACTGCAAAAGTTTGTTATTAAAAGAAAATTGTGGGACGGGAAATCGAGTATTGTAAAACTAAAATCCAATCTCCTAACCACAATGTCTAGATTCCGTATTCATTTTGGCCCCAGCAATAAGCAAAGTGCGAAGAGATGCATGAAAAGAAAAGATATATATTTATTCGTCCTTCAGTCTTGCCTTCAATAAAGTGAAACTGTCATATAACACAAAATTAAGAGTAAAAGGAATTTTAAAAAAGTGAATGACTGCATAATTGTCTTTTTAAGTTGAAATCAAAATGTTCGATGGCGCGGCGATAATAATTCCTCTAAGTATTATGGCAAGGCGTGTTGATCGTTTTTGGTCATTTTGCTTCAGTTACGTGGATCTCCTAGAGTTTAAGATACTAGTGGAGGATTCTACATTATTTTCAGGGAAAAGAAGAATAAAAATCTGGGAACAAATTGTTTTATGTTAAGTTCAGGACTTGGGGAGGTAGAAACACGGCTTTATTTCAGAGGAACAGGGTAACGAAGGACATCTCAATTGTAGGTTACAAAGGGCTTTCGTTTGCAGGCAGAGCCGGACTCAGAAATTTATTTGAAAAAACGGACGATTTTATCACAACTGAAAACAGGGAGACGATTTTAACTGTATGTTCATGATCCCTGAAACACTTCTAAGGAAAATGTGCGTACTTTTTTCTGGGAACAAGCTAGGAGATGATTTCTTGTGATTGCTGATTTCTGTCTGTTACTATTACAAATATTTTACAGGTGTAAGTTACAAGTAACGATGCTGCGTTTGCTGGGATTTTGTCTTTTTACAGTGCTGTTTGTCAGTGCAGGTAAAATTTGATAGTAAGATCTTATTTTGTTCACTTCTGTTTTGATGCAACAGCTTTGCAGTATAAAAGAACTAAAGCCATGGGAGTCAAAACTGCATCGACAATAAAACGGGGCCGGGGGGTACTCGTCGTCTCGCTTAGGAATGTAAATTAAGCATTTTGGTCTCACTTAGGGTGTTAAGGATAGAACACAAATAGTTTTAGCTGTCAAGGTATCGTTTTAGCTTGCACGTGAAGTATTGAAAAGCGCCTTCATACTGTGTTGAAGCACACGACAAATCAGCCATGGAAAATGGTCTCTTTTAGGGCTCAAGAAAAGCTTGAGCGACGTCCATATTGCTTTGTTTTTGGGGCCGGTTTAATTTAGATTTTCCAACGAGCATTCACGTTCCTATGGGAATCACTCACCATCTAGGCAAGAACCAACGGCTGGATCTATCGTAGAAGTGCGTCAGATACGTATCGAGAAAATAATAAAAACACAGTTAGGGACTCTGTCTGCTTAGGTTTTCTAATTTATTTTCAATAAACGAATTTTATGTTCTACGAGTAGTTAGTTCATTTTACATGTAAAATATCTGAATCATAAATATGATTATGATGACTCACCCCTTTGCGAGGGCTCAAAAAACAATTAACCGCCCCCTCTCTGCTCCGGCTCACCTCACCTCCCCCCCCCCCCCCCCCCTCCTTCTCCCCCTACCTCTCGACCCGTACAAAGTAACAAAGCCCAAGCTACATGATCATTCTGTGATTTTTAGAGGAACATCGTCGAGTTTGTGAACACAAATCCATGACTCTAACCTGCCCTGATACAATGGATATCAATATTCTGCGCGCATCGTATGGACGCACTCAACAGGGATTGTGTGGACGCAACGGAAACACGAACTGCCATGCTGGTTTATCAATGAGAGTAGCCAGGCACGAGTGTCAAGGACAGCCAAGGTGTACCCTATACGCTTCAAACAAAGCCTTTGGAGACCCGTGTGTGGGAACCTTGAAATATCTTGAGGTAGGTTCAAAAACAAATTCTCTAGAAATTCGCATTTTGTAAGTAGACTGTTGCAAGAGGTTTTGTTGATTCTATTTTGCCTGAGAAATAGACAAATGAATACCTCTGGAAAAGGGGAAAAAATAAGCAAAAAATAAGAAAGTGGTAGACAAATACTATGATATATAGCCGTGTGATTCACATCGGTGCTAGCCTGCGAGTTACCAGGTGTACTTGTGAGTATGAGTGAGGCCCCAAACGAGTCTGTGCATAGCCAGCGTAGCAAGCGTTCCCGTGCGAGCTAAGTGCTATGCGTCGCGTGCGAGCGAAGATTCTGGCGTTTTTGCTCTCGCGTTAATTTTCGCGCAACCAGAATCTTCGCTCGCACGCGACACATAGCACTTCGCTCGCACGGGAACGCTTGCTACGCTGGCTAGTCTGTGCACGAAGCGAAACACTCGGCCAATTTCTAAATCAAGCTGAGATGTCTCTGATCTGCTAATCCACAGGTAACGTACAAGTGTGTGCATAAAACAGAGCTTTGTGGTGAGGGCTTGCTGCTGAGGGTTTGCGAGGGCACGAGACAGGACATTCGTTGCCAAGCTCCGAAGAAACTTAACATAGTGTCGGCGAACTATGGTCGTTTAGATCATAGGAATTGTCCAGGGCCGATAAAAACTGCGAACTGCGGAGCAGCCGGATCGCTTGATAAAGTGAGGCGCAATTGCCAAGGAAAGCAGATGTGTGTTTTGCAGGCAACGAACGGCCATTTTGGTGATCCTTGTGTTGGTACAAGGAAGTATCTGGAGGTAAGGATCTTTCAGTGCAACGAATTTTTATTTTGCATTTTCTTTCCTCCAAAACTTTATTAAATCCTGTAGATTAAGTCGCCTTGTTGTCCTGTATATTCCAAGATGAAAGAAAAATATTATGAAATAAAAACAACGAAACAAGATTAGTATTTTACGTCCGTCTCTAAATAGACGGCAACACCCACACGAGGTTTCGGATAAAAAGGTTTTGTGAGCGCTCCGGTTTTTATCTTTTAAAACAGTCTAAAACGTTTTTAAGAGAAAGTTTAGCTGAAAGGTTTAAAGAACACCTTGCACCACATATTAACGATAAGTGCATGGCGAGCATTAAGGCCGAAAAGTACTTAACAAACCCGTCGACATATCGACATTCCATTCCATTTTATTAGAACAGTCACTGGGTTATGCTAAAACAATTATAATCACACGGTCCCGAAGTCGTCGACTGTAAGGTACCGCTACCGCAGTCCCGCAGTCCCGCAGTCCCATAGTCGTTGCTGACTTTGTTTTAGCGTCACGAAATAAGACACGAAAAGTCACAACCGAAAAAGCGTGCTTTACACATGAATATACCTCGTTCTTAAATCCATGAGCACAAGCAAGCGCGCTAAGCATATGAGTATACCTCGTTCTTAAATCCATGAGCCGAAGCAAGCGCGCTAAGCACATGAATATACCTCGTTCTTAAATCCATGAGCCGAAGCAAGCGCTTTATTATTCACGAACTTCGGGAGTGCGGGACCGCGGTAGCAGTAGTTGAACACGTCTTACTTTAATTAGTCACCCACTTCGGAATTGCGGGACTCCGTTAGCAGTAGTTGACTGAAGTTTTTTTTTCTCCACTGCGGTAGCACGGGAGCCGTAGATTTATAGACGCGCAAAAGTGGCCGGGCATTCTGAAGTTGCTCCCCTCTCGGTTTCTATTTCAATACAGGAAAAAGTCTTTCTCAACCTATTTTCCTACTAGTGGTTATAAAACTAATCATCTTTATATTTCATTACAACAGGTCCGCTATAAGTGTGAGCATTAGCGCAGGTGAAACAACATGGTCTGCCATATGTCGAAAACTGATTAAAATAATGATCTAATATAGCTTGCAAGGTTTTCATGATTAAACTTCTTATTGACGCAATATTCTGTTGACGCTCAATATCTGTTAGTCTATAATTTTCCCTAGTCTAATGGTTTAAATATTCAATAAAATGCTATAAAAAAGTCATGAATTCAGAGAACCACACAACGCAGAATTAAACCGCTTGACTTGTCTGTTGCAAATTTACGTGTCAGATGTCACTTGAGTTCAAATCTGAGTTAGCCTTCGTTATTTTCCAAGCGTGCGACGCAAAAACACAAATGTAAGCGAATCGAGATCGAACTTTTCCAGTCGCGCGCAGGATTTCAGAAACAAAAACAAGGACTGCTTGCAGTCTGCAATTAATTATTGGGCGAAACAAAGTTAAGAGTGTAGAAGTAATTTAGAAGTTTAGGAGTTTAGAATTTAATTTAGATTTTATTACTGGACATCTTGTTAAGACCAGCATTTTTATAAATGCTGATAGATTTTACTCCAGGATAAATAAAGCTTTTATTATTATTATTATAAGTAACAAGACCAGGGTAAGAAAGACTTCACCCTTGCAAGCGAAAGCAACAAATCAATTTGAAAAGGTAAACGAGGGGATCGATGGAATTAAAATTTGTTTATGTTGTTGGTCATGACTTTTGTATGTGGTGGCTCCTAAAGGAGCCGTTTTGTTTATTGAAGGATTGCTGCAATTTACTTCTTAGCCGAGGTTTTCTTGACCGCAGGCTTCTTGGCGGCCTTTTTCGCCGCGGATTTCTTGGCCGCTTTCTTTTAGCTGCGGGTTTCTTCGCTGCTGATTTTTTAGATGCGGGTTTCTTTGCGGCCTTAGCTCTTGGCGGCGGGTTTCTTCTTTGCAGAGGGCTTCTTCTTCGGTTTCTTGAACTTGAAGGAACCTGAAGCGCCAACTCCCCTGGTGTGCACAAGTGATCCTTCAAAAGTGGCCGTAATAACGAGGTGGCCGTAAGGCGGGGTTCCACTGTTGTAGCGCGTTGCAAACAATTTGCGCAATTTGCATTTAGTTTGATCAGTCGCCTTCGGGGTTAGTTATACATCTTTACATGTAAGAATAACTTCGAAATAGTACAATATTAAACCAAAGATATGACTGCATTTCCTATTCAACGTGTTTGCTGTCCATCAAGTGATGTGCTATTGGATGAAAATCGCAAACCACTTTTCGAAGTGTCCGATTTAAGCTGTCGATAAGTGACAAGCTACGTTCAAAGAAAGAAAGGGAAAGGTACAGAGATTCGATAACACGGACGGTTAGAACGTGCGCTTAACTGCCACAAAATAAAATGATGCTACAACAAATGTTCTCTAGCAAATCTTTGGTGGCCTTTTTAGCGACGATTGTAGATCAAGTGACCGGTTGAGAATTATCTACATCCTATCGCTCGTGTTTGTGTCCAACTGGTGGGGTGAAAGGTGAATGACTTTTAATTATTACTATTAAAAATAGCGAATGTAACAAGTTGGTCATTGCTTTTAAAAATGTGTTGGCTCCTAAAGGAGCCGTTTGTTTTGTGAGGGATGTAATCCACTTATGCTCGCTCTCCGCGGATTCGACGGGCCAACTGAATGTCCTTGGGCATGATGGTGACGCGCTTGGCGTGGATGGCACACAAGTTGGTGTCTTCAAACAGACCAACAAGGTAAGCCTCGCTAGCTTCTTGAAGAGCCATCACAGCGGAGCTCTGGAAACGCAGATCGGTCTTGAAATCTTGAGCGATTTCTCGCACAAGACGCTGGAAGGGCAGCTTGCGGATCAGCAGCTCGGTGGATTTCTGATAACGACGGATCTCACGAAGAGCTACTGTACCAGGCCTGTAACGATGAGGTTTCTTGACTCCACCGGTGGCAGGAGCACTCTTACGAGCTGCCTTTGTGGCGAGCTGTTTGCGTGGAGCTTTTCCACCAGTTGATTTACGAGCAGTTTGCTTAGTACGTGCCATCTTCGATAAACCGAACAAAGTTAACCGATTGATAAGTTGATTACACCGATATCACAAAGCAAATGATTTATACCTGGCGGGCTGCTTTCTGATTGGCTAAAAACAAAAGTATTTGATTGGCTCTGTATGAAAACTGTAAATAATTTCACGGATCTCTGATTATATTTCGATCCGAAGAACCTCTGAAGCTACAATTTCATGAGTTATGGTTTTATAATGAATTACTTAAGAAGAGAACAGCAAAACACTTCCTTGTGTTAGACTTTGGAACGTTATCATATATTTTTCCAACATATATGCTGCATACACAAGGTTCTGAGTTCGGATGTGTACAGTGTGTTGACAAACGTTTATGACGACCCTTGGCTCTTTTGTTTATTTTTAACCAATCAGAAAGGAATGAAGCTGTTCTGTTTTCTGAGAGGTCATTCTTGCCCCTATATAACGCAAAAAACTTCGTTGTATCGGTTATAACTCAGTTACACAAATAGCAATCAACATGTCTGGTCGCGGTAAAGGAGGCAAAGGTCTAGGAAAAGGAGGCGCCAAGCGTCACCGAAAGATCCTTCGTGATAACATCCAAGGCATCACCAAGCCAGCCATCCGTCGTCTTGCTCGCCGTGGCGGTGTAAAGCGAATCTCTGGCCTCATCTACGAGGAGACTCGTGGTGTTCTCAAAGTTTTCCTTGAGAACGTGATCCGAGATGCTGTGACGTACACCGAGCACGCCAAGAGAAAGACTGTGACAGCCATGGATGTGGTGTACGCTTTGAAACGACAAGGCCGTACTCTGTACGGATTTGGCGGTTAGACTCCACTGCCGACAAAACAAACGGCTCCTTTAGGAGCCACCAAATCTTTCAAAAGTCATGATCAATAGAGCCGCATTTTATAGTATTTCCCCTAGCAGTTCTGCGCCCAGAGTGATATGTACCCCAAAGGCAAAGATGTTGTGTCGTCTTTTAATACTATCCTCGCGAGAAGAGCCGTTTCTTGAACCATTCAGCGCTGTGCAATACTCATAAGAGGGGCCTTCCCGTGAAATTAACCTGAGGATTCTGTTCGTTGCGCTTTTGGCTTTCTTGCGCCTTTGTTGCATGCTGGCGCACTTTCGAACTAGCCGTGCGCGCGTGATTCAAATAATGGGGATGGAGAGCCACTAACCGGCAAAAAGCGAACTAAGTTTGCCATTCGCTCGTTAGTGAGAAGATTCGAATTTCTCCCGAACATGTTTCTAATTCAAAAAAGTGCAAAACAGCCGCATTTTTTTGCGAACGCGCTCGAGCGGTCTTCAAACGGAGCAATTTTGATGCGGTAATTGTTCTTTTGTCGCGCGCTAATAAATTCATCTGTAAATTTGAACTTTAGATGGCGGGAAATAGCGTTTAGCTTTTCCAACGACCCCGCCGTGTTAGTGTATAGATCAAAGTAAAGAAGGGTTGCAAGTAAATGTAGAATAAAGCCGGCTATTTTCATTAAATTAATTCCCTTTTAATAGGAGCATATGAGCGGTGGTTTCTTTGTAAATAGAGAAACCTGCCTCCAACATTTACAAGTGGGAATAATTTTGAAAAAGAACTCGTTGGCCAAGACTTTTGTAACGTTTGGTGGCTCCTAAAGGAGCCGTTTTGTAAATGCAAGCTTGTTTAAGCTTTTGCTTTCTTCTCGGTCTTCTTGGGCAGAAGTACAGCCTGGATGTTGGGAAGAACACCTCCCTGTGCGATGGTGACACCGGCGAGCAGTTTGTTCAACTCCTCGTCATTACGGACAGCCAGCTGAAGGTGACGGGGGATGATTCTTGTCTTCTTGTTGTCACGAGCAGCGTTGCCCGCCAACTCGAGGATCTCAGCGCTCAAATACTCGAGCACAGCAGCCAAGTAGACTGGAGCACCGGCGCCAACACGCTCAGCATAGTTGCCTTTGCGGAGAAGACGGTGGATACGACCAACTGGGAACTGAAGCCCTGCTCGGGATGAGCGGCTCTTGGACTTGGTGCCCTTTGCTTTTCCTTTACCGCGACCAGACATGGTTGAAAGTAAGATTCCAAGATACAAGTTTCTAGAGACTATAACGTAAATTTGGGCGCGCCGAGTTTTATGTGCCGCTATTCAAGTGTAGAAGATCGAAATACACCAATCAAAACTTTCTATTTGTCAAAAGAAAACAAAGGCTCCAGGTGGTATAAACAAACCATGCAAATAATATGATCTCGAAGGGTCATTTATGCCAGAATGACCAATCAGTAATCGAGAATTTCGATCCGCATGGTAATTAATCCTTTCTAAATTTTATTATAAATAGACCTAAATACCAAGATGCGCATCATCTTGTCTTCATTCAAATCCATTCTGATCTATAGACATGGCTCCCAAAGTTGCAGGAAAGAAAGGCGAGAAGAAAGCCGGTAAGGCAAAGGCCTCTGCTGAAGGAAAGAAGAAGAGAAGGGGAAAGAGAAAGGAAAGCTATGCTATCTACATCTACAAGGTGTTGAAGCAAGTTCACCCTGACACTGGTATCTCCAGCAAAGCCATGGGCATCATGAACTCGTTCGTCAACGACATCTTCGAGCGCATCGCCACCGAAGCTTCCCGACTTGCCCACTACAACAAGAAATCAACCATCAGCTCCCGCGAGATCCAGACCGCCATCAGGCTGCTTCTGCCCGGTGAACTGGCCAAACACGCCGTCAGTGAAGGAACCAAGGCTGTGACCAAGTACACCAGCAGCAAGTAAACTCACTTTGTGGGTTTCCCGCCAAAACAAACGGCTCCTTTAGGAGCCACCAAATCTTATAAAAGTCAATGACCAATACAGTTTGCAATCAAACAAACCCAGCTAGTCAATTCTTTCCTATCCCATTTGATAATCCAGCTTTTTCAGAATGGACACATTCTTGCCAGTATTCAAAAGTCAGGGAATAAATACTTTTGTAAAACAAGCAATAAATCAAGGAACAACATTCTACATCTTAGTTACCCTGCGAGCAGAGTTTTCCTCGATCTTCCTAGATAAGTCTTACTCTTCTCCACTTATCTAGGAAGATCGAAAAAGACTCTGCCCGCAGGGTACATCTTTGTCTACCAAAAGCTGCCATTCTTTCTCCTCAGTAAAGTATGTGTTAAGGGGAATATTCGATTTCATTGATCCGCAATGAAATGTGAACTAATGCATAGCTGCTTCTTGGTTACTGTTGTTCAGGGGTTAGAGAACATTGTTATTTTTCATATACAAACAATAGCGGAGGTGAAATTAATAATACATTGAGTGTACTATGCACTACTAGCATTCCACTGATTTAGCCTAAAAAGCACTCCGGTTAGCCTACCTTAAAAAGTTTGCTTGCGGCCGGGGCTTGCGGTTAGCCTTTATATTGAGGTTAGGATATATAGCCAAAATTTTAGGGTTTCTTGCAGCTTGTCGTTCGGTAGCCTAGTGGATATAGTTCCCGCGCGGTAATCCTGCAAAACAGGCGCTTTAGCGACCAGCGCAGCGCGAGGGCGAGCGCGGAGGGTCGAAAAATAAATGATGGTACCAAGATAGAAACCGGTGTTGATTTTCAGTTCCAATCACACCATGCCTATCTCGCGATATTTTGATAGACCGTGCCACTTTGAACGAAAACGGACATCTGAAAAATGCCGGGATTCCTTTTACTCGCCCTGAAGTTTCTTGCAAACAAACATTTCAAAATGTTACAAACTCAGTTTGCATTGGTTCATGAAACTTAAAAAAGCGTCCAGTTTCAGCTCATAAATTAAAGTAAATTTCGAAGAGTCATAACTTCACAGCTTCTTGCCGTACAGAATTCACATTTATCAAGATCGTTTACTTTTCCGATCACTGCTTTCAGCTTTCACTCAACAATTCCTACTGAGAGAAGGAACAGCTTCACTAATAACGTCAAGGAATCACACCTTTTCTTTAATTAAGCCCCTTCCTCAATTTGCTTGCATTCAGTTTCCGTTACTTTTTCGGGACAGTTTCGGAAGTGACGCTGGTTAGAGTATCCGGTATCGCTCGATAAACCTTCTCTTTCGCATGAAGTGGTAAAGGTTTCATATTAACTAAATGAACTGTTTTGAGAGAAAAAAAAATTGAACGTTTTTGTGGGAATCCTTTAAAGACCAGGGGCGGATCAACAAAAATCAGAAAGTGGGGGCCGGAAAAATTTCGGCGAGAGCCACATACCCACAACACCCGGCCACAACACAACCCTGATTCCGCAATACCTCTCGTAAGACGGTTGGTTACAATACTTTTTAGAATAAATCCAACGAAAAAGGGGGGCCCTTGGCCCTCCCTCTAAATCCGCCCATGTAGACTAGCGGGAATCGGGAGAGCACAGTAAATTTTGCCGAGAAGCTTAATTTATCGTTACATTGCAAAAGAAAACGAAATAGCACACGAACTTAACAAGCTTGGGAAGTGCATAGAATGTGTGTCACAGGGAGACTTAAGCTCTTACCCTAGTTTAGGCCTGGTGAATTGCTATTGTACTTAGACTCACGCCAAAAATCTCTACCCTACCCCAGACTTGCTGTTTCTAGTCAAATTTGTCACAATTATTTGTATTTTCATTTATGTAAGCTTCTTTTACTTCCAGTTGTCTAAATTCTAACTGAGTGAAACTAAATTATTTTACCGCTGAGCTGTTTCCCTGTAAATGATACCCTATTCAAGACAGGAACTCTTTGATTTCTATATCCTATCGACCTATCCCTGACTCACTGCTTGAAAACCAAAGCCTTCGCAGCGGCACATACCCATATAGCCTATATATGGTTGTACCTCACCAAGGGGGCTTCAATGCTGCCCAGCGTGAATGCAATGTCATGTTGACAGCAACTGATCACTCCAAGATATAAAGTGGTTTCCTGCCTTCATCAGGTAAATATAACACAGACTACAATCCTCCGATTCTGGGGGGCGTTTGTTAATTGGTTTAACCACAGTAATGGCAAAGAAAAGCATCATAGAATATTGATGGAAACACGCCCGTGAAATATTTGAATAGCGCGTTTCATTTCCGAAAGGTTTTTCACTTGTCGAGTTGGACAAACGACAAGCCTGTTTTGATGAGAACTTCAGTTTCTAGAGAGTGATGAATTAAAGTTAAAAATATCACACAAACTGTTAAATCATAGTTAATTATAAAAGGGGCCCGCCTTATCAGTACCACGCACTTTTTTGCGAACCATTTTGAGCATTTGTACGTGTGGCCTTCTTGAAGATAAAAATCACTCTCTGTTTTTTTAATCATACCCCGTTAGCATGAACGTTTTTGAATATTTTAAGCCAATCCAATCGGATATTGATCCAAGACAAGTCACCGGAAAAGAGGCATTTTTACGTGATTTTCAGAAGTCCGTTTAGTGAGTTTAGCTCAGCTGGTTGTATTTCTAAATACACTTTAGATTGGTTAAAGAAAGATGAGAGATCAAAAGTTGAACCGAGACTGTAAGGTGACTTTACGATAAGTTTAATTTGATTAGTCTTCTGCAGAATAAAGATAAGTTCCAAGATAGGAATATTGATACTTGGTTTGGTATCACGTTTCACCAATGCTGCTAATTTCATCTGAAAAAATGTAGAAACTGATATCAGGTAAACCAAACTAAACCGTGATACTATATTATACGGACGCAGAACTTTGCAATAAGCAGTAAATGCCACATTTCTCATCATGCCATGAAGACAAATGCTTTATCGCACACACTTCCTGGGAGTTAACCTGATATTTAGGGATTTCCGGAGCGCCTTGTGTTGTAAGTCAGGTATGCAATTTATCAAAAGGTTCCGGAATTTGTTTTCATATTTTCACAGTATTTTTCTTTTGATATACATTCTGTTTATAATTCCACTAAGGAAATATCACGTCTCTCTCTCTGCATGCACCAGTGCTGATATTTGAGTTGTTTGCTCAACTGACGTTTGCTGCACGCAAACATTCTGGGGGAATGTTTCAATTTACTTCGGTGGGGTGTTGGGGAGGGGAGGGCGGGGTGCGTTTCTCGTTGCAATGCAATGGCGCACCGGCCGTCCTTTATTGTACCCTGTTAGGCACAGTGAAGGATACATAACAGAGAACTTGCTTTCTTACTGAGATGAGGTAAAACATTAAAACTGAATTTGAGTTAGCATTTGGGAGAAGAAATATATTAAAACGAGTATTGACCTCCTTTCCCTCATCTACTGAGTTCAACTTTCCCACGGCTGAGGGACATTCCATGTTATCTTACATACCCCGTGGTTTGTTTTAATGATTTGTCAAAATCACTCATCAAAACGTGAGTATTAAATAGTATTTGCGTATGAGATCAACGCCACTCAGCTTTTATTTCGGAGTCCCGAATCTTTAGTGTTGGATCAGAGAAGACAAACGCTGGCTGGTATTAAAATGTTTTCTGGAAAGTTTTCCCAAGTCGTTGACTTAGCGTGCCTTCTGATTGTTGGTCTGGCAAACGCGCTGTTGGGACTTGTCATTCCTCCATTCAGACGTGGTTTTTTCTGCAATGATGACAGCATTAAATATCCCTACAAAACTAAAGAAACTTTTCCTACATGGGCGGTACTACTAGTCTCGGTCATTCTTCCAGTTGTTACGGTAAGTAACTGTATTCAATGAATTATAATAGGGTTTGAATAAGTCCTAATTGATGTGTTCACGTTTCAATCACAATAGCAACAACATTTGAATCGATTGTTGAATCTCGCTGTTGGAGGGCTAAAGGAGTAAAGAGTAGCGATTCGCTTAGAAATGCATTAAAGTTTTAAATATATCTCTGCCAGTTGGGTAGTTAAAAATGGCGTTTTTTTATGGGACTAGTTACACGTTCAACAATATCTGACAAAAAAAAACACAATCGAGTCTAAACATACATGTACGATTTCAAAAGATTTACTCGGTTTGACATTTCCTGTACTCATTGTACTCAAACACATCTTTCGTTTTCCGGTTTCTCACCTAACATCTGCTTTAGTTTTACGCTACTGAAAAAATCCACAAACAGTGATGTTGCTTAAAACTTTAATATAATATTCACAGACTTAATTCAAAAAGCGTGCATTGAATTTAAAATATTCATGATCACTCTGTTGTATCAACATTGACACACGCGACAGCCCACGCGAGAATTTTTTATACCTTGCTATTTGAAGAACTTACATTGCAATAAAGGCCTATTTTATACTAAAAATGCGTAATCCGTCTGGATAAATTTAAGCTATTGACGGTGCCGCAGTATCGGACATGTCCGCAAGGCGGCCGGATTATGCGTCAACACAAACTGTCTGCTTTGGGCGCCATGAACAACGGAATATTAACTAGAAGGATTAACCGGTCTGATAGTTCATTCCTTCTTTACACAAGACGTATAAAACAGCGATCAGCCTGGACGGATCATACGTTTCAAGCATAAAAGATCATAAAATCGGTCATTATTTTAAAAGGGTATTTAAAGAGTGCAGCTATTGCTGTGGGGGTGGGGGAGGGGAGACTGTTGCCACCATCCTCTCCAGAAGTAAACACTTACTTAAACAATTACAATACTGACATTATAATATCCCTACATACATAGTGAGATCTTAAACGAGATATGAAAGCAGATATATGTTCCCAAAATGGCATAATTAACAACAGTTTAGAAGCAGAGGAAAACTTTTGAAAACAATACATAACATTTCTGTTTTCAGACAATGTGTTTGAATTTGAGGAAATCATCGATTTTTGGGTGGGATACCTGTGGTATCGCACACTAATGCCATCAGGTTGTAAGTCCGTTAATGCAAATGAGTTGCAACATTGTATCTCACGCATATACCCTTTGGGTACCCTATCCTACATCAACACTGGAGGTGAATGACTTCCTAGAAGTTCAAGTACTGTAGAAGCTTTAAAAGACCCCCTAGAACTTTTTAATACAGTTTTTACAAGCCCTCTTTTTGTTAACGCCCAGGCCCTGGAGAGATGAACTAATTTGTTGACCCAAGATGGTAAACAAAGAAAACATTTATTTTGTTGTGAGTTGTCTGACCACCATATTTACCTTTTTTTCACGAAATCAGATTATTATTTTTGAAGTAGCAAGACATTACCAAAGGGACAAAAACATCACAAGAGAGGACTATGAGAGTGCTGATGAAAGTATGACGTGTGGACCGTACACCAAAAAGCCATTATTTCAGAGGTAATGTAAAAAATAAAATGTTTGAAAACAAAAAACACCTTCAAGATAGATGCTGCTATCTTCTTTCCCTAACAATGAAGTTAAATTTTATATTTTATGGCATTTGTTTTGCTCATGGTCAAACAGCAAAGAGTCAGTGAATGAACAACAATGTAACAAAGGGTAACCATGATTCGTTTGTCAACTGAGGGGAGGGGAGTGAAAAAAGAGAGTGGTACCCCCATATATAAGCTATACAGATGTGCTCTTCAGGATAAACATGTACAAAGTTTTCCACTCTGGGTTGGGGAATAAAAAAATTATGCATTGATTTATAATTTCTGTGAAGGGGTGGGGGTTGTCGAGGCCCCTTTGGAGGATTGGACACAGCCTAAATGTGAGTGGGGACTATCCCTTGGGAAGAACACAAATTACCGTTCTAGAAAATGCTAAATAAATGTTAGTGACGAGGTCAATTTGCTGAAAATGCAGTTCAAAATACTTTTTGCGGGGATGTTGTCAAACAGAACCATAGCCTGGTGGCCCATCCTTCTATGTTGTTAACCCATTTTCCCCCTTTCATTTCAGGTTGTATAAATTAACGTCTGTGTTTTTGTTTGGAGCTCTGGTCAATCTGCTGTTTACGCTGCTTGGGAAAACATATGTGGGTGAATTGAGACCCCATTTTCTTGCATTGTGTAAACCCAACATGAGTCTGGTTGACTGTAGTGTGGGATATGTTACAAACTACGAATGTACTGGAAATGATCTTCCTGCACTTGAAAAAGCAAGGTTGGTGACTGCCTCTTATACTTAAGACTGTTTCCGCTTAACTTCCAAGCAATAATGGCAAAAATAAAGAAACCAAAAAGGAGCTCATAGCATGGAAACCTTTTGAAAACAGTTATGAAGAACTTAGCAAAACTTTAGCTCTCAAGCAACCTCGTTCCCAGGGTCTCTCTCTCCCCGCCCCCAAGAGCTCTTGGGGGCGGGGAGAGAGAGACCCTGGGAACGAGGTTGGCTCTCAAGCTGATCCCCATGGGAGAAAAATGAATTTGAAGTAACTTTCAGTGGAATCCATCTTAATAAGAATGGATCTTTTTCATTGGTGTGTTATTGGAGGGGGGAGGGGTGTTGTAGATAAAATTATAGATACAACACTTTAAACAATGTTGTTGGTGACTGGGGGCTCTTGCTTATGTGATGGGAAATATTTGGGTTTTATGGGGACTTCATCCCTTGAACATATTATTATTCCATCAGTTACTCCTAAGGTCATTCATATCTTTTCAATGTTTAACTTTTTCTTGTTTTTATTGTCTAATCAGCCAATTTTAATTAAAACATCTTTATCTTTTTAGGAGATCATTTCCTTCAGGACATGCATCTTGCTCTATGTACGGCATGCTCTTCCTAGTGGTAAGTAGTGTATATCCCAGGGGGGGGGGGGGGTACTCAAAGTATACATGACGGGGGGGTCCGACGTATTTTTCTGGGTTGAAAATTTAGACGCTCGCTATTTTTTTGGGTCAAGAGATCTGTCACGTATTTTTTACGGTCTTAAAAAACATGCATCTTTTCTTAGGTCTTATCTCCAAGCGAACTTTTCATTTCGGGTTTTCGTTGTCTGTAAATGTGGAGCAGAAGGGAGGATGAAGAGATATTAACAGACACACCAATTTCATAAGCTTACTGATGCAAAATCATGCATTATAAAGCTCTGTTTAATTGAATAGATCAGTATTGAGGTATTTAAGTCTTGTATTTTTTGGGGTTGGAAACTTTTGATGCCAGGTATTGTTTTGGGTCAAAAATTTCAGGCTTGTGTCATGTCTACTTTGAGTACCCCCTCGGGTGTATATTTGCTTTATCAATTTTAAATAATTTTCAACTCGTAATTTTTTTCCTCTCTCTCTCTTTCTTTGTGTTAGTGTGCTAAAATTGTATAAATAGATTGTTGTTGCAGTAATATTTACTAGTAAACAACCAAAAAATTAATGGTTTCTCTAATAAAACATGGTAAAGAAATAAAATAAAAATCTTAACAAACCCAGGCAACCTAAACCATTTCATGCCAATAGAACATGCAACTTACAAAGTTATAGGTAACACTGTTTTGGTGTTAAACCACACTTTTAGATATTTATCCTTAGAATCCTGGTACAGTTGCACTGGTCACTTCACTTTTAGTTTGAAACTGAAAAATATAAATGTATTATTATTATTATTTTATTTAAGCTTTTCTTCGAAACACTCACACCCAGGGACCGAGGTTCGTTTCTAAAGCCTTTCATTCAGTTTGGATGTATCATAGTGTCGCTATTCTTTGGACTGTCCAGAGTAAGAGATCACATGCATCACTGGTATGATGTTTTGGCGGGATTCTTGCTTGGTGGATTCATGGCAGTCTACATGGTAAGCCACACCAAATCTATTAGATAAGTATTCACAATTTGGAACTAATTGACTGATCAAAATAATGATCATTAAAATACAAACATTGAATAACATACTTAGTTTAAATTCAGTGACATTTAAACTTCTCTAGTATACTGCCTAGTGACTATGCTTCAGAGCACAATTATTAATTTTTATATATTTTGTCTTTAATTTAACCCTTCAGTTTTTTTGTTATCTTTTCTTCAAACAGGCCATTAAAGTCCTGAAGCTGTTTGATAAAGGTCAACAAACATCAAGAACTAGTAATAAGCATCGGGACACACTAAAGAGTTCTGAGGACAACTGTGAATTTATCTTGCATTCCCCAGACAGACTCATACCCACAACTCCACGCTGACAATGGTGCTTAGTGACCTTCACTTAACTAAAGATTAGCTATTTAAGAAAGAGAAAACAGTTCTTCTTGCCAAAAAGAAATTTTTCTTATTATTATAGGAATTCCAACATCTCCTGAGAATGTAGTCGCCTTGAAGTCATTATTTGATTCACCACACAAGGCTTAATTCCGTGACTAAGTAAGCATTGCATGACGATCCAAATAATGGCTGTGGAGAGATGTGATGATTGTGTTGAAGATAACCAGAGGACCGTAGGCAGGGGGTGCGATGGGTGCATCCACACCCCCTCACGAGCTGCAAAGGTCTGCTCAATCTGAGAGTGAGGGTTAAAATGACTCTCAGAATGCAGGAAATGTGGACTTAAACAACTTGATTTTTCAAAATTTCCTGGGGAAAATACCCCCGGATTCCAAGCAAAGTCCTGCCTATGGCCCTGGGAGACACCTGATATCTGAACAGTTTTCCAACAATCTTTAATCAACCAGGCTCCCAAGTGTGATGAGGCCAGAAAAAGATCAGTAAGTGGCATAAGTCGAGCACAGTTTGGTTAGGAAGCAGCGACGTAGGCAGGATTTTGCTTGGGTGGGTGCGAGCGCCAGAAGCATGAGTGACTGGGGGGATCTGAGGGTATTTTCCCCCAGACATTTTGAAAAATCGAGTTGCTGAAGTCCACATTTCCCGCATTCCGAGAGTCATTTCAACCCTCACTCTCAGATTAAGCAGACCTTTGCAGCGCACACAGGCTTAAATCTTTGACCTAAATGAGCTAGCTATGGCTAATTGATCTCTGTCCAATAGTACTTGCGCTTAAATACAATATGAAAACCACTAGAGCTGTCTTCTTAATAAAATATTAATGAATTATGCTTATAAATTATAGCACCAAAATCTCGTAGTCCAATGATGCTTTACATGAATTAAACCTAAAATTGTGCTAAAACAAGACATCTGAATACAGTTTTTGTGATAATATATTTTTCTATCTAAATAATCAAATACTATATAACAAAGTGGATTTTACAGAAAGCAGAAGTGCAAGGACCACATAGCTGAGAATAAGGAAACTGTTTTTATACAAAGTGAAAATACCATTATAGTATCATAAAAAGCACATAACCAAAATAGTTTATAAATAATAAGACAAAAGGAAATTTAACCCAAACAGACACATTAAATTTATGGGACTGTTATTATTTTAATAGTTTATAAACAAGGCAATTGAGAAGCTATAGAAAACATTATATTGTACATTCAACTGTTATTTACAGTACATTCAATTTGTCATATGACAAAAGCCAATGCCCCATAATAAAGATGGAACAATTTTTTTGGGAATTGCGTGTTTTGTACATTTCCTTGGTAAAATCATGTTTAAGACTCTGTCTTCTGCTGCGCCTTCTCTTTACGCCTTTCTTCTAAGAATTTTTCTCTGGCTTTTAGTATACCCTCTTTTGTTGTCGGAGGTTTCTGTGCAAGAAAATAGGAAGCTTGCTATAATAAGTGTTGTTTCTCTCTGGCTGAGGAACGAATTAAGCGGAAAACATTTTTCTCACACACATCTGGAAGTCTGGTTGCTAGTGTGCGGGGGATCTAGGTCACATGCGTGGATTGTGTGATGTTTGTGTGAGAAGTATATATAATGCATGTTGCTTAAATCATGAGTTTGAGCCAATGCAATTTCCTAAGCATTTTATAAAAGAAATAAAAAACTTCTTCCCCGTGCATTGTTGAGTTATATAAGCACTTGGTAATTTTTAAGAACTTGAGAAGTGCGAGAAGCATTCGGCTGCGCCTCTGCCTTCTCTATGCACTTCTCTTGTGTTCTTAAAAATTCCTGCATGCTTATATACCAGTAACTTAACAATGCACTCGGGAGCATTTTTAATTTCTTCAGTAAATAATGACATAGTGAATATATGAAAGACATGTATGAACTGCAGTGGAAACAGGAAATGAGTGAAATGATCTACGCAGTGTACAAGCAATTTAAGCAATTGTTTGTACACTGCAAAGATAATTTCACTCATTTCAAGTGTAAATAATATTAAAAAAATATTTAACAACAAGGTAACTTAAGACAAATACTCAATTAGCCCAAGTGAGGCTTTTCAGGGCCAATGTGAATAAACACTGAAATAAATTTTAAATGAACATAACATGGTTAAAAATCCCAACTGGCAGGAGGCAGACCAGTTGGCTATTTACAATTGTAGCCAAGGAGTTGAACTTGGGATCACCAAGAACAACACCAGCTAGTGGTCAGAACAGAATTTGAACCTGTGACCTCCGGATTTCAAGTTTGGCACTCTAACTAACTACTACTGTACATAACTTGATAACAAATGTAACCAGTATTCCAGATAACGGAGGGGGGAGGGGGGTCAAAAAGGTCAGCTCCCTGGCCCACCAGAGAAATTGACAATTCAAGTTCTAATGATTTTGTGGGAGCAGTGGATACTTGACCCGTTGGAATGCCGTGTTGATACCTTGCCTTAAAAACTCAACTAGTACCCTGCATAACACAACACTTTGACACCAGATAACAACACCCAAATTCCCTTAACCATTTCGTGATGAACCCACAGTTCTTAAGAATCTCATGCCTAGCAAATTTGTTACAAAGAAGGTAAAATGAGAACTAAGTTCTATCTCTACAAAAGTAGCTCAAAAAGGTCTCACATAGCAATTTTCCTCTGGTGGGTAGATCTCTTTCTGTAAGACAAAACAGAATTAGATTAATGGCAAGTTTGGAACAAGATCATGGACAGTTAGATGTGGTGCTTTTGCCATATTGATTTTGCTTGGTTAACTTCATCTCATTCTAACAAAATGCCTGTGGTTCTCTGAGGAGGGAACAAGGCAAGGCTAATTTATTCAATATTGATTATCTCCAAGGTAAACAGAAAACTTGATACAAAATAATAAATTATAATAACCTTTTTCTGTGTCATGTAATCTTCATATGATCCTGGCCAATTAAAGTAGAAGAATACTGCCACAGGAAAGAATACATACAAAACAATCTGTGAAATGAAATTTAATATTAATATTTTTTGGGTTGAGTATGAACTGTAAGATTAACATTTTACTTGCAACTTTAAGTATACTTCTTTTTATCTTATCCATTTACTTCGCATACTATTATTATCTTAATAAATTCACAAAAAAAATCAATATTCCATCTGCGGGTGCACCAAAATAAAGATCATAGCCCTTGTAGGTCAGCAGTCTCAAAAACAACATGTTTTTATCCATGCTTTTGATGCATCCTTAAGGACGGTGCCTACTTTTGTTACTGCGCACATCTTCTGCGCATCACGCAAGGCATCGATCGCACTAGACGCGCGCGCTAAGGGAATTTACTTGCTCAAAATGACGAATTCAACTTCGCGACCAAGCGCGCGACTAAAATGCAAGAAAATTTCGGCTGCAACGAAATCCAGTTAATGGACGTACTAAACCAGGAACAGTGAAAGGGTAACATATCAGTAAGCCCTAAACGCTTATCGACAAAAATGGCTCACATTTAACAGTCTGAAACACATCGCTAATCGCTCAAACGTAATCAGCAAACTGCTAACTACATATGGCGTGGTGCACGCGTGAAAAATTGCGCGAGAAGCAAATATTTAACTCGCTAGGGAGGGGATAGGAAAAGTGTAACTGACCTCAAAAGCGATTCCGTACAACTCGTATAACTTTTAAAAACGCGTGGTGACCCATACTTTTTATTTTATAAAATGGAAGTGGTAAGTCTATAGAACACATGATTAATTTTTCGTTCAGTGCAAAAATTGTTTAGGGTGTTTTTCTGGCCTTGCAAGAGAGAGCTGACAGAGTCAAAAATGGCTCAAGTGCAATCGTTTTGTCAATAAAAACGTGGTTCACGCAGTTTCAAAGATAGTATTTGTTAGTTATTTTTAAAATCGTTATATTTAGTGTAGATTTTGTTCATGAAAAACCAAATTCAAAGGTAATTTGTATGGAATTTTATTTCCTTTTACTTTTTTTGAAAATGCCACGTCAGCACTTTTTTCAAGATTTCAAACCTAATTATCTCGAAAATTTGCGTGGCTACCCCTAATTTTCTTTTTGGATTTTAATAGCCCTTGGTAACATCTACTTCCCTTGCATAGTCATCCCCCGGGAAAAAATACCTCGCTATTAGTAGGCACCGTCCTTAAACACCCCACCAGCCCTACCCCCTCCCCCTTCCCAGGCAATGTTGAAAAATGTCTACCTCAAAAGTATAATTTTGAATTAGCCTTATCGGTAAAGTTACAAGAGTCAACAAAGCTATGACAGTCACGAACGATACAACTTTATGTGGCGCAATTTTGGTTTTTTTTCTTGAATTTGGTCCTGGTCACCATGCCTGAAATTTCCCATATGAACAGATGACAAAATTCATCCTGGTAATGGAGCCTGCCCGGGAAACACGCTCATATAAAGAGGCCTTTAATTTCCTTTGGAGGAGGATGGAAAGAAGGTGTCCTTATGACCTCCACTGGTACATGCCTGAGCTATAGCTTATATTGCACAGCTCTCAATGTGTTTGTAATGCACTTGTCATTGGCTTCCCTGATGGAGGGAGGGAGGGGGCCCCCCACACTTAACATATGTTAATTATGTTTTTTCAATGACTATGTTAGCCAGTCTATAATCAAAGTTATATTTGATAATATAATCAAAAATTATGCAATATTTAATAACCTCTGTTTAAGCTTGGGTCACAATTTGATAATAAAATAAATAAAATAAATCATTTTATTTAAGTGTCAATGTATTTAGCACGGCTGTACTAATTGAGGACACTGTAAATAGTGAAACAAATATTATAAATCAAACAGAAACTTGTTAAAAATCCCAACTGGCAGGAGGCTGACCAGTTGGCTATATACAAAGCATGGAGGAGTTGAATTCGGGACCACCAAAGACAAATCCGTCTAGTGGCAGGGAGGAGGATTTGAACACGGAACCTCCAGATTACAAGTCCAGCGCCCTAACCACTAGACCACGCTGCCTCCGCAGTTTCATAACAGAACCAAAAGAACACTGTGCTGCCAGTACCACAGTCATGTCATTTTCAACAATTTTACACCAGATTTTTTTCCTATTTTTGGGTCAAGGATTGAGTGGAAACTTAATTTTCTGGGGGACCGCCAATTTTTGCCTCAAGATACCTCTCCTCAATCCTAAAAATGGAGTTAAACATAGAGCACTGTTGATTCACCCCCAAAAATGTGTCAAATATCCCAAAATTGGCCAAAATTAGAATGAAAACTCAAATTTTAAGAATTTTACTTTGAATCCAGGAGATTTGTTGACCTGTATGGGATAACGGGAGATTCGTTCTGTATCCCGGAGACTCCCGGATAATACGGAAAAATTGGCATTTATGTAATCCCCCACCCCACCACCCTTGGGGAAGCCAATACCAACCAAACACACCAGCTTTGTTGCAAGTAAATAATACAACCACAATCTTATGATCTTTAAAAATCAGATCTTGACGATTAATGGTGCCAAAATAATGACCAACAACAAATGGCACAATGTGCCAAAAATTATTGGCACTCTTTATAGGTGTCGTCAATAAATAGTTCTTTTTCTTTAATACATAAAATAATTATCAAGTTGCATTATCTCCCAGCACCTAAATTGGAACTTTATCAACTTGTAAATGGCTACAACTATCCATATAATGCTAAAAAATAAAAGAAAATTACAGAAATCTTACCCTGCCTAACTCTATCTTCGACCCGATCGCCATCTTGGACGAAGAGACTGGAATCTAATTGCGCAGAAACCTTTTACGCTTAAATGAAGTGATAGTCGACCGCTGTGATAATGATATGGATTTGAGCCCGCGGTATCTCCGGACATAAACATGGCAGTCCCAGTCGGTATTCCATCCCTTTCGCAGGTTTGTGTTGTCTTTTCTAGTGTGTTGTTTAAGAATATCGCGATTGTAATATTTTGCGTTAATTACCCATATTTCTTCATATAACATGACTCTGATTTTACGGGATTTATGCAATTTTGCTTTCTCAATTCAAGCTTTCTTTACTATGATTTGTAGGTTGGTAGATTTGATGGGCGATTTTAGCTTTGAAAATGAAAAGGCACATTACACGATTGTTCCTAGCTCGTTCCTTTAATACCGGTATACTTCTGACGCATTGCTTGATTTAGAAATGCGCTTTGATACAGCTCGGAATCGCAAACTAAGCTGCAATGTTGCCTGTTTACGAACAGGGTATATTAATCGAGTAAGATGCAAAGTTGTTTTCACTGCCCATTTTATCCTGAAATTTACAAAACAGACCCTAAGAGTAAATTACAGCTTATTAAAAACCAGTTACTTACTGTTCATAAATCGAAGCAAATTTTCTCTTCCTTCTAAATTTAACGTGTTCCTTTCGTGACATTTGATTTGCCAATCTTTAGCTCCACATAGGTAAGATTTTTGAGATTTTATCTTAGTTGAACAAACATGCATTTTATTTAAACTTCCGTGGCAATGATTTTATTTGTAGCTGTCAGCGGGACATGCGACTGTCTACGAGAATTTTTTCAGACAGGTAAGTTCTTTATCATATGAATCTCTTTTTAAACTGCCTCACGTGTGGGCATGTGTGTGTGTGTCGTGACCACGGTGCAAATTTTATCTTTCTTTTTAGCGTGAGATTCAAGAGAAGCTACAATAAAGTTTCTGTGTAGTAACTTATATGGTAGAGTTTATACATCAAATTTAAAACTTTAAAGCTAATCAAAGTTTAGTTATTCAGAACATAACTACATCAATTTTGTTTTGAGCAAGAGTTTTAGAGGAAAGCATGGATGTTGTTATCAGTTTGTACACTTGCCTTGGTTAAATATTTAATTAATTAATGGAAATGTTATAAAGTAATACACTGAAATGGCAGCATCATGCATTTGTGTGAGGTGAAGTGTAAGTGTCCAAAATTGAAGCGTAATGTCAGCACCCCTCTCTAGTGAGCATCCTCTTTTCCACCTCTCCCACTCCTGCTCTCTATTTGTGATTCAACTTTTCAACTTTCAACTTTATTGCTTCCATCACCTCTTACAATAGATACTAAATATGACTAATTTGTTTATACAAAACAAGTGATGAGGGAATGCTTGAAATTATAGATCCCTAATTACACATTTATCAACTGTGATTAAACTGGCTTATAAAATTTTAAAACATTACTAACAATTTGTTTAACTGCAACACATAATGCATTTAAGTTGATTTTGTGATATCTTGTTTGACAACAGGCAGATGTGTCAAATACTGGTCAAATTGGAGCATCTGATGCTGCTGACTTCTTAAAGAAGTCCGGTTTAAAAGAAGGAGTTCTTCACAAGGTCAGGATATATAACAGGCTAGGTTTCTTTCTTATAAACAGCATTTCGTAACCTAGCCTGAACACGCAATCGGATTCCATCTGCGCGAAACTATTTGTTTAAACAAATATGTTAATGAACAATCACACCTCTCACCACATATATAACACTGTTGAACTGTTATTTTCTTGTCACTTGATAGTCATGTCATGACATCGAAACGTTGTGTAAAATTTTTATCGCTCATTTTTATTTCAAAATAAATGAGGGATTTAATCCTTTTTCCTCACGGTGTTTTCTAAAATAGATAGAAAACATGTAAGGTAAGTGTTCAACGGCATTCAACTGCCATTCATGGATTTCCCATAGCGGCTTCAAACTGCTCGAGCATCGGACAAACACTTACAGCTTTTGATATTTTTTCAAATCAGTCACTGTCAAGTTCAAGCTTGTTTAGCTCAGTTAAATGTCTCGAAAGGTGTAGAGTATTTGGCAGATTGTTCCTCTGCGTAGATTTATAATATTATGCTGAACTTTCTCTAGTTGTTTTCACTGCAAGTTTTGAAAAAAACTTTGTTGAGATCAGAAGACTGACTTGGACTATGAACTCTGACCTCGCAGGCGAGTCACACCACGCAGTGACATCATCTGTGTGTCTGTACTCTAATAGATGCCAGGCATCAACCAATCACAACGCGCACAGTAACTCAGTTGTTGTATAAAACTCAATAGATACACAGAACATGTTTTCTATTTCTTAAATATTGTATGATGTATGTAACTATGTGTTATTTTTAACAGATCTGGGAGCTTGCTGATCCACAAGGGACTGGATTTCTGGACAAACATGTAACTACAAGGAAACTCTTGTTAACCTAATGACTTGCTACATTCTAGGATACAATTTTACTCCTGATTTCTCGAACCAATAATATTTTTGTTTCCCATGGAGGTTCAAGAAATGTTGTTAATCATGAAACTATTTTCAATTGGCAGAGATTTTTCTTGGCCCTGAGATTGATTGCCTTGGCACAAAATGGTAAAGACGTCTCGCTGTCAAATCTTATGTTGCTTGTTCCAGCGCCTAAAGTGGTAAGTCTATGACATATATTATGGTTCAATTTTGCTCTTGGTACAACCTCACATATTTAACAATTATTCCAGGAGTGTGCATTGGATATGAGATGGTGGATAGCCAATGATGCACATAGCGCCAAGTTGTCTATAACTATCTCATACCCAGCAAGTGCAAGGGGGAATAATTGCAAACCAATCAAAACTCAGGAATTGCGATATACCATGGCTAGTTTTTAAGCTATAATGGACTTGTAAACTTTGACCAATCATCAATCAATCAATAATTGCTGGAATTTTTACTACCAGTATTTCCATTTCCATATTTCCATGTATACAGACACATAACTGTTATTTATTAACAATTTTCTAGGGTGATGTGATGCCCCCTGCAGTACCTCCCCCACAGGAGAGTACACTGTGGGCAGTGAAACCAGCGGAAAAAGCAAAATATGACAACATTTTTGAGGTATGTCGAAGTTTCCTGTCTGTCTGCCTGCCTGCCTGCCTGCCTGCCTGCCTGCCTGTCTGTCTGTCTGTCTGTCTGTCTGTCTGTCTGTCTGTCTGCCTACCTGCCTGTCTGTCTGTCTGTCTGTCTATCTGTCTGTCATCTTCATATCATCATTAGTTTTGTAAATTTTGCTGTATTAACAATATTATTTTTCTTATCATTTTAGGGGCTGAAGCCAGTTAATGGACTACTTCCTGGAGATAAAGTGAGACCTGTAAGTTTATGCATTAAAGCTAAATTCTCCTTATTGGTTTATATATTTCTTAAAGTTCTGTTGGAGACAATTTGATCTAACAATGTTTTATAAATTTGAAAAACTGATCTTAGACAATTCAATATTGTGCTGCAGGTTCTTTTAAACTCTAAGCTTCCCATTGATGTTCTTGGTCGTGTCTGGGAGCTTGCTGATATTGATAAAGATGGCATGTTAGACAGTGATGAATTTGCTGTGGTAAGGAAAAATATTTGTGACATTGTTAATTTCACAGGAAAACCTTACCAGAAAATGTAAAGAGAAGGGAGCTGTTATATAAAGATATGATTAAAAGAAGCTTAAATTTCATTTTTGCAAAAATACACTGTATTTTCTCTCACTCACTGACGTTGTCTGCAGGGATGTAGCTAAGAGCCGGCTACCAGCTTATGTCACCAGCTGAAAGAAAGTTTATCATTTGTTGAAATTTCACAAGGAAACAGACTTAGGATAATTTTGAAGATATAAAGACCAGAAGAGTGGGCTGGGCTTTTTAATGAGCTGGCTTAGTTTTTTTTTCTTATCTAGTAACATGTATGTTCCAGTGTCTGCCTCTGGTTCTGCAATGGAACATGTTTTGTTTGTTTTTGTTTTATATTATAATAAGTGTGTAGAAAAGTTGCGTTGTTAATATTGATTGAATTTTTGTCATGTTCTAGGCAATGCATCTGGTGTACCGTGCTCTGGAGGGAGATCCAGTTCCCCTCTCACTCCACGGCAAAGTCATTCCTCCTTCAAAAAGAAAGTTAAAGCTTTCATCATCAGCACCTTCTTCACCATCTCCGAAAGGACTCACGCCACCCTCAGTCAGCAGTTCTGTTCTCTCTGTCACAGTGAGTTGATATGACAATAGAAGGCTAGCTAAATAGGCCGATTTTGAGTTTACCAACAGTGCTTGAAAAAAGTGCATATGAAATATTTACTCTCTTAGATTTGGGTGGCAGGACTGCAATAGAAGCTTTGAACTAATTGTATTTTAATTGTTTCAGACTACACAAGAAATCACTTGGGTGGTAACAAGTGCCGATAAGTTGCGATATGACGCCATGTTCAAGCAAGCTGACAAGGATGCTGATGGACTTGTTTCTGGTATTAATAATATTTATACTAATAAGCTTCACTTTGAAGGGTGGGAGGAAGGTGTGGCAGACCGACATCAAGATCCAGCAGTCCAGGTTCATGACCCAGCTTGTGCCTGGGAGGGGGATACTTCCTATAGTGGACAATACAGGGAAGCCCCGCCCAAAAGGGGTTGAACCCTTTTTTGGGTTGTATAAAAGGGTAGGGATTTCACGAGTTGGAGTATACAAAAGGTTAGGGAAAACTGCCATTCGGGTATTTAAAAGAAGACCTACCAAACAGTCAATTCATTTAAGTATTTAAAGATGCTATTGAAGTCAAAAATTAAGAAAAGAGTTGTAACCCTTCTGTAGGTATGTGAGGGGCGCCATTTTCCATCAAAGGTATATGGAAGGGCTACCTTTTCTGTTAAAAATATATAAGGGTAAGAGTTTGGACCTCAGGTCTCCCCATATAAAACATTTAGGAGTACCCCCAGGAGCCAGTGTCACTGTGCTGTGTTCTGGCACAAGACACAAATCTTTCTAGAAATTTCTGGAGATTTCAATGACATCTGAAAGGTCTTTAGAAAATGTTTAGGCACGTAAACTTGATTTGTTGCTTTTTGCCTTGTAGGGGAAGAGGTAAAGAGTATCTTCATGGCATCTGGATTACCTCAACAAGTTCTTGCTCACATTTGGTAAGCCAGTCTTCTGTAAAAGAAAAGAATAGCTCCCAGAAAAATGTTGTTATTGCAAAAGTATTTGAGGGTTGTTGTTTGAATTGTAATCTATTTCACAGGAATTGTTAATTCAGCTTATGATTGGTCTAGGCCTAGGCATTTTTCCTTTTGTTGTTCAACAATTGTTTTTTCTATTCAAATTAGCATTTATATATGTGTTGTATTTTTCTCTCTTTGTATAACCGTTTTCCGAGTGAGTGGAATAAAGAAGTTAAGTTGTTCAGCGCTTTAAATTCATCAAAAAACCTGGCCCCGGGTGTTCAAAATGATGGTTAATGCTATCCACTGGATAAATCACTATCCACTGGATAAATGTTGACAAAACAAACTACACTATCCACTGGATAGTGATTTATCCAGTGGATAGCGTTATCCATTCAACCGGGACCTGATGTATTAGCATTACATTGTACTTGAAAAAGTTTGTCTTTATTCAGACTTGCTTCTTATATCTAATGTTCAATGATATTTCTTTTGTATTTAAGGGGGCTCTGTGACATAACTAATCAAGGCCGCTTGAATTCTGAGCAGTTTGCCCTGGCCATGTATCTTATTCACCAAAAAGTTATGGGTGTTGACCCCCCTCAGACCTTGAGCCCAGAGATGGTACCACCTTCCATGAGGAGTGGCGGTGCTGCTACACCCGCAGGAGGGGAGGTAAGGGTCAATGTTTGTTATGCTAAGAGGAGCACTTAGATGGGCATTTCATGTACCTTTAGTGGAAGGCACGGTGGCCTGGCTAATGCTTAGTGCACTAGACTTCAGATCAAGTGTGCTGGGTTCGAGCCCTGGTAGATGTCACTGTGTTGTGTTCTTGGGCAAGACACTTCACTCTCATAGTGCCTCATTCCACCCTGGTCTATAAATGGTTACCAGCAAATTTACTGCTGGGATCAGTAACCTTGCAGTAGACTAGCATCCCATCCAGTTGCTTCATGATACCGAAACCAGGATAAGCTCAGGCCTGATGTGCCACTTGACTCAAACACAGACTTTGCTACCTTGTCTCAGTCATGATTTTCCACATTTCCTTGCAAATGAAAGAAAGCTTTGAGCTACAATTGAAAACCTCAGCTAGTTTTTAGGTGTAAATTTTTTCTCTCTAATCACTAATTTGGTTTCTTCAATGTCACTAAGAACTGTGAATTTGGTAACTGTACATCAGTGCCAGGATAACCAGAACTTTGAATCCAGTTTCATTTCTTACTTATTGTAATATTCATTGTGTACACGTGTCCATGCATAAGGCCATGCTGTTGACAATTTGTTCTCTGGTATTGGTTTCTGTTAAAGCTTAATTGGTTTTTTACGGGGTGGGGTTGCTAGCCCCACACCCAACCCTCCTCCTTTCTCATCCGGGCTTGGGACCGGCCATGGCGGAGTTAAAAATGTGAAAGACTTCAAATATGCTAATCCAGTTTTATACCTGATAAATAACTCTGTGAATATGTTTTTATTACCGGTAATCACTACATTTTCTTTTATCTTGAGTGCATGTAACACTTTTGAGCATGGAAAGTAAAATTTTCATTCTGATAAGTGTTAACTGGCTTTCAAACAACAGGCCTAAGATAATAATGTAAAATTCTGAAAATTAAGCTGTGGACTTACATCAATTTTCTCAACCTCCCTTTCTGGCGGGCTCATTTGTGGGGAGGGCTTACAGGCTTTTTTGGGTGGAAATTTGCATTTTATAAATCTTTGGGTTTCTATTTGAACGGGAAGCTGGGACTGAAATTTGGAAATTAAGGATTAACATGTTTTGGTTTCATTTAACAGGAAGGGGCAGCTGCAGGGACTGCAATTTCAGCCCTGAGTGATTTTTCTGCCATCAAAGAGCTTGACAAAATAACCAAAGAAATCGAAGAGCTTGGAAGGTTAGTGTGACAGCTCATGTAGGATGCCACTTATAAGCCCCCCTGATTATAGGCCCATCTACCTGTAAATAAAATACATCCAGTTGTAAGCCCTGTAGATATAAGCCCCCCTCTGCTCTCTGCTGGATGACAGTTCTGAACAAGACTAAACATTGCTTTATTATGACATTTTAAAGGTTAAATAAAAACTAGTTCATTTTGAAACTGGCTCATTTTAAAATGTTTTTCTTATTCCACTTTTAAGCCCCCGCCCCAGATATTAGCCCCTCAGTTTATAAGCCCACCCAAAACCCCTGACAAAGTTGTATAAGCCTAGGGCTTATAAGCAGCATTTTATTTTTTTATGGTATGTTTATGGATGGTATGTTTATGGTATATAATTATAGTATGTTAACTTAATGGTATGCTGGTTTGTACTTGCACTGTTTAAGATCATTATATCATATTTTACTGAATGAACCCTGAATATGTTTGCTCTAAACTTTTCTAAACTTTGAACTTGATTTGAAAACAGAGAAGGTGAACTTTTTTGTAAATCTCAAAGGCAGGATTTGCTAAAAAAATCTTTGCCTAACATGGATTTAATTATTCAATTCCCAAGAGTCTTCAATTGTATTCTCTTTTGTTTTGGAATCTCTGCATTTTGTAATGTGCAAGTCATACTATGTTAAATGCTTTTGACAGGGAGAAAGCCAGTTTACAGCATGAAATTGAAGACAAAGAAGAGATGATCAGGCAGAGAAATGGAGAAATACAGGTTTGTAGTCATGTTTTTGATGCCTCTCTTCTGTAATGTTTTACAAATTGTTTGTTTTGTTTTTTTTGTTACACGATGTACCTTGTTTCTGTTTGAGGTGCTAAAAGAAGAAGCAAGGTTTAAATGAAAGCCGGGGTCATTTAAAAAAGCTGATTGAAAGAAAAGTTGCTAAAAGAGAGGGGCTTACACATACAAGGAGGGAGCACCTTAATTGGGCTCAGAAAAGAAGGACTTTTCAAAGGCAGTTTAAAAGAAGGTTGGAAGAGAGAGATTTAAGAAAGTGAAGCAAGTTAGAAAATAACAGTATTTTTTTTATGTTTATGTTCTTTCTTTGCAGAATCTACAAAGTGAGCTTGAGAAGACCAAAATAAAGTATCAGGAATTAGAGAAACAAAAATCAGACTCACAAAGCAAACTTGATGATTTAGACAAGGAGGTAAGATTTATAATTAAAATATAATCGTATCTATAACAAAATTTCTCGATTTTGATTGGTTCTGCACCCGCTTATTTGCCGTGTAATAGCGAAGCGCGCGAGATCTGAAAATATAATGCAAATGATTATACCCCCACAAGGCTCAGACAACATCACCATGTTCTGAGATAAATAAAGGGAATCTAGGCGAAGTTTTCGTTTCAAAAAAGTATTTTAGCAACACCGGCTGTTTAAGAAAGTGTTTAAGGAAAATCGTCGGCCATTCTGGTATGTTTGTCCGAGTCTTGTCTGAGTCATGACGTCACTCGGGCGCTTCGCTATTGGCGCATGATCATGTGGGTGTCCAATTACATGCAGGTATCATTCAATTTGAATTTGTTTAAACTGGATCCTCACACCTATGCCATTTGCCCATCAGTCGCATGCACTTGGATGGGTTCTTTCTCACTGTTTTCCTGCTGTTTGTAAAACTGATTGAATATACCTTTGACTTTTCCACGCAAAAGAGGTTACTTCTTACAATTACTTCTTTGTTTAACAGAAAGAAAAATTAGAAGAAATGTTGAAGGAGGTGAAACAGAAATGTGACGAAGAAACAAAAACAGTGAGTAGTCTTGAGTTCGTTTTTGGTGGGGGATAAAAAAATAATCCTTGAATGCAGGTTGGTGTAAGATATAGACTTGATTTCTTTTCTGCACTTCTTTTTTTTAGATAAACAGTTTACAAGCACAGATCTCATCATCAAGAAAATCAGCCCTGGTGAGTTGTATAAGGCTCCGATTTCTGCAATCTTCACCAAAGCGTCAAACCTGTTACTGCCAAAATATACAATGAACGCCCAGTTTAAAATGAATTAAGTTCAATTTTAACCCAACCCAGAATCCAAAAACCCAGCCAAGAGAGACACCCAGGGTTTAGGGTTAAAGAGTGAGTAGTAGACTGGCATTTTAGGTTACGACTTTTTCAGTTCGCCTTAATCCCTGCCAATCTCCTTCATCAGCCCTATCATGTGAATAGTTACGCAGCTCTCGTAAGCTTGTAATTCTACTGGTCCTCTAGTGTAGCAGCTGCTATTGTTTTGGGGGCTAGGGGCATTGTTCTTGTTGTTTGTTCTATTGTTCTCTCAGCCACTCATGTGAGACCTTACGAGAGCTGCATGGCGACCCTATCATGTACTCCTTTGGAGAGGGCAGTAAAGGGTTTTTTTCGTGATTGTGAAAGGCCTCTATTTTTTCCTCATGAATCTAGAAATGGCTATTTTATTTTCTCCCAAAACGTAATTTGGTTACATAACCGTGAACCGTAAATCGACCGTGAAATGGTTATTTTATTTCGCGTGAAACGTGATTTGGCCATTTTATTTCGTGAAACGTGCTCTAGAGCCCTCTCCCTTTACCACCCTCTTTAGAGAGGTGTGACTTTCGCATAAATGAAAATGTTGCTGTTACTTTTTCAGTTTCGCCTCTTGTCAAATTGTATAAAATCAGCAGCTACATCTTTAAAAAAAAATGATAAATTATTTTTTATGTTTTAAGCAACAAGAAGAGGAGCTTAGCCAAGCGAGGGACGAGTTGAACAAGATTAGAGAAGAAGAAACGAAGCTTGAACGAGAGGCAAGTTTCAAATGAGTCATGTTTGGAAGGAAACGGTGTAAAGATTGTGTTTCTTCTGCTTTTTATTGTAATTGTAATTCTTTACAAATTGCGGCATTTTTTGTTCAGATCGAAGCAAGTAAAGAGCACCTGGAGACAGTACAAAAACAAATTAAATCTGTTCAAACGGAAGTTTCGCAGGTAAGTAACTTAGATTGAAAAAAAAAAACGTTTAGCCTTGCAATTTGTATGCGCAAAGAAAACAAACAAAAACTGCAAGATAATTATTACACAGGAGTCAAGTGTCCTGTGGACCGCTGATATGCTCTCGAGTTTTTAGAAGTCAAAATAATGCTGTATTGTTGTAGACTGTACACAGTCTCACTAATGTTTGGGGAAAAAGAGCACAAAAGAAACAGCGAACGGAAAGCCGACGAGGTTGCAGGTACATGGTATCTCCCCCCACCCCCCCAACCCCCAACCCCCAGTTTTGCTAGGAGAATCAGCGTGTTGTATTGCAGACAATTTTTGCACCTTCTTTGATTAAGAAGGAAAGAGAAGTGCTCTTTTGGCTATAGCTATTCCATATTTAAAATATCATTTGGTTCTTTATTTACTGTTTGTTGGTTCAGTACCCGCTATGAATTTCATGCTTTCGCGTGAATGAAATTTACAATCCTAAACCTGATTCTTATCTCTTTCTTAGGCCAGATCCAAAGTATCCACTCTGGAAGAAGCAAACAATAGTTTAAACGCTAACATAGCACATTATAATTCCCTGATGAACTCTAACAGTTTATCCAGTGGTCCGACCCCCATTCCTGATTTTACTCCTTTGTCTGATGCGTTCGACATGACACCGACTCCTTCAGAAGCGGATGCTATGAGCGTCAGAGCGACGGTAAGTTGTAGAAATAATTAACCGTATAGCTTTATTATTTAATTTTTTGTCTTCTATGTCTTTTGACTACTGAATAGCATAATAAACCAAACCAATCAAAATACAAGATTTTGACGTGGAGCAAGTGGCAAGCACGGGAAAAATCACGTGAGCCAAGTCACGTCTGTTCATTTTTGCACCTGATTGGTCGAAAAGATGCCATCTTCTGCGCTCTGATTGGTTAGACTGAGCACGTTGCACCAGTTTTGCAAACAAGTTATCTCAGTAGATACAAAATTACAAAAGTAAGAGGCTGGTAGGTGTACTCAATCTCCAATCATCTAAAGGTGTTTTCTTTTAATTTTCTGATATTTTTTTAGGCTGGAAGCAGCCCCGTTAGTAGTATAAGTGGTTTTAGTGTCGGATCTGGTCGTGTAGACGAAGCTGTAGATGATTTTAAGGTACGTTTCAATGGGGTAATGTCAGAGAACCCTTTGAAATTGACATTTTAAGAGTTTGGAGAGTAGTTTTTCTACTTGGCTAAAATGTCTGAATTTCTCTTTCAGGATACAGATCCCTTCAAAAGTAAAGAAAATTTATTTAGTTCTTCAGAAACAGGTGAGCTCTTCTGGTCTTTCAGTTTCCTTTTATTAATCTTTCATTTCGTTTTTCTCTTTTTTCGCAACAATACTTTCTTTCCTCGCTATATCCGGTATGCTCAGATCTAGCAAAACTTCTGTATCCTGTTATGGTACACGCGGCTGAAATCGTTCACAACTGAATTGTTGAACGACGTTGTATGATGTTTGCTAAGTATGTCGTTCAATTAGTTAAAACGCACAGAGCAGAATATAACATGTCTCTTTTCCACTTTTCCTCTACTCCTGCCACACCATCAGCCTCTTTGCAACGTTCAGTAGTACACGACATGTTCTAACATTGTTGATACGTGCAAAATTTTCGTTGTAACGCACGGTTTTCTTACTTCTTTCCTTACCCTAATGCCTACGTTCTCTTTCAGAATCTAATGATCCATTCCACGTAGACGACCCTTTTAAAACAGATCCATTTCATTATAAAAGTGTTTCCTTCGCAGACCCCTTTCCTGGAGATCCATTTGAGGTGAGAATATTTTCCTGAAGAGAGCAAGAGCTGATGTAAGAAGTTACCTTTGCGTTGAAGGATCTCCTGAAAGAATTTAAAGGAGCTCTGTTCAAAAGTCTGTTAAAATCCGTGACAAAGTCCCTTTAAAACTGTCACCTTATCGAACTAATGAATTAGTTTGCCTCGTCAGTGTCCATAGTTTCTCCTTTGAGATACAAATAGTAGTACAGGTGAAAAGTACTTAGTCCACTAACAACTAAGGAGACAAAATGTGCAAGAACTTCGACCAAGAACGGTTATCATCTGACAAAATTCTACCAGTTAGTTACTATGAATATGGCGGATGACTTTGAATCGCAACCAGAACTGTTCCAAATCGTGCACATGCACACCTCGTGATGAAGCTCCTTTAGGAGAATTTTTCTCTGTTGATAACTCAGTTTTTCTACTCTTCTGTAAAACTTTTTTCACACGTAAACGTACCAACTGGTTCAAAGTTGAATGAGGTTTCTTGTTTTGTTTATCAGGGCGAAGATCTGTTCAAAAGCGACCCTTTTAAAAGTGATCTACCAGCAAGTGGAGAGTCAAATGGTACTGGTTCAGGAATAGCAAATGGTGAATCTTATTCTTAGCACTGCTGTTGTTTACTGATCGTTATTGATAATTATTACTCGATTATTATTAAATTTCATGTGGTTCAATCTTTCATTTAAATTTATAGAAATTTTTATGGGATTTTTTTTAACTGTTAATTTCTTCTAAAAAGCTTTTAATCTGCTCAAGCGACCAGAGGTCCCGTGTTTATTGAGTCTATGAGTCATGAGTCAGTGAGGCTAGGTGATTTTAACACAGAGTAGGTTATCTATTATTTAAACCACGGTTTGCCGGCCTGTTTGCAAATTAGTTTAGAAGCACTTAACTCTGTTTGCGGTTAGTTCCGCTCCAATTTGCTTGCGGTATGTTATTCTCTGGTTTGCTTGTGGGCTCGATTACCAGCCTCTGTTTGGGGAATGAGCCCGCGTTCCAAAGACCAGACTCGAGAGAGCAGCAGA
This sequence comes from Meandrina meandrites, assembly GCA_963693305.1. Taxonomy (NCBI): domain Eukaryota; kingdom Metazoa; phylum Cnidaria; class Anthozoa; order Scleractinia; family Meandrinidae; genus Meandrina; species Meandrina meandrites. The sequence goes on along the minus strand of OY855916.1, from coordinate 20,225,468 downwards.
AATCGAGCCTATCGAGTTTGCTTATTTACTTTGCTTGCAGTTAGCTTTTGTATTTTAGTAAGGGCAGCTCTAGGTACAAATTAATAACTGTTACTTTGGATTTGACTCTGTCACTCATGACTCAAACGACCAATTTGCGAGAAGTTGTCTTGTTTTGAGGTGAATTCTGTATGACACTTTTTACAGTAAATAACTTATCGAGTAGTGCAATTAATTATTTGTTTGTTCTTAGGTTTATCATCGTCTCCTAACAAATCAGATCCTTTCGCCATGGATCCTTTTCAAAGTACATTTCCAAGTAGCAAAGTAAGTGTAACGAATGTATTTATTTGCCGCTGAACATCGTTGTATCACAGAATATTATAGCGAGATTTTTGTTGGGGGTATTACAGGGTTTCAATTACTTTTTGTGATGAGCGGTTTTCACTTGAGTGTCGAAAGTAATTCGCGTTTGCCTTGATCTTGCATTACTGTGCTCAGCGATTGGTCCTAAAAACTCGCGCGCCACTTTTACTCGACCAATCAGAATTAAAACCAAGACCAATCGTGACTTGGTCACACACGTTTTCCCGCGCTTCGTGCTGGCTATATGTATTCTCTTGGAGTTTTGATTGGTTTACTGGATTGTCTGTGTCCTTTGTGATTGGCCAGAGTTTGCCCAATCACTTTGGTTTTGTTTGTACGCTCTGTTGTGTCGGCCTAAATTTAGTTTTTAATAAGTTTGTATCAGTTAGGGGATCAGAGCTAAAGTAAGATCGTTTGATATCTACAGCCAAAACATCCGCTCTACTAATATTTCCCGTTGGACGTCTTATGTAATTATTTATAGCTGTTTTGTTTAAATACAAAGATAGTGGATACAATATATCTTTATCTTCTTAAAAAATATTCGAAGATAAAGAATAAATCAAAACAATCTTGTATATTGCGTATATTTATCACAAATGTAATGTTATTTATGTAAGATATTTCCAGGGTTTCTCCTTGGTGTGGTATTCAGGCGCTTTTAATGCCTTTTTCTGTATTTTTAGTATTTGTGCGTAGTAGATGTTAAATAGTTGAGATTCTCGCGGGTATTCTTCTCATTCTCACGTCATTTGTACCACGAGATGGCGTAGAGAGATCCGGATCAGCACAGGACGGTTCTATCAGCCATTCGACAGAACGAAATGGCATGCTGTGTGTAACCTGTGAACAATGCAGCCACAATAGGAACGGAAAATATCAGTTTACAATCTGTCCTTACTTCCTAAAATTTTCTTTGTTACACCAAATGATTGATAGCAGAGAGAAACTCCCCTTCAATAGAACGAACGTAGAACATCCGTTACACGAATTTTCAACAAAGAATTATAGAAAAGCAGATATACAAAAGTACACAGTTCAGTACAAACGAATATCTAACAAAGGAATTAACAAAGGGCAGCTGTACAAAAATACAAGAAGTTACTTAATAAAACAAGATTGAATTTTTTTAGTTAAAAACGACTGCTGACTTTTGAAATGGTTTTAAAATGCTGGACACGGGACTTACTAAAATACGGAAATTTCTCTCCTGACAGTAGCGATTTGATCTCGAACAACTGAATCACGCTGAGAATACACCTGCTCTTATTTAAATATTTTATCACGAAATTTAATTAGAAATGTTGGAGGGTTTTCTTCATTACAAAACGTTATCCAAGGAAGCGAGACTCAAGTGCAAATTGAGCGAGTTCTTGAGAATGAAGGTGCATGGATGGCTAAAACTCCACGATACGACCACTTTTGCGCTTTGATTCGTCAAAACTAGTCTCGCTGTCTTACACTTTATACATCCACTTTTTAAGTCGCTGAGAGAGAAGAATTGTTCAACGAACTTCAGTTTCGTAAAGTTAACAGCAAAAATAGTTGTTACTAAGGCTTGGCTTCCAGCCGACTTTTGGTAAGGATCCTTACTAAACTTGCGACGAACACAGCTATTTATAGCAGTCTAATGCAGATTGCGTACAAGTGTCTATCTTGAACTGATTTCTGATATTGTTTGGTGTTGTTTTGAGAACAACATGCGTCTGTATTCAGAAGTGCGGTGAAACTACTGGTCGGCTATTTCAAGTAATTTCTTTTCATTGCGTCAAGGTGGTTGTTGTTGTTGTTTACTGTTGCTACCCGGCCTGGAATATTTTTTATCAATTTTACCGTTTTCGGTTGAAAACCGTGCATTAGGTACACAACAAACAACAAGAGACAAGTGCATAGCAAAAGCGAAGGACTTTCCGCGGAGGACTTAGCTGCAATTTCCCAATTACTCTGTGTGAGACATTCTGCGTGTAGGATACACAACAAACAACAAGAGACAAAATGAATGCATAGCGCATGCAAAGTGTTACGTGAGATACATCTACAATTCTGCAGAACCGGAGTGCATGGTAATTCTCCACAGCACACCTGTTTTTTATTCCTGTTTTTATCGTTTAGGCAAGTAACTGTTAGAGTAAAGACTTCTTCCTGCGTGTAGTTTTGCACTACTATGTCAAGTTCGTCGTCCCCAACCGCTGAAACTTCCCCTTCACAGCTTGCCGGAGTTGCAGAGCCCAGGCCTAACTGGACTGAAGCAACACAGGTTTGGGGCGTCGCTTGGGAGCTTCACTGGGCAGGATTTGGTGCCATGTTCAGTATTTTAGCTGTACGATCTTTCCTTGCTTTGGTGCAAGTAAAAAAGAAGAAAGGATTTGGTCCAACGCCCTTGTTTGTAGCCATAAACTGTTTGCTTGTAATTTTAGGAGCAACACGCGCGTTATACTTGTTTCTGGATCCGTACGAGTATGGGGATAATGGATTTAAAAGTCCTCATTGGGTGGGACAGCTAATCTACGGCATCGCTTTACCTTGTTTAACGTCTTCGTTTTGCTTGATCCATTTGGCGTTTCTTGAAGTATCCAAGATCCAGATTGGGTTAAAAAAGCTTCAAAGTGTGCGCGTTTTAGCCGGCGTGATTACCACTCACTTTGTGGTCGTCATAATTGCAGAAGTAGTAACCGCTGTTAATGCAAACTTTGTGCCGTTTCTGATCGTTTGTCAGGTGTTTGTCATCCTTTGGGGCATTTTTCTTTCGGTGAGCTTTATTTACAGCGGTTCAAAAGTGATCCTCCGGGCTGAAAGAGTGCAGGAACAACTTCAGAAGATTGAAATTGGAAAAGCTGCGAGAGCGACTGGAAAGCGACGAAAATCAAAGACTATTAAAGTAGCAAAAATCACTTTGGCGACAAGTATCTTAGGGCTTGTTTGTTGTGGACTGCAGCTTTATTCGTTGTTTGGTGTTTATAGTCTGTATAGCAAAGCTGTGAATCCTTCTCCTTGGCCATGGTGGGCGTTTCAGACTTGTTATCGATTGGTGGAATTCTGCATGGGCTGCACTATAGCTTACACTGTTGTGCAACGATCTGAGCCGGCAAACAGTGCTGACAGCAGTAGCAACACTTGATGTGAAGTGGAACGAGAGGAGAACAGGACAAAGTCACCATGTTACGAATTTTATGATTTCATACGGGGGAACAAGTACCAGTTGATGGCGCGATCACTTCTTCGAGAAGTGACTGAGCCCGCGGTTTTCGTCCCAGAAGTTGCTAAGCGACATGATGTATTTGTTCACGCGATTGCTAACTGAGTACTCGTGAGCGCTCGCGCTAGTTTTTGATTGGATAAAATAATTCGGAAACTCTTCGCGTGCTTCAACGAAGATTTGCCAAAACTGGCACTTGTTCCCTCGACTGATCTGTTCACCACAACTGACCTGATTTTGCAACTGTACCTGCAGACAGCTAAAACTCTTAAGCATGATGATACTAATCCACTTCTTCTAAGTTTTTATAATATTTCTTTTCAATAACGTTGATCAATTACTTTGTCGATCAACTGCAGTTGTCTTGGAATGCATGAACTGTAAAATTAGAGTTGTTTAGTGTTACTATTACATTGGTGTGAATAATTTGTTAGTGGTTTAGGTAATAAAAGTCTAGCCTATAGAATAAAAGTCTAGTCTATAGACAAATGGGTGAAGTCAAATAAATTGAAATCTAATCATCGCTAAATGTGTAATTTCCGCCATCAAAATCACTTTCACACAACAGGTCATAAAATGCCCCTCTCACGAGATTACACCGAATTCACAATTGTGAAATCAATTTTATTCAGTTTACCTTACAACATGACGGTAGACTTCAGTTCTATGAACGCACTATAATTATTTTGATGACATTTTATCACGGACAACTTTAATACTCACTTTGAGAGAACACAGCCTTCTATCGAAATATTTGAATAGGAAATTTCAAGTTTTTCAACTTTCTTGAATTTTGCAGTCCCGACTCTAGGACCATAGTATTTTAATACTAAAAGCTCGACATTGTGCTGCAGAATGTAGATACCGTAAAATTCCGGTTATAAGCTCTGGGCTTATACAACTTCGTAAGGGTTGGCTTATAAACGGAGGGGCTTATATTCGAGGGGTCTTATTAGCAGAAAAAAACCGTTCCGAAACGAGCCACGGCAATGTTGATGGAAATACGTTTTGAAGTTAAAAAGTCATTTAGCCCTGTTCAGTACTGTCATACAGCGGAGGGGGGCGTATATCGGGCGGGGGGGGGGGGGGGGGCTATAACTGGATGTATTGTTTTAATGTTATAATCGGGGGGGGGGGGGGGGGGCCTTATAACCGGAGTTTTACGGTATTACTAGTCAGTAAAACAGTACAGCGCCTAAGACTGCAAAAGTGGCTTGATCACGTTATCTCTGCTCTGAATTTGGGAACGTTTCTTGTTCGTTTTTTACGTTTTAACACGATATCTTGCTTACTTTCTTGTTTCAGAGTCCATCAGATAACTTTTTCAGTTCAGATCCGTTTAAGCCATCAGGATCAGATTCCAAGAAAAACACGGAAAACACACAAGGAAAGGATTCGAGCTCTTCAGTTAAAGATCCTTTCAGCAATCCCTTTGGTTCTGATCCGTTTGGTGAGTTGATTATTTACCTGGAATCTCATATATCCCTCCCCCTCCCTCTCCCTATGACCTTTCTCTAAGAGGAGGAGAGCTTAAAAAGAGGTGCTTATTTCAAATTATACGCAAATTGGTAATACAGGGTAAATGTAGTGAACGGATAATTTTAAAAACATTTGATTATCTCAAAAAAATTGTTTTTCTTTTCATAAATGCCGTGCTTTATCAAGAAGAGAAAGTGGGGTTGTCATTTAAAAAGTTAAAATTTTAAAGGAGTAGTTCAAAAGAGGTGGGTGGGTGCGATGTAACCGATATCTTACTGCATATTTAGTTCTGGGCCGAAAATGTTGTGCTACATCAAGACACGATCCTCTAGTTGATCATTTTCTTAATTCTCATTACCTGTCTTCTTGACAATGTATTGATATTGCAAGGAAAAATTAGATTTTGGTCACTCTTGGGGAATCAACGAGTTAAAATAAATGTAACGTTTTCTTGTCATTTGTTGTAGGATCCTGATGAATCGCGATGGGCCGAGATAAAAAAAAAGACGAATTGTTTAAAAATCAGGCCCCAGTTGTTCAAAGGGTGGATAACGCTATCCACCGGATAAATCACTATCCAGTGGATAGCATAGTTTGCTTTGCCAACACTTATCCACTGGATAGTGATTTATCCGGTGGATAGCGTTATCCACCTTTCGAACAACCGGGGCCAGAATATCAAGAGAAGAAACGGCAGATGAAGATTACTGTATGGCTTATAGAGATTTCCAGCTCTACAAAGTTTTTGTTCAAAGATGCCAAAAATTTAATATCAAATATATATTCCGTAGAAAGTCGCTGGAACAAATAGCTTTGTCTGTCCTGAGCCCGCGATTTTCATAAGAGGTTGCTAAGTAACTTGACATATCCTTGTGACGTCATACTGACGTTGCAGCTTTTGGTTGGTGATGAATAGTTTGTAAAATACCGTAACATTTCGAAAATAATGGCCATCTTAAAGTCACGATCCCCCTCCCCCACCCCTCTCCCCTTCCGAGTGTAACGCCGCGTTAATTAGAAAGTCATCAGACAAATAAATTAATTGTGCAGTATTTTTTACCGCAAAAATACAGCAGTTGTTTGTGTGACCAGCTAAACCAGCCTTGAAGATTATTTATTTGTTTAATTTAAGTGTTTTTTTGTTTTTTTTGGGTGGGGAGGGGGATATTCCCCGAAAAAAAAAAGAACTTGAAAGGGCTATCTGAACACATCAGGTTATGCAAGGATATGCAACAATGTACATTTGGTTAAATTTCACTTGTTTTGTATTCAAAAGATACCGATGACTTAAGATAAGGAGAAGATGAAAATAGCCCTTTTCTTTCTCGATTCTACAGTAATGTTGGGATTTTCGGGTTACTGTACATACAGAGTCTACAGAGGCGTGTTCCCCGTATTGTTTGTTTTTCTAATTTTCTCTTCGTAATCCCAGGTTAACCTAAACAGCATTGGTGTACGTTTACAGAGTGTTGTTCGTCTTTCAAAAGAAATAGTGTGTTTGACTTCGCTCAGATTTATGTGCCTCTTAAACTGGGTCAATAATTTGTGGTAGACAGTCACAGTGAAGGTGTTGATTTTTCGGCCAATCAGAGATGCCCAAAGCCAATCGGGATTTAAAACGTTTTTTAATTCTCCTAAGGATCGAGGAAACGGCTCCTCTTTTGAGGCTGGCGACTACTCTTAAGTTTGCCTATCGCAAACGTTGACGTAATGTTGTGTAGTAACCTTGCTGATCAAGAAACAGTGATGGCGGGCTCAGTCGATTCTGTCAGCGTGACAAAAGTCATGGTTTTGGTTTAAATTTCCGCACTTTTTCACTAGCTGTTGCATTGTTTTTTGTCGGTATGCCAATTTTCTAAGAGTTTCTTTTGAATTAAAGACAGTTGTTAGTTACAAAGTTGCACTGCGAACCAAACCTCTAAAAAGTTTGTTTTAAAATTCGCGAGTTTAATTTTTAAAAATAAATGTTTTTCACGTATAAAATCGAATAAAAGTGTTTCATTGCTTAGTCTTGTTTGGCACTAGTTCATTTTTCACCGGGTATAAACAAGCGAGGTAATGAAATGACAAAAAATTAGGTCGTTGGTGCAAGAGAAATGTATAAATGTAGGGTAGCTCGTCTGGTGTATCAGGAGCTTACAATATTTAACCTCTGCAGCCTTTCATTTTACGCAACAATAACAAAATGTATCAACTGTAATATTAAGAAATTTTATTGAACACCATAAATGCAACTGATTCTTTGTCTCGATTTAACTATCTTGACGTTAAAAAAATGTGAAATAAACTTGAGTAAATTGACTTAAATGTATTTTGTCCTTTCTTTATACATAATGAATTCAAAAACTTAAATGAAAAACTTGAACAATTAAAGTTTACGTGTTTGCAATGTTTCTTCCTTATTTCAAGACAAAGTTCTCCTTCACTGTATGTGTTGCCATGACACCGGGAACAAATTGAAAGCGTTCAGAGTTTCTTTAGTCTTGGTTCAAAGTTCAGCGGCAGTAAATATTTGCGAATCAGTGACAGTAAAACTAAATCCAGTGGACGAATCAAACTTCCTGGACTCGGCAGCTTTGCTACACTAGCAATACGTATTTAGCAACCAGTTCCTCAAGAAAAAGCGTTGAATTGCCTCAGATTGATTCCATTTCAGCTGTTATGACTTCTATACAGACAGATTTGCCTCAAGATGTGTTTTTTCTTTAACTCTTTCATGCTCGTTCTCCGCGGATTCGTCGGCCCAACTGCATCGCATCTAGCCTGTTCACGATCGGACTTTCTCTTTGATTTGGTAACTGATAGCGACGTATTTCATTGCGAGCCACTGTGCCTGGTCTGTAGCGGGCCGTTTTCACTTCTCCGTTCGTAAATCCGTTCATGATAGCCACATTTTTTTGCTGTTGTTCATCGTTCTGCATTATCTGCACCATCTTTCCAGCAACACTCAACACCACGCGACGGTTGATCAAAATGTTTAGTTTGCGGTTTAAACCAGACGCTCAAAACGCGTGTTTATCGATAAATGAAGCAATGTCATTGGTCGGATGACTTAACCCGCACAGTTTGATTGGTTGGCGAAAACAACAAACAATTCGATTGGTCTATTAGAATTATAATCAACCCTATTCAACTGCTGAAGTGAGAAGCCGGTCTGATCGAAATACAACCAAATCAGTAAACCCTCTAAGCTCAAAATCAAAATTCTCCATAGTGACAACCATACATCTCTTAATATATCAGTTGAGAGAATTAACATAAACTCTGAGAACATAGCCAAGTCGACAATTTTCCCTTTTCTCGTCACCTGTAAAGAGAAATCACATATTGATTACCCTTGAGACTTGAAGGGTTTGTTAATCAATCGTCTTTTTAGACTCGAATTACCCGACGTTTCAATCGCTAGCTTGTATTTTGTGCTCATACTCAAACTATTACGCGCAAAACGTCAGTTTCCTGGCTTGTCGCCTTTGGAATCCGTTATTTGAGTAGAAACCAAGAGAAAATAAAGGGACCTCCATTTTCTCTTAGTAGACACCCAACACTTTTTCCCAAACAATGGCTCACTTGCGCGTCCACGCCACACAACAATTACTTTCATTAGAACGCAATCTTTTAGGCGGTGTTTTGGCTAATTGTTCTTTTCTTAATTAATGAACTATAGATCTCATTGTACACGCTGCGCCGCCTTCTTCAATCACACAATCTGCTAGATTTTTTCGCTGACAGCTTCTCTCTATCCATAGACTGCAAAACAGCCGTATTGTCCGTATTTCTTTGTGAACGCGCTCGACGGTCTTCGAATGCGAGGTCTGGACGATCGGCGCTTTGCGCCTTCGATACACGACTGTTAACGATTTTACAGAAAAACTACTGACAGTTTTGCAGTCACTCTCTCCAGGTCAGGATGCTGTCTTGGCAGAATAAAAAGATTATTCGTGGCCTCTGCGGAAGAGTTTTGTAAACAATGAACGAGTTTCTTTGTGAACTGTTTTGTTTCTTTGTTGCGGACTTCTTTGACATGTTGATAGCCACCGACTTTGTTGGTTGTAAAAACGGTTAGTTTCTAAAGAGACCGCTCACTACGTCGGCGGGCATATGAAACACTATTAACCACCACTATGAATTTAGAAAGCTGACATTCCAAGCGTTAGATCTTAGTTGACGCAAGAAACTCGAAAAACTCTGAATAACGATATCTGCCTTCCCTTTTCTTTCCGCTTTGAAAACATGAAAAATTCGGAAACGTGCATTAACACCCATCTTTTAAGGCCGCCATTTCGGAAACACGGTCATTGAGAAGTGAGTAAAAAGGCCGCGTTACCCCTGGCGGCATTGAAAAGACTCGCTTTCTCTTTTCTGGAGAGGACATGTTTCGCTTGCTTGGTCACAGGTTGACAGAACTTTTAAGGGCCTCTTCATATAAGCCCGGTCACCGGGCTGGTTCGGTAACCGGGATGAATTTTGTCCTCTTTTCATACGGGAAATGTCAGCCCGGTGACCGGGGTGAAGTTCAAGGAACCAAATTAAAATGATGGCGTCACATAAGCTTGTATCCATCGCGACTATCATAGCTTTGTCAACTCTTGTAACTTTACTAATAAAGTTAATTCGGATACTTTTGAAGTGGAAATACATGTGAGGCAAAATTATGCCATTTTGGCGGCCCTGTTGCGAAAGCAAAGCTAATTTGTCAAAATGTTTCGTCCCGGTAACTGGTCTGAAGTGTTCATATGTGAAAATTTTCATCCCGTTCGAGATCTCGGTAACCGGGCTGGCCCGCATTCTCATATGAACACATCGAAATTTTGACAACGGAAATGGGAGTGAGCAAGATATCGGAAACCGGGCCAGCCCGGTCAACCAGGCTTGATACATAAAAGCGAACAAGTCAGTGTGTCAGGTAATTTGCCTAAAAACACACAAAAAGTATTCCGACATGGCGTTGGTTTTTCTAAACTTGATATTCAAACATTTTTCCAAAGCATCTCATCATTGAATGACTAAATCGCAAAAGAATTTCTACTCTGTTTTAATGGAAAGATTGAGCTTTTGTTCGCCAACGTCTTAAGTTGATACGCCAACGTCCTACATGTCCTAAGTCGTAAGCTCAGCTTCCATCATCAACAACATTAAGGGAATGTGCAAAAACATTTATGATTTATGTTGGTCATTGCTTTTATTGATTTGGTGGCTCCTAAAGGAGCCTTTTGTTTTGTGAGGGATGTAATCCACTTATGCTCGCTCTCCGCGGATTCGGCGGGCCAACTGAATGTCCTTGGGCATGATGGTGACGCGCTTGGCGTGGATGGCGCACAAGTTGGTGTCTTCAAACAGACCAACAAGGTAAGCCTCGCTAGCTTCTTGAAGAGCCATCACAGCGGAGCTCTGGAAACGCAGGTCGGTCTTGAAATCTTGAGCGATTTCTCGCACAAGACGCTGGAAAGGCAGCTTGCGGATCAGTAGCTCGGTGGATTTCTGGTAACGACGGATCTCACGAAGAGCCACTGTACCAGGTCTGTAACGATGGGGTTTCTTGACTCCACCTGTGGCAGGAGCGCTCTTACGAGCTGCCTTTGTGGCAAGCTGTTTTCGTGGAGCTTTTCCACCAGTTGATTTACGAGCAGTTTGCTTCGTACGAGCCATTTGAAATTTCACGGAGTGTAGAACAAGACCTACTTTCCTTTTTAGCTTTTGACGCATAAAACAATTTATACGCTGGCGGGCTTAACGTTGATTGGTGGGAAAGGGAGCGATTTCATTGGTTGACAAACATACTATACAAAATTTATATTCACACTTCGATCCGATGAGGACAATTTTTCATGCTTTTTCGGTGAAAACACTCCGCAATGATGGCTTATTTCTGAAATAATAAGTCCAAGCTTCTTAGTGCTGGTGTTTATACTATAAAAGAGCATTATGAAGTTTCTCTAGACTCAAATAGTTCTTGTGCTGAGTGAGCCAAAGACCTTCAGCTCTGACCATGTGTTTTGAAATTTGGTTCAAAGAAAAAATCATGCAGTATACACAATATGGTCTGTATTGTCTTTAATCAACCAATGGGAATATTCCTGCGTTTCCTGAGAGGTCGTGTATCTGCCTATAAATAGCAGAAACGGCGGTTAAGTCGGTCATCAGTTATTCAAGTAGCAATCAACATGTCTGGTCGCGGTAAAGGAGGCAAAGGTCTAGGAAAAGGAGGCGCCAAGCGTCACCGAAAGATTCTTCGTGATAACATCCAAGGCATCACCAAGCCAGCCATCCGTCGTCTTGCTCGCCGTGGCGGTGTCAAGCGAATCTCTGGCCTGATCTACGAGGAGACTCGTGGTGTTCTCAAAGTTTTCCTTGAGAACGTGATCCGTGATGCTGTGACGTACACCGAGCACGCCAAGAGGAAGACTGTGACAGCCATGGATGTGGTGTACGCTCTGAAACGACAAGGCCGTACTCTGTACGGATTTGGCGGTTAGACTCACCAAGCTCTGCCAACACAAACAAACGGCTCCTTTAGGAGCCACCAAATCTCTCAAAAGTCATGACCAATTTGGGTGTTAACTCTATAGATCACTGCACAATTCGAGTATCCTTACGACATTTATACAAAGTTCTCACACTGTCAAACTGGGTGAACCGATCGGTTCTAAATATAACCTGGAATCGTTGGGGATCATATAAACGAATAAATTCTTTGGTACTTGTCACAGGGTTTGTAAATTCACCCTGATATAACAAACAACAGCGAATTTAAGAAAGTACACAACGCCCAAGCTCGTTTTTCTGCAAAATTTTTATGACTCTTAGTTTCGAACTTTCACTCCTGTTCTCTTAATTATTCGTGCCGTGAGGTTTATGAAAAGGTAAAGGTAAACTTTCAAATAGCTCAATGATCCTGTTGTCAAGGCAAGATCATTTCTCTCTTCATGTGCTTCATTTCAAATAAGGAAGACCGTTGATATAACATGGAAATACAAGGGGCACCCGATATAGCGTAAAAAAATAGCTTTTATACCTGGGGTGTTACTTCTTCTAAACCGGCGATCAAATTTTGAATTCGGCGCTTAGCATATCCCGCGCATATACTGTCGCGTGAACTATATTAGCATGATAAAGAAGTAAAGCTAACTGAAATTCAATTTGCATTTGTTGAGATCTCATGTTGACACGAGGGATGAATACATTTCCAATCGGTTATTCTAACCGAGCATATCCCGCGCATTCTAACGGCGCGAAATGTAAGTCTAGGCTCCAAGCAAAAGAGAAATGGGGACAAAGCTACTTTTGCTTTCCCAGAAACGTGATTTGATTTAGCCTGCTGCTCTGGACCACAAAATCAAAAACGAAAACGTAACTCAAATTTAACCCTTTACTCTGTATACAACTTTTCTCTTAGTTGGCGCATGGGGCGTTTTGTATCGAAGGAAAATAAAGTTAAAACATTCTTTGCTCATAACTGAACAAACACTTTGTTGATCGTGACTTTTTCAACATTTGGTGGCTCCTAAAGGAGCCGTTTTTAAGATGAAAGCTTATTTAAGCTTTGGCTTTCTTCTCGGTCTTCTTGGGCAGAAGTACAGCCTGGATGTTGGGAAGAACACCTCCCTGTGCAATGGTGACACCGGCGAGCAGTTTGTTCAACTCCTCGTCATTGCGGACAGCCAGCTGAAGGTGACGGGGGATGATTCTTGTCTTCTTGTTGTCACGAGCAGCGTTGCCCGCCAACTCGAGGATCTCAGCGCTCAAATACTCGAGCACAGCAGCTAAGTACACTGGAGCACCGGCGCCAACACGCTCAGCATAGTTGCCTTTGCGGAGAAGACGGTGGATACGACCAACTGGGAACTGAAGCCCTGCTCGGGATGAGCGGCTCTTGGACTTGGTGCCCTTTGCTTTTCCTTTACCGCGACCAGACATGTTCTTTTAAATTTACCTTCACGAAAGTTATGGAAGATTAGATAGATTGACGAAGACTTTGAAATTTATAGCTTATTTTTTATGCAAGAAGGATCGAAAAGCACCAATCAAAACATTGTTAACTGACAGCATTTCAAAGAACACGAGGACAAAAGAATACTGACCTCAAAATACCATGTGAAGTTGACCAATCAATGAGCACAAATTTCGATCCGTATGTTAATCGATCTTTTAGTCATTCTACTATAAATACAAGATTCATCGAGTTATCAGGCATTCATTTCTGATCTACAGACATGGCACCCAAAGTTGCAGGAAAGAAAGGCGAGAAGAAAGCCGGTAAGGCAAAGGCCTCTGCTGAAGGAAAGAAGAAGAGAAGGGGAAAGAGAAAGGAAAGCTATGCTATCTACATCTACAAGGTGTTGAAGCAAGTTCACCCTGACACTGGTATCTCCAGCAAAGCCATGGGCATCATGAACTCGTTCGTCAACGACATCTTCGAACGCATCGCCACCGAAGCTTCCCGCCTTGCCCACTACAACAAGAAATCAACCATCAGCTCCCGCGAGATCCAGACCGCCATCAGGCTGCTTCTGCCCGGTGAACTGGCCAAACACGCCGTCAGTGAAGGAACTAAGGCTGTGACCAAGTACACCAGCAGCAAGTAAACTCACTTTGTGGGTTTCCCGCCAAAACAAACGGCTCCTTTAGGAGCCACCAAATCTTATAAAAGTCAATGACCAATACAGTTTGCAATCAAACAAACCCAAGCTACTCAATTATTTCCTAACCCATTTGATAGTCCATCTTTTTAAGCTTCGCGTGTCTTTTTCAAAACGCATTCTTGCCATTGTATGTGCAGCATTATCGGAGCATATTCCGTCTTACTGAATATCAAGACGAGCGCACCCTCAAACTATCATGACTACGAGAAGTCCCTATTTTTTTTTTTTTTTTTTCATTTTTCGCAGCGTCGCCCCCAATTTTCGCCCGATCACTTTTTGTCTCAAACTACTATTCCACATTCTGTGTCCTCCGAAATAACTCTAACACTCCCGAATATCAGACAAGACCTGCAAGTTGAGAACCCAAATAAAACCAAACAAAGCGTGCTTTTTCGACCAATCAGCTTGCGGCCATTTTTAATCAACGATTGCATCACTAGTTGTAAACTAAAGTCCGCCATCTTTCGTTTGGCGCTTATATTTTTGTAAACCTTACTGTATAAGCGGCATAAAGCGATCTCAAGCCGTATTATGGGGGTCATAAACGTTCAAGAGCAACTGCGACATCGACGTAGCACAGATATGGTTGAAAACTATGGCAGTGATCAGTGAGTAAAAATAATTCATTTTGTTTTATTTATTTACCCGCGGTTTTGGGGTGGTTAAAGCCGGTAGATCTGTTGTTCGTTTTATGGTTCCCCACAAATCTTGAAAATGTAGAATTTCTCATTTTTCCTTTGAGTATTATAAGAAGACTGAAAGATAATTTGGAACGATGAGCTTATTTCTTGAACTGGAGCTCGAATAAAATTAGAACCCTTTGATCACGTGAAAAGCTGAGGCCATGGTCAAAGGTAACAGCAAAACATCGCAAAAGACTTTTTACTTCGCAATCTGAAATTTCCAGTTTTTCTGGTGTAATCAGAATCTTAGGTTCGCTGTAGGACATTTTCCCTCGTCACTGCTCTTTGCAAAATGTTTTAATTAAACTGCACTAGTTGCAGCCTAAAGCTGTCTCGTATTATTTTAGAATCGAAGCAAATCTTGTATTTCAGTGTCTGGGAAGAAGAGGTTTTAGAGCCCACCCCCGCTCAACCTCCACAACAACAAGCTAATCAAAGAAGGCATAACCGTAATCGATCACAGAAAAACAAAATACAATATTATAACAGCAAGAATACTGGACAAAAAGTGAAAACTGGAATCAGGCCGATGAGGAGGCACGAAAATAGTAAGTTTTTATCAGGGCAGGGAGGAAGTGTTAATTAAGGGGAGGGGCATGAAAAATGGAACAACTTTGAAGTGCAAGGTGATCAAGTTGTTGAATAAATGCACCAGTTAAATGGAGTTGCCCCTCCCCCCCAACCCCCCCCCCCCCCCCCCCCCCTTGCTCACACTGCTAATCAGAAACATGACATGTACCTTTAGGGTTAAGATTTATGTAAACTGCAAACTGTAATCCTATGGTATGATCTACCATCCAATTGGTCATTGTACAATTCACATGTTGAAGTATAAAAGTCAGTGTTTGCTTCCATCGGATTCCTAAGCTTTTTCCCCCGGCTTCCTTTTTTAAGGTCCAAGGTGGCAAGACAAAACAAATTCTGATATAAGACTGGGTTTCTAGAGTTAGCTGCCCATCATGGTTACTTGTTGCTGTATGTTTCTGTGAAAAAATGACCTTTTTTGTGACAGTGTATTTCCGGAAAATATTCTTAACTGCTCCCCTGCAGAAGTTTTTTAGCTTTAAACCCCCCCCCCCCCCCCCCCACCACCACCCCTCCAGGAATTCTAGTGCATCATGTTCTCCTTTTGAAGTTTTGCATTAAACACCTCCCCCCACCACCACACACACACCCACCCAGGAATTTGAGCTTCCATGGGGTGGGTATGGCTATTTGCTAGAAGTGCACATTTTTAACTGCTTATGTTTATTAATTTCAGTGTGCTTTCTGCTGAGTTTGGTTGACCATGAGGAGATTGGAGAACTTGATCTCTCTGATCTGGTCAACAACAACAAATCTGTGTTTGCAACACTTTTTGCAAATGAGGAAAACATGAAGGTATGGCCCTTGCTTGCTTGATCATTTTTTGTTCAAGAGTTGTGTACAGTCAACTCTCTCATAATGGACACCTTATAAGACGGAACCTTTTTAAAACGGACACCTGGTGTTGGTCCTGTCCTGCCGTTTTTCAGTCGTTTTTCTGCAACTCAACTCCCTATTAGATGGACACTTCTCTAAGACGGACAGTTGGAGCCGGTCCCGACGGTATCCGTCTTAGAGAGAGTTGACTGTAATTGATTGAGGTTGAATAGCAATTAAATTCCCAGGTGATTAAAATGTAATTTCTTCTTACAACATCAAAACATTGCCAAGTATACAGGTGAAGATATTGTTGCAGTTTTCAATAACATGTAAACTCTGAAATGCAAACCTCCACCAACGGCTTACGTTATTTGCTGCCGTCAATCATCTTAGTGAACTTCTCAGGAAACAGAAGTTTATCTCAGCGAGGTCAAAAGGTCATGTCTTTCGGTTGAGATGGATAGATTTCAATCCGTTATTTTTAATTTGTCTGTTTTTCAAAGTTCGTTGGCTGTCACCATGACTGTGATTGACAGCAATGAAAATGCGCTTCAGAGTTTGCATGTTATTGAAAGCACAATAAAGGAGTCACAAGCAAGCAGGTGTTCATTGCGCTGACATTTCACCAAATTCTCAGAACAGTCAAAGAAATGTATGACAATCTTAATGGGAATTTATGGTTTGAGCTTAGGTGTGAATTTAAGTTTCTATGTTTTCAGATCTGGAATAAGTTTGTGAGCCTTTCTGAAGAGGAGCAAGAAGTCATTATTGCACAGAAGACAAAAACAGGTTCTCCAGATAAGGACATTGACCGGGGGAGTACAGATGAAGACAGAAATATCCCCGCAGAGCGAGGTAGGTTTACAAACTTTGCCAAAATATTTTTACCAAGCCAGCTCATAGGAAAGCTGTCCCATCATGTGTTGCTTGTCTGAATTTCAAAGCATGTCAGTTTTTGTTTGGCTGTTACTTTTTAGCCTTTGGTGAGATTAGCAGGTCTCTCTGTGTCGAACATTGATGACAACTATATGAAGTTGCCAATTCATTTTAAATAGAACAGCTTTTAGACATGCATTTACAATCACAGCTTTCTGATTTCAACTCTTTGCACACGATTTAAAATTGAATAGACACTTGACTAGGTCTGGCACAAGGTCTAACATGAATTACTATTATTAGTGATACAAAGAAATCTTTTGCAAAATTTTTGCTTTGTTGTTTAGATGCTGTGGCAATTGCTGAGAGGTCTTTTAACAGAATTGAAGGACGGATCAGGGGAACCCTAATGAACAAACGTTTTCCAATGGTACTTATACGACTGTAATCTCAGCTCTAGACTTAGTTGAGAGTGCATACCAATTTCCAATTTTTTTTTTTTTTTTTTTGGGGGGGGGGGGGGTAGGGATCCATTTGCAAGGTAGATTGAACGATGTCTAAAATTTGTGCTTGTTCAGTTTAGTCTGTCAACCTTAATTTCAAAATTAGTATAAAAGTGACTTCTAGGAAGAAGATAAAACCGCTCAAAGTTAGGAATAAAAATCATAGGAAAATTTTGCTGATGGTGAAATAAAACTGTACCTCCCTTCTCTGAGAAGTTTGTCTTCCCAGTGTAAAAAAATAGCAGTTATTATGAATAACCTACATCCATCGTTAGCATTTGAATATCATTAGGTGTTGCGTATGTTAAATGATGAAACAAATTAAATTTGTTTTGTAGTTTGAATTAGTTGTAATATTATATTAAGTGTACTGTGGAATATTGGCCTAAGGTCATGGCAGTACAGACCGAGGTCCAATATACTCCAGCATGGCTCATGCAAGCTAGGTTAGTAAGTACTTTATTACATGGTACTCATTTTAGCTGCAATTTAGATCTTGCCTGCTTTTGAAAACAAAAAAATATACATGGTTTATGACCATTTCTATGAAAGCGGTCTATATGGCAAAATCCTGACCAAGAGAAAACCAATTGCAGCAGTCGGATTTACCTTGAGCAAGACTGCCTTGCCATATAATGTTTTAACAACTTCTATGATGTTTAGCGATTTTCTTTCCGTTTATCTAGGGTGGGCTTAAACATCATGAAGAGGAAGTGATCTCATACTTTTCTGATGATCCTAGTGCCATCATGATCTCAACTGTACCCTCCAGGTATTAACATACAACTTCTCCTTACATACACTTGCTATAAAGTTAGGATAATCAGGGTTAAAACATTTATTAATCATTAAATGTTTTTTTCAGTTTTGACAGGCTGTTGGTGCATGGAGTATGTCAGTTCCTGGATTTGAAATCGACTAGTGAGTACTTAACATGTTACAAAAGTTATTGAACACCCTTTCATTTTTTGTAAGAGATTAGTTTTTACAGGATTTTTTTCTAAAAAGTAACCCTGCAATTCAGTGAACTGAACTTTTAAGAGATTTAAAGCACAAGCTAATGAAACACTTGCAAATTTTTATCTCCCAGTTCACAGAAGTCTTATTTTCAGTTAATTACCATCGAGGGTGTAGTACCTCATAAGTAAAAATTTCCCTTCCCTGCAATTTCGCAGAAAGGCATATGGTAGCAATATCAAAACTTCATACAGTAGACTTTATATCTATAGTCAAGAGAATGGTCTATTTAATAATGGGTTAATTCTACCAACCTGCAAGGAAACTCCCTTTATCTTCCCTGTTGTTTCACACTAATTGAACGGAGATTTTCTAACTGTTATCTTTATCCCCTTTTCTCTAAGGTATGGACCGCAATGGAAACCGCATCATGGAGATTGAAAACAACCATGAAACATTTTGTGTTCCTTCTCTGCTCCTCTCCCAATACTTAGAACAACACAGATAGCATTGCATAAAAAAACATGACATAACAAGGTCCTTCAATATAATCATATTTATAGAAATTTCTTTTCTGTAGAAAGAGTTCTAGGGTTACTCCATTACAACACAGTTTGTTTTAATACTGAGTATTACATTAACACTCTTTCATTCAATTTGATTATTACTGTGACTACAGGACAGAAGAAAGATTTCTGTGTAAAATAGCATTACAAGTTTTTTTTTTAGTTAAGCATAGAAAAATCAGTCTTAATCAATTCCTTGCTGTTTTAAACAGCATTATTTAAGATGTTATCCAAGACTTTTTTTTCTTTACAAGTGAATTATGTGATATAGAAAACAAGACATTTTATTAGGGATCATAGAAAGTTGTAGTATGAATGAATGCAGTGCTATTAAAAAATGTTAAAACAAAAGACAGAATTTGTTGTTATGGTTATGTGTGCAATTTAAAACAGCTATCCCACAGATAGGCAGGTGTCCCCCTCTCCCTCCCCCCCCCCCCCATTGGGCACTAGAATAAGGTAGTTGCTTCATAAAGGAAGATGGAGAGAGGCATGATGGGCTAAGTATCTACCCCAAGAACAAAACAAAAGGCTTGAACTACTCCCCTCTGAATATCATCCCCCCCACCCTGCTAAGGTTTTACTCAGAAGACTAAGCCTTCCCCCTGATCTTGAGTCAGTAGGTCAACCCCCCCTCCCCCCTGTGATTAAATCCTGCCTCCTCACCATACTCCCTTCCATTAGCTTTCAGCAAGATGGCCACACCGTTATCCACCCCATATTACATAATCAGAATTGTATAACAACAAATGCATTGAAAAGTA
This sequence comes from Meandrina meandrites, assembly GCA_963693305.1. Taxonomy (NCBI): domain Eukaryota; kingdom Metazoa; phylum Cnidaria; class Anthozoa; order Scleractinia; family Meandrinidae; genus Meandrina; species Meandrina meandrites. The sequence goes on along the minus strand of OY855916.1, from coordinate 20,206,056 downwards.
CAAAATTTCAAGATTGAAAATATAATAGAATAATAATAATAACAACAACAACAACAGTGTGCCAACTTTAACCATCTACCCTTTCAAGGACAACTGACAACAGAAAATGAATGTTGATTTATTGGTTAATTTTTAAGAAGTCAACAGGACTGTGCCTTTGGATTTCAAATTTTTCAACTTTCTACAACTGCACAAAAATAGCATTTACTTACACCCTCAAGCACTGATTTATTATTGACGTAAATGAATTAAAATACTTCCACTAACCTCAATATTTTAATAAAGTGTGCCTTATATTTTTATATGACAAATTGTAACTGCCCTCAGCACTTGATGATCAATATCAAATTTTACTATACAAAGTTGGAGTAAATAAAAGCAAGTAGATAATGGAATATAGGGCAAGGAACTTCAAGAGGGGAATATAACATTCTCCGGAGGACATTATGACACAACTATACAAAGAAGTTCAGGAAATATTGATATCAGAGTTACATGTAGAGACTTTTGTCTGGTTCATCAAATAAACAGAACGTTATTGACTGAGTTAAGACATGGATTACAGAATTATTTTAACAGTATGTCAAATTGAGGAATTTTTAATGTAAATTGAATATTTTATTTTTGTTATAATTTCAAAAGCCTAACTAAAACTAGTTTACCATTGTCACCCACATTCCGATACATGTATTAATTACACAAGAATATAAACCTAACACATGGGCTGTTCCACTCTCTTATTTTTTCTATTTTATGTGGAGAAATTAATAATATATCTTTAAGGATCCTCCTTTTCCTATCTTCGAGTAATCTCAGCAAGCCCATTTCTATGTTATCGTTGACAGGGTTTGGCTTGTACCCTGTAAAACTTTGTTCCTACAGGAACATGAAACCTGTTGTGTGGCTACAAAAAAGAAAGAAAAGAGGGTAACCGAAAAGAGACCCAAAATAACTTCTCTGGCATAGTTAAACCTTGCAGCAATGATTATTATTGTGGCTTTCTCAAACTCATTAATAATTCATCAAGTTAAAACAAAGAAAATCGACCATGATGGAGGTTTGGATACCCAGTCTTAATTACAGTGGAACCCCGCCTTACGGCCACCTCGTTATTACGGCCTCTTTTTTTGGTCCCGGCAAAATGGCCATACATTTTCTTATAATAAAACCCCGTTAATGCGGCCACCCCGTTAATACGGCCAACGGCCACATTCTGAAATCCCAAACTATACAATCCTTTATAATATTACCACGCTAATACGGCCACTCGAACCAAATACCCATTAATAATTGACCAAACGAAACAAATACAGTACTTGAGAAACAATATTGAATGATATTATTTTATTCAAAACGCCCGTGGATCTCTGAGCTTTTGTCCTCTTTGTAAACATATCTTACAGAAAGATTGTTATCAAGGTCCAATAGATTTGTTAGCATTTTGATGTGGCTCTGTTCAGTTGTGATATGTATCTGTCAAGACGTCGCTTAAAGTAGACCAGTCATGAAATTTGACCCTACCCCGTTTATACGGCCACCCCGTTAATACGGCCACTGTAGCATAGATTTTTTACAATTTTATTTCTCTGTTTACTACTTAATTTTTGTTTTGATTGAGAAGATACCGGCATATCAAAAACAAGAGACAGTGTTTCATCAGCTATCCAAGCACCTTGAATTTTGTCGAAAATACTCCACTGCATGTCGTATTTTCAACTCTCTTCTCAGTGTTTGGATATCCTGATGAAACACTATCTTTTCTGTTTGATGAACTACTTAACTTTAACATCTGGATAAAATGAACCCTTGTAGACACGACTAATGTAGAAATGACTGTAGTATGCCGGTTTAGGTTAAGAAATAATAAAGCCTTGTACCTTTTTAGCCTGACAATATTCCTTATCTGTCATCTGTGCCAACATCCATGGTCTAATGACAACAAATAAACCAGTCAATGTAGAGCCGTTTATGAACACTAAAGGGGCTAGGTTGCACAAATTGAGCTAAACTTGACTTTCCACCAACCAGACAGAAATATTAGGAAATTTTGCTCAATGTTTTTGTCTGTGTGTTTGTGTCCAGCATTATTTTGACCATCCATGCACCTTCTTGGCTCCTTCCTACTTTTTTCTTTCTACTTTTCCTAAAGCTTTTATTCAATTTTATTTGTATGTAAATTATAAAAAAAAGTGGGATCTTGCCCATTTTGAAAATGATAGTTTTTAAACCTTACCGCCTTTTGGGGCCACCTGGAAGAGAACCAGAGAATAGTACATTAGCAATATTAAATGCTCTGCAAAAAAATAGAGAACTTCAAATGACTTTTTCTTAAAAATCTCCACGGAAACTCCTGGTTTAGTATCTGAACACCCTGTTTTATTGTGGAGTACTGTAAATTTGAAAATTTTCCATAGAGAAGCCCTGGGCAAACAAATATGTACTATTAAAAAGCTTTTTCTTGGAAGAACCTTAGTGGGCAGGGTACTTAGTACCAGAAAAAACTGTACCCACTGCACCTTAAAAAAACTTGGGGTTAAAAATAAGAATGATCACATTTTATGCCAGGCTTTGTTCCAAACAGTAAAGTAGCCAAAGAAAGAAAGAAGGGATGGAATGGATCGGACAGACGGATGGAGGGACGGACAGACTGACGGATGGACGGACAGAAGAAGGAAGGACAGACAGACGGATGGAAGATTAAATTTTGTAATGTGCCTTTTCCAGAGATGAAGCTATGAGAAAACTAAGTGCGGTCATAAACAAGTCCAGCCGGCTTTTCTGGCCTATGTACCTTCAAAATTACCCCAAGTTTTGGTTTTATAGTTAAATTTAAGCCAGTGATAAGCTCTCTTTCAGTTGGTGAAATTAGCAGGTAGACAGTTTTCAGCTAAGCATTTACATCAAGCAGCTTGTCACCAACTCTTTCATCCCTGATTACATTTCCTGCCAGGCTTTGTTTCAATACAGTAAATTGGCCAAATTAATAATTAATTAAATAATTAATTAATTAAACTTTTTGATGCCTTTTCTATTCAAATATAATCAAAAGCATGTTGCATTGCTAGAAATATAAAAAGCAGAAAAAATCTGACTCAAACCTCAAATATAAATAAAACACTATACACTAAATTTATACACTGTCTAACAACAGTTTAAGAATATTAATTCATAAAAACAACCATTCTGTGTATGTTTGGGTTTATCAAACTAACAATCAATCAGTAACTTAAATTTAAGATAAACTTGCTATCCTGCATTCAAAGCAAAAATATTACTACAGAGTTTTACTGGACAACTACCATTAAACAATAACAATAAAACAATAAAAATTAATAAAAACATCAAACTACTGGTAAATTTCTGGTAGATCTGAACAACACTTTAATAAGCTAGTAACAATAATTGTTAATTAAAGCATTTTTCAGATCAACTTCAATTATTGAAGAAAATTGATTTATAAAAGTGTAATATTCTTTGTATGGTCAGTCAGTAGTAACTTAAAGAAAAACTTGCCATGCTGCATTCACTTCAAAACAAAAAATAATATTACCACAATTAAAGGTTTACTGGACAACTATTATCTAAACAACAACAAAATAACGGCAAATAAAGACATGATCTACTGGTACATCTACCTTTAAAATAACATTTAAACAACAATTATGTTAACAACAAACATTTATAACAATATAAAATAAAGAATGAAAAATATTATAAGTTAAGAGACCTATGTTTAGTACTTGTGATTATTCTGATTAAGTGCAACTTATCAATAGGAATCCCAAAATTATTTTTATATTAATAACATTTTATGCACATTGAGGATTGATTTCAATGTGCTAAATAAGAACATATTATTCTATTGTTCACCAGCAGTTATTTTTCCATCAGAGTTAGCATGTTACTCACTTGTCGCAAGATCAAGTCCAGCCATGGAATCAGGGTGTAAAAAGAACAACGTCTGTCCAGTACTTAACACAAGATAGTTTTCATATCGTTCATCAAACACAAGAAGAATCAGATCACCACTCTGAAAGCTGCAAAAGAAATTGACAAAACAATATACATGATTAGATATTTCAAACTAGATGTTCAAGGAAAACCAACTATAGAGTCAGGGCTGTCACTAAGGGCCGGGGGCTGGGGAATTGCCCTGGCTACTTCAAGTTTGAGCCCTGGCTACTTTGAAACAAAACCACCCAGCCTAACACCAGAAAGAAATAGTCCCCCAGCTACTTTTTTACTCTCTGCACCTATGTGAAATTTTAGTGACAACCCTGGAGAGTGTTAATCTCTTTGAATGAAGCAACAAGGAGTACCACTATTGCTACTCCCGCCAGATGGGAAGCCAGGTTATTATTACAAATGATTTGCTTGTTACTAATTTGCTTAATAACAATTTAAATCTTTGCACACTAAACAAATTTTGAAAAAGCAAGTCTTACTCTCTGAGGGAGATTTTATCCATCTTTGATGTTGCTGCAGTCGCTCCAGCTAATTGCTGCATCTGACTCTATAAAACATGAATAATTAGTTTCAAAATGTAAATATTAATTTACAAAATATTAAAGTTGTCCTTACTGTGTGTGTGGTACTTGTTCTAAGCCTTAGAACTAAAAATTTAAAATGGTCATCTCATGTTATTAGGATCCATTTTGCATCTGATGACTGACTGATTTATCCTCAATAAACATTTCACATCAAATGTCTCACATAAATACAGTCGGAATTTTAAGCCCACCAGGGCTTGTTTAATTATGTCCCAAGAGTGACTTCAAACTTCTCCTCACAATATCAATACTTCATCAAGAGAAAAGGTTATGTGAATCAATTAATGATCACCAAAGTAAAATGGCTTTGATTTTATAACAAATTCTCCCAACCTATACTATAAGAAAATGTATTAAGGGATTAATATTTTTTCAAAAGGTCAGGCTAGAAAGTTTGTGGAACTTGGTTATTTTCGACAAATAACTCTATGATTGGGGAGGGGAACTGAGAGGAGTCTTCCCGTACCTTTTACACCTGGTTCCCAGTTACTGCTACCTTTGGGATCCTGCTTTATCCTCTCTTCTGCCACCTCCTACCCTCCTGTTTCCCCCTCCTGCTCCCCCTCCTGTTCTCCCCGCCTGTCCCCCACACTCCTGTTCCCCCCTTCGGTTCCCCACCCTCCTGTTCCCCCTCCGGTTCCCCAACCTCCTGTTCCCCCTCCTTATTAGCCATGCAGTGTAGCTCATAATAATGTAAATGAAAAAGATTTGACTTACTAGCTGATGTTGAAGAATTTTAATTTGTTGATCTTTTTCATCTAAAGCCTGTAAAACATTTATAACATGTATTTTAATAAAAAGCATATCACTCAGTCCACGGATAAATTTATTTCATGACATTGATTTCTATAAAAGAGCAAAGAAAGTGCACAAGGCAGTGGTAAAAACAGAACAGGGTATTGCCAAAGTTAACATGTTCTGCTCAGCTTTAGAAAGAGCACAATCAGGTCTATGCTATAATTAAAATTCCCACTCACTTGTTTCAGCTGTCCACCTGGCAATGCAGAGCTGTCCCCAACTGACATAGAACAATAAGAATATCAGTAAACAAGAGCACATAAAGAATGTTTCATGTACTAGATATCAACGTATCACCCTGTTTCTTCTTTCTTTGGAGGGGGAGGGGGGGGGGGGGGGGTGAAGGGAATCTTCTACAAAAGAGACTGGAATGCTCATCATCTCGCAACTATCCCACACACATCCCCATCCCTTGCCCCTACCCCTCCCCTGGACTTTAAAAGCTTTATCTAATACCCACCCTCAACCTCTACAGAAGTGGCTCCCTCTACAATTGAAGGTAATAATAATTTATGAGTAACAGCTGTTTTTTCAGCCTGTTTGTAATTTGAAATTTGACAACAAAATTTATCCAACAACTTACTTACCAGTTTGCTCTGACAGTTTTTCAATCAGCGTCCTATTCTCCTGTGAAAAGGCAAAATATCAAATGAACTAACTACAATTTTATTTAGCGAGGGAAATAATAATTGCTTGTCCTGTTAAATTTGATGACAAGAACTGACAAACAAGCAGGAGAAAAAGTTTGAAGTTACTGTTAGTAAAAAAACATAAACACTACTGCAAAAATTACAAGATTACAGGAGAAAAACTCTACCTCTTCTAGAAGTTGAATCTTTTGTTGAAAATCTTCCTCCAGTACTGCGTCAGTGGCGCACCTGTCAAAAGTGATAATTAATTATTACTAGAACTCTACACAGTTTTGATTTAGCAAGCAATATTTCGATTATGAACAATCTTCAGTTGAAAACACTGTGCAACCAATACATATGCCAACATCACCTCGATTACATTATTATGACATCATCATGACACCACAAACTTAAAGATCACTCACTCAGTTTCTTGCACTTTGACTTGTAAGTCCTTGTTTCTTTCTGCTTCCCACATTTGCCGTTCGACTTGCAGCAGAGCTAATGTTGACGCTTTCTCCTGTTCAATCTGTTCTAAGAACTGTGCTTCTTTGTTTTGCATTAGGTTTTCAGCTTCTTGAATTTTGGATTCTTTATCTTGCAGAACTGATGATCAGAATTTGAAGAGAACTACCATTAACTCTTGGAACTCTTATTACTTCCCAGTCGTCTTCTCCTCTTCTCCCTTCCCATCATCCCCTGCTCCCCTACCTCGTGCGCAACTCTTCCTTTGCCGCGTGTTATATGAAGACGACTGGGGACGAGTCAGATTAAATTGTACACACTAAAAACTAGTACTGCAGTGAAAAGCAATACAGTTGTAAGTTAACATACTTTCAAAGTAAAGAGACCTAAGCAGATGTACGCAGAGACCTAAGCAGATGTACGCAGAGACTATTCAAAATCATTATAATTATTGTTGGTTTTTGCTGACAACGACAAAATGGTTTGATTGTTTGGGGGGGAAGGGGGGAGAGGCAGGAGCAGGGGGAGGGGATCCTGAACCTACTGTTTCCCGTAGTAGTTATTTCCATGTTACCACCCTTTTCTTAGTGGTTCCTGCCTCTTTATCCCATTTCTACTTCTGTCGCAATTTTTTTCTCAATTTTTCCGAGTTCCTACCACCTTGGAATCCCCCTTCCCACCCTCTCTTCTCCCACCTCCTGTATCCCTCCCACCCCTATTCCCCGGGCTCCAGCCCCCCCCCCCCCCACCTCTCCCCCTCCATATGTGGAAAAAAGTTAAACCAGGGGAAAAAATTTCTACACAATACAAGCAGTTGTTTCAACTCATCACTGCTGGTGCTTAAATCATCCCTTAAGTATTTTGTAATGTTATACTGCTGCCCCCTACTAAAACTATACAGCATCTTGTGTGTGAAAACTGTTTATAAAGAAGTGCTCAATTGAGTTAAATTGTGCAGTTCCAGAAAATATCCATACCCACCCCATGGAAGGTCAATGGAAATTCCAAGGGGGTGGGGGGTCTCAAAAGCCAAATTTTTAGAAGGAACATATGGGGCTTAACTGGAAATTCCAGAGGGGTGGGGGATTCAAACCAAAAAGCCTTCCGTGGGAGGGGTATGGATATTTTCTGGAACTACACAATTTGAGACATTTGGGGAATAACCCCTTCATCAGTTGGATCTTTCAGTCAACTTTTATAAACAGTTTTTACACACAAGGTTAACACAAAGTGCTACACAGCATCTTTCTACTAGAAATTAATTAAAAGTATCTTGACTAACAATAATACACAGTCACTAGCCAGGCGTGAACAAAGATCAGGCCAGAGATTATCATGACTTGGAGTATTTCTACTCCCTGGATGGGATGCCAGTCCATTGCAGGGTTACTCTCAGCATTAATTTCCTGGTAACCATTTATATACCTGGGTGGAGAGAGGCACTGTGAGAGTAAAGTGTTTTGCCCAAGAACACAATGCAGTGACCCCGGCCAAGGTTCACACCCAGAATGCTCAATCCAGAATCAAGTGTGGTAAACATTATGCCACCCCGCCTCCATCTAGAGTCCATAACAATTCACCTGAGTCTATATTATTTATAACACTTACTGACATACGTTTTTCAGATAAAAGAATTTGATGGGGTTTATGATTATATCACTAATAATAAATTAACTCACCTGCCAGTAGCTCCTGTTCCCGTACAGAGAAGGCATCGCGTGCCTGTTCGTAATCTTCCGTAACCTTCTCTTTCTCCACCACTAAGGATTTTATATCATTCTCTTGTTGTTCCAGTAGTTGATTTAACTGCTTAATTTTTTCTTGCGCTTGTAAGACAGCATGCTCCTTCTCTCTCTTCAGTTTCATCATTATCGCATTGAATCGGATTTGCTGATCTTCTTCGTAGCGTGATTTGCTCTCTTGAAGCTTCTGCGCTGCACCTTCATGTTCTTCAAGTTTAGCTTTACACTCATTCACAATCACATTCAACTTTTCATTGTCTTCTCTGTGTTCAATTTCACTTCTTTCTTTTTCAGCTTGTACTTGTTTTAGCTCATTTAGAATTTCACCCTTCTCAAGCTCAAGTTTAGATTTCAATTCAAGGAACGTGCTTTTTTCTTGTTCGAACTGTGCATTCAACTGCACCAATTCTCTTTGAAATTGTCCCCTAGTTCTCTCAGTAGCATTTTGGGTTATTTGTTCCCTATACAAATCCCCTTTTTGCTGTAAACTACCAAGAGCTACTAGGACATCCTCTTTCATCTTTGAATCCCATTCGAGGATCAGTTGTTTACTCTCATTTAGACACTGACGAAGAACCTCAAACTCACCCTTAAAACAATCGTTGATCTTAGTATTTAATTGTTGAAGTGTTTCGTTTTGAGAATTAGCTTTTTCCAAAGACCCTTGAGTTGTTCTTAATTGCTCCTCCAGCTGTTCTAATCTTTTAACCATTTCGTTTGTTGTGGATTGACCAGTTCTCTCAAAGCTTTGCCGACTTGAATCAAGTGTTGTTTCCCCACCAAATTCATCTAAGCCACTCTCTTGAACTGGCCAACTGCTGTCAGAACTATGCTCTGTTTGAGTGCTGGGATCATTACTCTGAGTTCCAGAACTAGCAAGAGTTGGAGTTTGACTTGCGTCATCAAGAAGCGCAGCACAGTCTTCCTGAATATCGCATACTGGTTGGATATCAGGAGGGAGTTCTTTCTCCTCAAGATTACCTGCCAAATCAGCATCAAAAACAGTCACATAGTCTTCATGTGCTGATCGAAAAATCAAGTCGCTATCATCAAGAGCTGAGCTTTTCTCTGAAGCAGTGTCACTATTACTTTTCTTCCTTTCATTAGATTCATGGTCATCAGAGCCCTTGGCAATCTCTTGCCCAATTAAGCTAGTTTGTTCATTTATATCTGAAACATTCTGAGTACAGTATAACTCTGTTGGACCTTGTGATTCTTGTGTGGGAATGTTATCACTTTGATCGTGTGTCAATTCCACCTGAGTTGAAGCATCCATGCTCATTTGTGTAGCTTTGCTCTCGGATGATAACATGTCGGTGAGTGAGGATGTAACTTTCAAGTCTGCAACACCTCCACTAGTTCTACTTTCTAACATTGTAGGGAACTGAGTATCACTACTAAGATTTTCAAGTTCTTCTGATTGTAGGAAACCAGGTTTTCCACTTTCATCTTTCATGCTGATGTTGATGGAGTTGGATTCAAGATATGAAGCTAATTCAGGAATTTGATCCTTCAGTTCTTGAAGATCTCTGTCTGTTATAATGGGAAGCTGCTCGTCGAAAGGTCTGGGTGGCTTTTCCTACAACAAGAACATCATTAAGTTTTGTTGATTGTTTGTTTCTCATATATTTATCATGAAACTGCATTTATTTGTCAAATAAACAACTACCCATTATGAAAAATGCCTTAAAAGGGAGGGGGACTGCACAGTGAAGGCTCAACTGTTTTGCATACCCTGTATTGAAATAGAAGATCAAAAACCTACCACAAATCTGGATGGCCTGTCAGACAAACCAGTAAACAAACTCTGCAAAAAATGCTGGCCTAAAAGGACAAAGGAAAAAACACCAGATTACGGATGATAGAATATATATATTATTAGACATTTTAGTGTGTAGTATCACTGTATATTTTTACGAGTCATGCAGTATTTTGGCGAGCCTGAAGGGTGAGTCAAAATACAAATGATGAGTAAAAATTTACAACGATACTACACACTAAATTGTCTAATAAGAGATTTATTATCCAAATATTCGTTTCCCAAAACTCTGACTTGCCAAGGTTTTAAATCTTTTGGGTGGTCAGGGGGAATGAGACGAGTACAAATATCGTATGATATTTGTACTCGTTTCGCGCGTTATTTGTACTTCACAAAGCAGTGTTGGATAGTGTCCACTGGAAGGCTCATACACATTTCTGAATTGTGCAGTCACAGAAGATACCCACCAGCATGTGGTGTAGCTCTGTCCTGAATGACAGTACAAACAAGAACTGAAATGTTGATCAATCTTGAAAACTAAATGCTTGGATTAACAAAGTTTTGTACAAATTATATTTTTAATGAATTATGCTTCAAAGAGATCAATTTGAAGCTTGGTTCGTTATTAAGCTATTGCTTGTCTTTTTTTCACAAGAAGTACCAGTGCCTTAGATTAAATAGATAACTAACCAAAATGCAACTCAAATTCTTCTCTCCTTGCAGTTTCTTCTGTCCTTGCCTGTACTGAGCTCTCACATAGCTTACTAGCCCACTAGAGATGAGAAATGATAAAAACATGGATTTTAGTACACTTCTGAATATTAGAATAGTTCATGAGACCATATGGTTTACATTTCAGTGGTTGGATAAGATTTCTTACCTTCTGAAACTGTGAAGAAAATGATCTTCTTCTTACAACTTCTGCCACAGCTAAGATGTACACACGTGGTGCCTCGTTTACTTGTTCAATAATTTCCAGTCTAAAACAAATCAAGGAAATATGACATGTCAGATCTTTGCAGCAATAAATTAAGACAAAACATACTGTATGTCACAGTGAGAGAACATGCCCTCTAGGGTTGGAATAAGTACAAGCGAGGTTCACTCATGTGACCTAAGGATGTCAGGGTTTTCAATAGTTTTGTAAAGTAGCAGACATACTTGTGAAAGCACCAGCCGTGAAATTTTTCTTCGTGCTGCAAGGCGCCTCATGAGGGCCGAAGGCGCAAGCTCCTAGGGGGGTCTGGGGGCATGCCCCCCGCAGGAAATTTTTAAAATAGAACACTCAGAAATGCTGTTTCCAGCATTTCTCAGTTTCACAGGCAGGGCTGGAGTGCACTCAAGTTCTCTTTAAAAAATAATTGGTATCAAAGTACCAGACGTGGAATGAAAAACAACCAGACGATACATCCGGTCTCCGGCCTCAAACAAAAACCCTGAGGATGTAGCTTTTGAAACTGGTGGAGATTTCTTTGCTATTGGTGGGTACTTAAGCTGTGTTCACATTTAACCCGAAACATGTTTAGAGTAAACATGTTTCAATGAAACATGTTTCACCTAAACATGTTTGTTTATGCATTGTTCACATCAGATGTCATTTTCAAACATATTTCATGCCTGGTTGTGTAATTTATGCGGTTTTACGATACTCGCATAAATCTTGTACAAAATAACAACATTTGCATTCACTATTTAGTTTAGTGTAAATATTCGAGCCCTTTGGAGGAGAAGGACTTTCCAGCATTTGGCGAGCAGACAGCATTTGCGCTATCTTCGGTACAAGAAGGATTTTTTTTAAATTTTGGTTTTGTATTGCGCTTGCAGCCGCTGCCGTTAAGTTTTGTGGCGATGTTTTCCCAAATATTCTGCTCTCAACCCATCGTCGATAATTGCCATTGTATCGCTACATCAGCCCATACTTCAATAAAACATTTGGTCTCATAATAGGACAAATTTTGGAGCTTATGGGCACTCGCAGCCTGTCCGCATGTCCGCCATTTTGAACGTGTTTTGTCTGATCATGATCGAAACTACCTCTTGAGGTTGTTTCAATCATGCTCAGAATAAACATGTTTCGATCATGATTCGCCCAATGCACCGTCTCATGTGAACACTTTTCTTAGCGAAACATGCTTCATTCGTGATCAGACTGATCATGTTTCGGCCTAGTGTGAACACAGCTTTAGTAAGTCATGTCAAAGTACAAGTGGGAATTGTAAAGGACAGGTCTCCAAAACCTACCCAATTTGCCAATGTCCAATCTTTCATGGTGGTAAAATTCATGCAACAGACTGGTATTTAATTTCACCGAGCTCCCAGCTTAAATCCCCTCCCTGGTGACCTTCAACACTCTTGTACTTGTCAGTATTGGCACCTGGGGCTTGCATAGTATTTGACATGATCTCCCTAATCTGCCCTTGCTTTTCATGTACCATTTGTGCTGTAAAGCTCAGTACTTGAAAGCTTCTAGGCCTAAGAATATCTACTTTACGAACTCTTTCTCTTACCTTCGTTTTATTCGTCTGATATTTTCATGGTACATAATGATGGTTCCATCACAGTCACATATCTTCTTCTCAACATACATGATCCATCTGTAAAAAAAAACAGATTATAAAACTGAAATGAAAACTGTCAACTGTAAAGTAACCAGCTTATAGCTAAACTTTTCACCAATGGATGAGCAAGGGAAGATTGCAGCCTTATTATATAGAGTAAACTCTCTCTTAACAGACACCTTTATGAAATTAAATTAATCTTAGGATGGCTTAGCTTTATGGTCTTTAACATTTCCTGATAGAAACACTTGTAATAAGCAAGTTTGGGAGAACTCTAAAATCCTTGTTCAAACATTTGAAACCACAGTGACAAGCAACAAGTTATTATTATGGAAAATTATTCAAAACAATGTTTACCTTAATCTGGTGTGAAGATTAGCAGACAGCTCGTCCTTTGCTCTTGCACATTTTTTCCTTATATCCCTTAAATGAAACCAAACGTAATACTATTTAGTTGTCAAGCATTAACAAATTTAATTTTAAATTCAATTCAAGAACATCAGCTCCTTTCAAGTAAAAAAGTAGGCAAAGTCTTTCCAAACCCTGGATAATGGCTAAACTGGTTACAAAGTTGAAGTCTGCATCAGGTAAAAATGCCTCATACATATCATCAGAGCTTATCCCAGTTTGCATAGGATTGCGTGACAGGGAGTATTTCTACTTCCTTTACACTACAGTAGGCCCCAGGGGGTGGGGGGGGGGGGGGGTACTATGGATTTCAAGTGACTGGGATGATAGAAGGATTTTTTGGGGTTTGAAATTTTCGATTCTGGGATTTTTGGGGGTAGGAAAATTTGGCAAGTATTTTTTGGGATGGCTTGATTTAAGAATGTTTTTTGGGGGGTATTACTGGTCTAGGCAAAGTGTTCTTTCATGTCTCTAGTGTTGTTAAACCAGATGAAGGAAAGATTATTCAGATGATATGATGAATAAACAAACAGAAACATTCAATTTCTAAGGTCAGAAATTCGGCATGGGATTTTTGGGGAGTTAGTTTTTGGTCCAGGGATGTTTTTGGTTTTGTTGGAAGCCCTAGGGATTTTTTTGGGTCTTGATGTTTGCTCCCATTCGATCATCCTCGTCACTTGAAATCCCAAGTACCCCCCTTGGCCGTAGGCTAGCCAAGTTGACAACCTCTTATTACAGAAAGCTCTAGATTTTCTTTGCACTCTGAGAGACCTTAACAACAATACAAACCTTAAATGTGAGTGATTCTTTGTCAACATCATGAGCTGTTTTTGATGGCTAGTACACAGATCAGGAAGTACTGAAGGATCGCCAATATTTAGAGCTCGCACCTGGTTCTTCTGAAAACCCTGTGCCATGTCAGCTTGAGACTGTGTCAAGGTTTGCACATTCTGAAGAATCTGTTGTAGTCCTGCTAGTCTCTCATCAAGTCCTTTGATCTCTTTCATGTTTGTGTTATCAAGAGATTCTGTTAAAAATGGATGAACACATGCCAGTGGCACATCACTGAGATACATGCACATCTCTCACCAATCCCAAATATAGTATGGATCCCCTTTCTTGCAACCACCTTAGAGAAATGTAACCTTTATATTACAGACACTTTATTTGACCCAAGGAAAAGCTCATTTCTTTATTTTAAGACCCTGTCATTAATACAACCAGTTTTCATGGTCAGATCAACAGGGTTTCATTGTACTGTACAAAGCATTTTAATAATTTTACTTACCAAGTCTAGTATTTGAAAATGACAAAATGTAAAAGGCATAGGAGGAAGAAACAGCTTTTTCATACCTAAAACTTGTCTAACTTCTGCTGTGATCTCAGTCAGGTGTGATTCATCAAACTGAAAATGAATGACAGTGAGATTTACAGTTGCAATGTTGAACATTTCTTTGGTCAGTGAGTGATTTTTTACAGTGTAAAAGGAGGCCGTGGCTGAGTGGTTTAGGGCACCTGTGTTGTAATCCAGAGGTCCCGGGTTCAAGCCATCCACCCTGCCACTAGCTGGATTTGTTCTTGGTTATCCCCAATTCAAATTCTTGGTCACGCTTTGTATATAACCAACTGGTCTGCCTCCTGCTAGTTGGGATATTTAGCTATGTCATATTCATTTTAATCTTTGTTTCCTCTGTTTCAGTGGCATGCCTGTAAACTAGCTACCTTGAACAGATATGAAGCTAAGTGCATGACCACTATAAACAACGTTTATTTTTTTTAAATTTTTAATTCATGCGAGAATTTTATAAACCTGATCAACTGCTTCAATACACTGTTTGACCATATCTTGAAGACTGTTCTTGTTGTCCTGTCAAAAGAACAATTATTATACTTTTTAAAATTTCCAAATCAAACTTGCTTATTAATGGTTTGAACTGAAAGGGTCAGTGCATTTGTCTGGTGCAATACCATAAAAGCTATATTTAGCCCCCCTCTCCAATATCCTCCCCATCTGTATTATCCCTCCCACCTTTCCAAGATAGTCCATTGTGACAACTTGTGAACAAGACAATGAGATAATTTTAAGTTGTTTGTCCACCACATATTCTTTTTAGAGTTACTATTCTGAGAAAATGAGTTACTAAATAAATCAAAACTAAAACTTTCACTAAAAGTTTCAATCTGTAAGCCTGGTTTTTTGTTGTTGTTGTTGTTGTTGTTGTTTGTAGCTACTCTAACCTGTGCACTAATCCAGTCCAGGAGACTAATCACACCCTGTTGTCTGTCTTGCGAGAGCTGTCTCATCATAAGACAGGGAAGCACAGGTACCCTCGCTAACAGTGGCAACATCTGTTTGAACCTTATGGATGACAGTAGAATACAGTCAACACAGGCACCAAAGTGAAGATGAGAAAATGTTTAACTGATAGTGCTAAAGTCTAGTTAGAATAACCCAAACAATTCAGGCTTTGCCCTTCATCAGTCGATAAGAATGTACTCTTATCCACTGATCAAGGGTAAAGCCCGAAACATTTGGGTTATTGTAACTAGACTTTAGCACTATCAGTTTAACATTTTCTCAACTTATTCCAAAGAACAAGTGCTACCCAGCTTAAGAAGTTTTATCACCGAAGGGAAGTGTCTACATTATCCGGGTTGGCTCTCAGAATAAACATCATGTACACATGTTTAATTGGTAGAAACACCAAAGCATACATTGCCAATTTAAAGCAAAGGAACAATGTTTATTGTCTTAGCTATACCTTAAGTTCAAAGTAAAGAAACCTTGCACTCATTTAAGGTCTACAAAGAAAAGAAACAACTCAAACTAGCATGCATACCTATCAAGCAGCTCTATATATCTTGTCCTTGAATCCAAGAATTCCGAATAGATTTGATGAACACTGCTTGATCGTGCTTTAAACTCACTGTAAACAATAATTATATGGAAGGATATAAAGTAAACATGCAGTGAAATTTTCAATAAGAATGTTTGCCTCCCCATTCAATAACCCATTCACACCAAAGCTAAAACACACGAAAAAGCTGTTTAGTTAAACATGGTTTAATTTTTTCATAGAAGTTGCTAACTGGTGTTTGTTGACTTCAAATTTAGCACAATGAAATCACAAGTTGAAGATAACTTGAAGCCTTTGTAAAATTCAGTTATAATTTTTTATTCAGTTTTCTGTTGCTGAATATCATTGTTTATATTGTTTACTTAAAGCTGCATCCACACAAGCAAATTTTCTGTGACAAATATATTTGCTCATGTATATGACGTGACAAATGTTATGTTTAAAACTCATTTTCATAAGCGTCAGAAATGACTTTGAACAGCAGAATCATACATGACAACTTATGAATATTGACCAAATTTTCTGTGACAAGTCATGTACACAGGCAAACTTTCATGTGTGGAAATTTTTATTTGCCACATAAAACTGGCAGTTTTTCAACAAATGCATTTGTTACATAAAATTTGGGCAAATTTTCTCATGTAACACGACCAAAAAAAAACGGTCACAGAAAAGTTGCCACATAAAATTTGCTCATGCGGATGCAGCTTAAACATGTTTTGCTGGCTGGCGTGAATGAAGTATAAACAAAAAGCTTCCTTCCCATGGCCTATAATACCATGGCCACATAATTGCATAACATTTAACTTGTCAGGAATAAAGATATCATTTCCCAATGACAACAATCTATTGATCTTAATGTCATTAATTACACAAGGGAAAATCGAACATCACAAGTAAAGTCGTTCTCATTTTTCAAAACACTTTTCATTTTCCCAAACAATTCTCATTTAAAATTCAGTTTCTTAAAAAAATGAAAAAGATTCGGATCCAATTTTCAGATTCCAAAAATAAATTTGCTTCCTTCCATAAGTTTTGATTTTGTTGTTTTGTTTTTGTTTTTGAAAATGAAAAAAAATCTTACTAGAACTTCCTATTTATCATTTTCCAAATGCTAAGTCCCAAAATCTCTAGAAATACAAACTATATATAGAAGAGGATAAGCATATTTCGTAGCGTTTTGGTAATTACACAAGAGTATGTCATTTATGCTTGCAAGGTGTGATGTATTCCAAGGGGTTACTAGGCTATTTAAGATCTTGTTAGTTATACAACAGCCACTCCGGGCATCTCAGTTGTCAACCTTGTTTCTTATTTTTGTTTGCTTATGGCTGTACTTTCTTTATGATAATGTAAATGCTTGCTGTATACTGTATCAATAAACAAGACACCTGCTCCTGATGCTGTGTTCATGACTGTTTTTAGTCACGAAATATTTTATATTAATCATTTCAGTGTGATTAGTGCACAATTTCTTTCTATGTACCTTGCAATACTTTCCAAGTTTGCCACAACTGCTGCCCAACCCTTCTGCTGAAGCTTTTGCTCACACACTAGATTTTCACAGTTTTCTGCAATTTCTACTGCAAGTGAATGGAAGTCCTAAAAGTTGAAAAATATTACATTATAACAAAACTTCACAGAAGTACTCATCTATCTAATTAAGCTGCTGAAGAACGCTGATAGCATTAATTACTGGTGAGTTACAAGTCAGAAGAACTTACTGATGCCAGCTGAGCTCTGGATACAAGAGTTTCATATGTAGGTGGTAAATTGAAGGACTTGTTAACTTGCTCCTTCAAATTTTCTTCTGCAAGGAAAAAAAGCAATTTACTGATTTCCAATAAAAAGTATATACATTTTCTCAGTTACAAAAAAAAAGAACAAAAAATTCTTGTTAATAAGTAATTCCTCCGGATACTAAAATACATTTTGCAACCTACAAGTTTGGTCACCCAAGATGAACTTGTCTGCACTCATGTTCAAGTTAATTTTTCAGACTCTCTGTCAACTTGCATGAAGTGACTAGGAGCATTTCTACTCCCCCCTGGATGGGATGCTAGTCCATCGCAGGGTTACCCCTAGCATTAAATTTGCCAGTACCCATTTACAGCTTAAAGGTTGTCGAAAAAAAAACATCAAAAAGCATGCGACAAGACCGAAAGGTGGTCTGGGTATTCACTGGAATTTTGCATATTGGCCTGGAGTAAATTTACAAGTTTGTTTTTTTGCTCGTGGAAAATTTGTTTTTCCTCTCAGTGGCCTATATCTGTAGCTTTACTTTTCCCGTCGCATGCCTTTGAGTTAGGTGAATTCTTCTAAACTTCAGAGGGGCTAAACGTAACTTGTTTCTACATGTCTGAAAAGAAAGAATTGCGCTTATATAGTTGTTATATCTCTTTAGTATTCATCACGTGCAGTAGATCAATGCGTCTACCCATACTGCCTTTTGGGATTGGCTTGTGCAGTTTTGTGCTTTTTTCCGACAACGTTTCTCAAAATAGCTGTATACATACTGAGTGAAGAAAGGCACTATGGGAGTAAAGTGTGTTGCCCAAGGTCCAGGCTAGGGCTCAAACCCAGACCACCTGATCTGGAGTCCAGCAAAATTAGGCCAATGGAATAAAAATAAAACTGTTGAATCCATTCTGCACTTACCTGATCCTAAGTTGAGGCTAGGTGATGGAGGAATAGATGATTCAATGGTGGATTTACTGAACAGAAAGATGGGATTGGTGTCCTGATCAATATAGAAACATTATGTTAGAATTTCAACATATAAACCAACAAAATGGTACTAACGGCATATAAAAAAAAATTGACAAATCGCAAACATGATATTTCCAGAAAAGGTTGAATCACTTTACATATGCTTATCAATATAATGTTATGGGCACAAAATAAAAGATTGTTGTTGTTGTTGTTGTTGTATCATAATGGATACGTTGTTATTCCCAAACAATATGAAAATTTTGTATAAGTAAATTGAATTCTCCCAAAAGAGAAACAGGTCATGGTGAAGTTATGAGAAACAATATTTTGATGTCCAAACACACTCCTATGCAATGAATTTAAGAAGTAAAGTCACCTTTTGAAATGCCCACTTAAGAGTGTAATAAATTTCAGTCAAATAAGATAATTTAATTTGAGGTATGATGACAAAAATAACATAATAAGCCAATGAAAGTATGGCTGTGCCCTCGATTGATTTAGTATGGGTTATTACTATTGTGTATTCAGCACAACTTACAGTTCCAGCACTACTATAACTGCATACTCTCTCTGTAGGATCCAATGCTTCGCCATTAGATATCAACAGAACTTGTTTATCCTCAGGAATCCCTGTCACAGTAGCTACTGTACTCATCAGCACCTGGACACTGGTAAATAGTTTATCTCATGTGAGATAGTGATTCAATAGGGTAGCAGCTCTTGTAATCATGTAATTCTACTATTCCTCTAGTGCAGGTGAAGTCTGCATGCCGGCCAAGTGACCCATCAGGCTGGAGCTTATCCTGGTTTCTGTAGCATGAAGCAACTAGGAGTATTTCTACTCCCCCCTGGATGAGATGATTGTCCATCACAGGCTTACCCACCCATTTATACAACTGGGTGGAGAGAGGCACTATGAGAGTAAAGTGTCTTTCCCAGGAACACAGCACACTGCCCTGGCCAGGGCTCAAACAAGGACTGCTTGATCCGGAGCCCAGCACTAACCATTTAATAGGCCCCTGTGCCTCCCACGTCCTCTAGTATAGCAGTTCATATATCTTTAAAAAAACCATCGTTTTTGGAGCTAGGGGCATTGTTCCTGTTGTTGGTTCTATTGTTCTCTCAAAGGGTAGCAAGCTCACTTATGTGAGACCTTGCAAGAGCTGCTGCCCGACCCAATGGATAATGCAACCAGAGCTCAACTCCAGTTAATACGTGATTTGGCCATTTCATTTTTTTGTGAAATGTGATCAAGATTCCCTCCTCCCCCCCCCCCCCCCCCCCCCACACACACACACACACACACCTTACCATCCTCTTTTATATATGGTTTTTGACTTGAAATTTCATGAAATGACTTTGAGAATTTTAGTTTTAGTTTTGAAGTGGCAGGCTGCCCAAAATTTTTCTAGAGCACAGTCTTAACAACAATAACGTTTTGTACATCCTCAATCAGTCTATTCATATTTGCTATTTTCCCATGCACTTATAAATTAAAACAAATATGCTTGACATCCAAATTATTTATTCATGGCACTTGGTGTCGTATTGAAATATTGTTCAACAGGTCATTTGGGACAAACGAGCTCCTTCCATCAGTCATGAGAATAACCAAACAAAAGGAGCATCGTTTAGAATTTGGTACGTTTAGTTGAATACAAAAAAATTGTCAAGTCACGTTTCGATGAACGCGTTATAATGCAACGTCACTGTACAACATAAACTTAATTTTTATTCTTACCTTTCCATTGCCAGTTCCATTTCGAAAGTATATATCGTCCCCAGGTCAACATGAAACACATGCAACATTTTGACAACGTTTCGGCCTTTTTAGATGCCTTTCACCGTCGTTTAAATGGCCAAAACAAAAGCAGTTCTAAGACTATTCTGCAAAAATTTGGTTGAGTAGATGTTTACGAGCTAGGACACTTCGGTAGGAATGCCCAAGATGACAGCGACAAAATAGCCACGTTTTCTTCATTTTTTCTTTGAACTGTTGCACACTTTCTGTGAGGGATTCTCTTCCTTCATTTCAGACGGCTCTTTCCGAGAAAACAGGAAACCATTGTATTATTTTCAACTGAAATGTTGATGACTTCACTCTCAGTCTCTCTTGCACAGTCAATAACATCACGCACTATGAGCATGCGTGACAGCTGTGTCTGCTGGCCGACAAAACACTTTGAAGATTAGCTGGGAGGGGTAGGTACGAAATCAGAAGCACGGAGCAAAACACATTTTAATAGGAATAGTATAGGAATTAATTTGGTGATTTTTTCTTTACTACACAACATGTTGCAATGACTTTTATCGAGAAAGCAGTGCTCTCGAACAGGAAATAACAATTTTTAGAGAATATTTCACATGTTGAGAGGGAGGGTACCAGGGGACGAGGAAGTTGTCTCAGCTTGAAATTTAATTTACAAATCAATTGTTTTCTTTCTTTTCTCCTTATTTATCTAATAATCATTTTACTACATTAACAAAATCCATGCAAAATAACAAAATAATAAACTGAGTGCGGCAGAGTTGCAGCATCACCTAGACCCCAGAGAAAAGTGGAGGGGGACGGGGGGGGGGGGGGGGTCTAAACCTCCCACCTCCCTATCTTTTACTCAAGCTTCTAGTACCTTGTTCTCCTGCCTCCCGCCCAGGCCCTTTCTGTAGCTGTTCTCTCCTCTTTGTCTCATATCTATTCCGAAATATAATGAAATGTTGCAAAATTTTACTTGTTTCTCCCTGTTCCTGCCACTTTAAGAATCCTGTTTCCCGCCCTCTCTCCTACCACTTCTTGCCCCTTTTCTCCCACGCTCCTGCCCCTCTGTTCCCCTCCAAAGAAAAGGGGAAGGAGATGGTACTCTGGAAATGTTTGGTGGAGATGTACTGGCCACTGAGACTCTGAAAACCTTAAGTTCCCTATTATAAACCATATTCAGCTCAGCTGCATTTTGCAACCCTTTTCTTGTAGATTAGATGCTAATGCAAAAGTCCCAATCTAATTACAGACTTGAAAATTCTCTGGAAACCCTACCACTATTGCAGTCAGCTGCTTTTAAAATTTATTGTGGAAATCAATTGTATTTCCATTGGGTGTGCGACAAAATGCAGACTACAGACTGGCACTCTGGTAAGCCTGGATTAGGACAGAACTCTGGTTAGCCTAAATAACGTTCTGCTTAGCTTGATATCAGTACTCTGATAAGGCCTGTTTGCGGTTAGCGCTATATATAATGGTAATGGCAACACAATATATGTCAAGAAGTCTGCTGGTCTGCAGTCTGCATTTGTTACACGCTGATTTCCAAGTGATTTCTAGACTAGACTAATTCCTCCATACCAGTGAGCAGTTTCCAGGAAAATAATACCCTAGACCAAAATGCTCTGATTTCTGTTGCCTATTCCCATATGTAGGAGTTTCTCAATTTGTTTCCAACAAGTAGTCAAGTACATGGTTATGACCTTAGATCAGCCAGTTGTTATCGATCGCATCACTGCCGTACGAACCTAAAAGCAGTTTACAATACTTTATCAAGGTCTTGAAATTTGGAATTCTCTCCCAATTATATCCATCACTGGTTCAACAAGCTTCCTACTTTTAAGAAAAAGATGATTGAATTTTTAATAAAATGATACCGGTACTTAATTGAACAAGCCGCACACTCACAGCTCAATTATAAATATATTGATAACTGAGGTGGCGTCCCCTATAAGCCTGGTGGTTTCTTGGAGGTCTCCTCACCCTACTTCTATATAAATTGTAAATAATTATTTCTGTTTTTGTGGCTAATAAAATGATCATGATGATGATCTTAGATACAATGAACAGTTTTCTTAAAGGAGAAGTTCACTCCACTCACTCTTTGAAGTGGTTTTTTTGTCAAAATGCCTGTCTGAAAGGAAAGAAAAGGTGAAAGGTTTTTTTGTATCTCTTGGAGCTCTGTTTGAGAAACATGGAGCTGCACAAACAGGCATTTTGACAAACAAAAGCCACCACAAAGAAACAAGGACTTTCGAGTATTTAAATTTTCCTGCTAAACTTCAGGCTGAGCTCTTTGACGTCACGCATACATTACTAGCTCCAAGATGGCGGCGTTCAGTTGTCCAATTTTGGGCTACTTTAGAGAAAGATTTCGTAGGGATTTAGCGCTCGTTGGAAGCTGAAATTTTGGTGAATAACATATTTTTGTATAAACTTTTTATTGGCGTAATGAAAATAAATGGCCATTCTGGAGTGAACTTCTCCTTTAAGGTATGGAAAATGTTTCACCCAAAATTTCCCATTGCAAATTGTTAAGCAGTGCATCATCCTAATGTACCACCAAACTCTCTGAGCTAACAAAACAAGAAACGTTTGACAATCAGTTAGGAAAGTTAGTTTGTTTATTTTAGAGGGCATCTTCGATACAATGAACAGTTTGCTAAAGGTATGGAAAATTTGTCATATCTGAGCTAGAAATATAATCACCATTAGAATAACATTAGAAACCTTAAAACCAAACTACCGGTAGTACATTGCATCAGGAATTCACTTAATAAAATATACAGAGACAACATGACAATATGAAAATACTTTGTATAATGTTCACTGTTATGTAGTAAATGTTAATATGTGAGGATTCCTTTAAAGGAGAAATGTCACAAGGTTTTAAGTCATTTTTCTGATTACTTTGAAACTGAAGGAAACCTCAAAATAACAGTTTTCTAACATAGAAAAACAGCAAAAATAACCAAGGATGGTTTTGACTGATGAAGACTAAGACCGACGATGACCAAAAAACTTGAAAAAAATTGCAAGTCTTTTTAAAGATGCGTTGTCCGTGACATAGCTCCTTTAAAGATCCATTACTTCTACTACTACTATCTTCATGTCGATCCACTTGCTACAACAATCCATTTTTTTTCTGCATAAAGAATTCTTTTCTACAATTTGGTAAAATAACCCAATCAAATAGTGTCAACTCTAACGTGCATTCTGATTGGCTTACTTGCTATAAATGACAAAAATATGTTGAATACTGTAAAGCAATAAATGCTGTCTTGCAGTTTGTTATTTAATGGACAAAATTTCATTTTGACCCATTTTATGTTAATTATTTGCTTAAGTTTGTGCAGCAATCAAAACTCCAATTTCTTTGGTACTTCCCACGGAAAACCAGGCTTAAAATGGCCAAAGACACTAGTTGATTTGAAAATGGGTTTACGCAAGTCAAGATCCCTTATAATTGCTCCTGGCCTGAGATCAAAATTCTTCTGGATGATATTTAAAAGCTCGTCATCAGAAATGTCACCACTTCCATAGCTGAAAACGGAAACTGACAAAGGCTCAGAAATGCCAATTGCATATGCTACCTGCACTAAAGCACGCCTACACAGCTTTGCAGCAACCAGTGACTTCGCAATCCATCTACAGGCATAACTTGCTGACCTATCCACTTTTGTGGCATCTTTGCCTGAAAAGGCACCTCCCCCATGTGCGCCCCACCCTCCATAGGTGTCTACAATAATTTTGCGACCTGTGAGGCCAGCATCTCCCATAGGACCCCCATAGAGAAACTGTCCTGAAGGTAACAGATGAAAAATGGTTTGTTCATCAAGGTATTTTTCTGGGATAACACTTTTTATTATAGTCTCCTTTAAATGATGCCGGATTTCTTCCACAGTTACTTCCTCTGCGTGTTGGGTTGAGATCAAAATAGTGTGAACTCTTTCAGGTATGCAGGCTCCACCCTTGAAACTGTATTCCACAGTTACCTGTGTTTTACCATCGGGTCTAAGCCAAGGCAAAGTTCCATCTGTTCTACAATCTGATAATCTTTCTGTCAGTTTGTGGGACAATACAGTTGTCAACGGCATCAGTTCCTCAGTTTCATCCGTCGCATATCCAAACATCAAGCCCTGATCACCCGCCCCGATCTCCAGTTCCTTCTTGTCCAAGTACACAGACCTAGCTATCTCGCTAACTTGCTCTTCAATGGAAAGCAAAACACTGCATGTTTTGTAATCAAAACCTTTGGAGGAATCATCATAGCCGATTTCTTTGACAGTCTCCCGAATAACGCTTTGATAATCCACTCTCGCTCCAGAAGTGATCTCGCCAAAAGCCATAATCATCCCAGTTTTCGTCGCAGTCTCACAGGCGACTTTTGCGTACGGATCCTGCTCTAAGTGAGCGTCTAAAATCGCATCAGATATTTGATCGCACATTTTGTCAGAGTGCCCACGGCAAACGGACTCTGAGGTGAAAAGGAACTTGCTTCGATCGCTTGCACTGTAAAGACCGGTCACACACGAGCGATGCAACCTCAAAGCAGGAGCAAACTTTGTTGGTATCAAGCGAGCCAGCATCTTCGCCTTTGAAGTCAACATTTTAGCTCTTGAAGATATATAGTCGCAGCAAAGGTGTCTTCTCGTGACCAAAACAGCACTGGGAGTAAACTGATTGGTCAGCAGGTTGCTGGCTACGTAAATAATGGCATCGTGGTGCAACACTTTCGAGCAAACAGGTAATCGATATCTGGTCGGTATAATTAGTTTCATTATTATCTTTCGCACGGAAACACAATATTTTGAGTTAAAACGAGGTGATAATGACAATTACTTAATTCATAATTCATATTTTATACATAACCAATAATTTTTCACGTACTAATAGCCATATTGCAAAATACCATGCGATCGTGGATTAGTCGGAGAACTCCGTAATTATTCGGAAATCCGATCTGGGGTGTCGGAAATTCTCGTGAAGCCGCTGCAAGATTACTTATCAACAAAGTGCATCTCATTTCCGCTGCAAAATGGAAGCAAGAGGACAGTCTGTTGTTATTGAGTCCGATCACCATTCTTCATCGCAAACTTTATGGCCTCTTCGACAAGCTTTTTACGCCGAATCTGAAGAAGAAGATGAAGAGAATGAAGACGATTTATCAAGAACTTGGTGGGTTAAAACTCCTTGGTTTCAACGCTTGGTTCAAGTTTGTGCTGTCGTTAGCTTGACTTCAACAGCGATGAACTCGCCAGATACGTTTAAAAATAACAATTCGCTGAAATACATAACTCTAGTTTTAGACATTGTGGTTGCCGTTGTTTTCACCACCGAGATGATCGCGCAGATAAACATGTGGGGTTTGTGGCGAAAACAGAAGGCCTACTTCAAGAAACCACAGTGTATTTTTAATGCGAGCATGGTGTTTCTCATCATTCTGTCGATCTTGTTTCAAGTTATTGAGATTTCTGGCTACATCCCTGGTAACTACGTTGCATTTTCTATTCCAAGAGCACCAAGAGCGCTTATAATAGTGCGATTCTTTAACGTACTTATCACAATAAGCCTGCCAAAAACGGTGGCTCGCCGCTGTAAACGGCAAATCTGGTCCGTCACACTGTTTTTATTGTATTTCATGGCGTTCGGATCGATAATTGGAGTTCAATTATTCGGACGCAAAAATTATTACTGTGTCAAGAACGACGCCGATTTGAATAACCTGACATACAACGATATGCTATTGACAGATCACCGGTGCAACAATGCAACTGGCGAAACAGGCTATTTCTGTCCAAGAGGGTTTAGTTGTGTTTCTGTGAATTTCGAAAACAAGGACAAGGATTATTTCGGAAATTTTCTGCTTGGTATTTTAACCGTCTATGAAAGTTCTACACAAGAAGGTTGGGTTCTCGTCATGTATCGGATGATGGACTTTCGATCGCATCCCTTAGTAATCGTTTATTTTGTGTTGCTCATTTTCTTCGTCGCATGGCTTGTAAAGAACGTCTTCATCGCCGTGGTTTCGGAAACTTTCGCCGATATTCGGAGCCTGTACATGTACAGTCGGAAATCTTCGAAGCGCACTTCGGCTCGGCTGGCGTCTCAAGTAATCAGAGACGGAGGAACCGGCTGGCATTTGGTTTCTGTGGATCACGAAGCTGCGAAAGGCCATGCACCACTGCGCATTCGCCAGATAGTTAACTCTATGTATTTTAAATACACAATGATCTTGTTTGTTGTGGTAGATGCTATTGTTCAAGCAACGGTCCAATATGCGTCCAGGAGATACGCGCAGTTTGGGTTCACTATAGTTTTCGACCTAGAAGTTCTCCTCAAGATTTCATGTATGGGGTTTCGCCCGTACCTTCTGCGAAGAATGCAGCTCACAGAGTTTATATTAGCCGTTGGAAGCACTGTTTTTGCTCTGCCAATTCTGATCTCCGAAAAAGCAGCTTTTCTGGCCGTTTTTAACGTCATGAGAATAATCCGGCTGATTGGGGCTATTCCGAATCTTCAGGAGTTCTGTGAGAAGATCTTCGGAACTGGAAAGAAGCTCGGAAGCGCTATTGTGTTTACGCTGTTCTTCGTGATGGTGTCATCAGTGATAAGCATGCAGTTCTTTTTGACTCTGGTTCCTGAGCGGTTTGGAACGTTTATGAGCTCGGTGCAGTCCATGTTTCAAATCATCACCCAGGAGGGGTGGGTGGAAGTTTTGGATGAATTAATCCAAGCAACTAACAACATAGCTGCATCGATTTTTGTGGCGATCATCATCTTGGCGAATCATCTGTTCTCATCTCTGATCATCATGAGCGTGTTTGTAGCCGTTATTCTTGACAACTTGGAACTTGACGAGGAGGTGAAGATCATGAAGCAGAAGAAAATGGGCGAGGAAAGTCGAGAATCCACCGAAGAGCTACCGTTACGTCTTCGGGTCTTCGAGCGTTTTCGGGACGACCCGCGCCTGGTGAAGATGAGCAGGATAAAGACGAACGCGGATTTCTCCACACCAAAGATTCGTGACAGTTTCATGAAGAAGTTTATAGACAGTTCGAGTGTGGAAACTGCAATGAGCGCCGATATGAGGCAGAAACTTGGTGAAACTTCGCAGTTAAGAAGACGTCGCACTGCAATTCCAATGAAGCTTTTAAACTCGACGATATCCGAGGTGGATAAACTTTCAAAGTTCGTGAGAAAGCAATCGAGTATTACTGCCCTAATAAACGACTGCAATCGTCGTAGAACCTACGCACTTCTTTCGCCCACAGAAATTTCCCCCAGAAACGTCACCGTCGGAAATAAGCCTGGAAGCAAGCAGCCTGTTTCGGGTTTCCGATCTGCGTCAAGGCGTTTCCGAAGTCGTCCGCCGCCGTCGCCGAAACAAACTCAAGGTGATGTCAAACAAGTCATGAGAATGGCCAGCCAAGCAGCGGGTCTTCACTCGCAGTTGAGCCAAGATGACAGCAACACTGGCCGAGACTTTGACATCCAGTGGGTGCGAGTCAAACGCGAAGAGGCTCAGAGAAAAAAGAAAGCTCAAGTAGAGAAGCTTCGTGAGAATCACCCCTACTTTGACCAGCCACTTTTCTCGCTACAGCGTGACTCGTGGTTCCGAAGGTTTCTACAGACCATGGTAAACGCGCGTTACATGATTCCTCCCGGGTACACAGAGCGGGCGTCACGCAATCACATTGTCACGAAGGAAAAGCTTCACAAGTGTCTCGCGTCACAGACGTACCTTGAGTGGATCATGATAATAGTCACGCTGGTGTCGTGCATATCTATGATGATGGAAACTCCCACCGAGCGCACTTTTGTCAGGTCCTCAACAGAAGTCATTGAATACATCTTTGTTGTTGCGATGAGTTTGGAGCTTGGCGTGCGCATTCTTGCCAACGGTTTGATTTTCACACCCCATGCTGTTATTCAGAACTTTGGAGGTGTTCTGGACGTGACTATATACCTCGTGGCACTTGCTTATGTTGCCTGGCAACCACATCCGATCCCCTCCCGCTCAGGGGCTCAGGTGTTGATGGTGTTAAGGTGCCTTCGTCCCTTGCGCATCGTGACATTGGTCCCGAAAATGCAAAAAGTGATCCTTGAGCTCGTTGGTGGCTATAAAGAAATTCTCAAAGTATCGGCGATGCAATTCATTCTCATGTTCATTTTCGCCAGCTATGGTGTCCAAGTATTCTCTGGAAAGTTCGGAAGCTGCAACGATCGTACAATAAGCACACAAGAGGAGTGTTTAGGAACATTCGAAATAGACATTGCCCCGCCTCGTGAATTACGCGACCTGGTGGGAACGTCACGAATCGTTGTCCCGCGCGTGTGGAGAAACCCGCGAAACTTCGACTTCGATAATGTCGTCAACGCATTTCTAGCACTGTTCGAAGTTCTTTCCTTAGAAGGCTGGCTGGAGGTGCGCGATGTGATACAGGCAGTGGTAGCCCCAGAATACAGTTTGTATGTCCATATCTACGTGCTTATCGGAAGTATGGTCGGGCTCACCTTGTTCGTTGGGGTGATTGTCATGAATTTCAACGAGAAGAAAGGTATTGCGTTACTCACTGTTGATCAGCGACGCTGGCAAGATTTGAAGAAGCGCCTCCGCCTGGCACAACCTCTTCATCTTGCCCCAAGACCAAGGAAAGAGGGGATTCGGGCTGTTTTGTTTGACGCCACGCAGTCCAAGATCTACAGAGGTATCGAGATCTCACTGGTGGTGATTGATTGTTTGACAGTCACGATCGCTCAATGGACAACAGAGGACAATCTGCGATTGCGTGACGGGCTGACCAGTACTGCAGCCGCCTGCTCTCTGTTGTTTGTTGTGGATATGGTGCTGAAAATTATCGCCTTCACCTTCCGAGGATACTGGCAAAGCCGAAGGAACCGGTTTGACCTGTTTTTGACGAGTCTCGGGGTGCTGTGGGTGACGCTGAATTTTTCTTTAAAAGAGAGGGGGGGCACGCCATATACCGTGACAACAGTGTTCGGGATGGTGATTATTTTGTTCCGTTTCCTAACGCTCTCTGGTAAACACGATACGCTTAAGATGCTTATGTTGACTGTGGTCATGTCGCTGGTAAAGAGCTTCTTCATCATCGCTGTGCTGATTCTTTTGATGATCAGCTACTCTCTTGCCGGCGTGATTTTGTTTGGGACGGTCAAATACGGCGAGGCGTTGACCCGCCATGCGAACTTCAAGACAAGTTTCAACGCCATGATTCTGCTGTTTCGCATCACAACTGGAGAGGACTGGAACAAAATCATGCATGATTGTATGCTTTCTAAACCATACTGCACGGAAAATGAGGAAACACCGAACTTCTGGCAAACGGACTGCGGAAACAGCGCTGCAGCACTGATCTATTTCATCTCGTTTTATGTCATCGTTACTTTTGTCTTCCTGAACCTTTTCATCGCAGTTATCATTGAGAATTTCTCGCTTTTCTACTCCAGCGACGAAGATTCGCTCATCAGTAACACAGATCTAAGAGACTTTCAGCTGACTTGGAACTTGGTGGATAAATACCGCAAAGGAGTTTTATCAGTTCGACAGGCTAAGCTTGTTCTTCGCTTGCTCAAAGGCCGCTTAGAGGTAGACAGTGGGTCGCTCTTGTTCAAACACATGTGCTGTGAGATTGAAAAGCTTCGAAACGGCTGTGATGTTTCCTTCCATGATGTTTTAGGCGTGCTGGCATATCGTTCGGTCGACATCAGTCGAAGCTTGCAACTAGAAGAGCTTCTCGAACGAGAAGAGCTGGAATATCAGATCGAGGAGGAAGTAGCTATACAGACGATCCGTGATTGGTTCATCAACCTTCGCAAGAAACGGGCCGAGCGGGAATGGATTCGGCATTTGGAACAAGGTGGAATCCCATTGGCTGGCGGTATCCAGTTTTCTGATAAAAGTCCTGGGGCATCAAGCGCAGAGAGCTTGGAACATTCAGCTAATGAAGACCCTGATCGAGAAGATCGAGATAACGAACGCGACAATCGCGAACATGACAGCAGCGAGGAAGACGAATTTCCAGTCTCGCCCTCTTCAAAAGGACCAGCAATTCTTCTCTCCGCCCCACCACCAGCCAGGAAAACCTCCGGGCCTCGTAAGAGTTCTGTTACGTTTCCAGACGAAGCGTCAATGTCAGCAAAACGAAGAAGTCTGCCGGAAGGATTGGCTAGTATTAAAACGCGAAAGAAAAGTATTCCAGAGATAAAGGAGTTCGCTGGAGAAGTTCGTGATTGGTGGACGAATCAGATGAATGATGGTTCCTGATTGGTGGACTTATCAGTTGATTGACATTATAAACCTGTTAGATATCAGTATGACTGGTAAACGATTGTTTTTCTGATTGTGTTAAGTGTTGTTACACGAGCCGATTTTTAATCCATTTGCATGAGACAACTTCTAACGCAACATTGTTTATATGGCGACGGTAAATTACACGAGATGATTAATTTTTAAAACGCAACGATAAAATTTCGTACATAAAGGACGAAGGATAATCCGAAAAAGTTCATTGTGCCACAATAATTTTGACAACAAAGGATGATCTTGGAAAATACACTGAACAATGTTGCAGGTTTTTCAAGCCGTGAAAAACCTGTAACATGTTGCTGCAACAAAATGTTGCGTTCAAAAATCGTGGTTTCATTTAGAAACAACACGTGTTAAAATAACCTGAGGTTGTTATTTTAACACTTAAGTTGCAGAGCAGTTTTTCATGGCTGTTATAAACTCGAACCAATTAATCGCATAGCTAAAATCAACTAGCTTGATAAAACACTCAGAACCCTGTAGTGGAAGCATGTTAGCGGTAAAATTTACACAGCCAAATGTTTGGTTTCTTATTTGATTGACAGAAAAGACATCGTCACTTTCAGCAGTTTGACTGGTTACACAAAATTTTGTAGTCACAATTTTACAAAATTGTCAAAAGACAGCAACCAAAGCAATAATACGCAATTGTTATTTATGACAGTCTTGAAAAACACTCTTAAACTCTCAGCTCACGAATAAACAAGAAACCGTCGATATGAAAGGCATTGTGACATAACAAAGTGAAAACATGCTGTAAGGATACATACCAATACATCGAGCCAGAATTTGCGTCGTTCGTCGTTCAGCGAACTTAGTTCTTCATATCAGTCACTTGCAAGTTTCGTTGGCCTCTAATTCGCACGGCGTTAATTTTTTCTGTCAAGTTTTAAGTGTAGCCAAAATAAGGTTTAGAGTGTTCGCTATAGAGCAGTTTGCCAACTACTTCGGTAAAACCATAGGCCATGCAACCGGTTGCAAGTGGAAAGCGCGGGAAAACGCGCGCCGTGTGCCAAAATTGGTTTTGCTTCTGATTGGTTAAAAGATTGGCACATTTATTATGATTGGTTGGATCATGTCATCGTAGAGCTCATAGAGAAAACCTTTAAACAAAGCAAGAAAATTAATTGACTGGTGAAATTTTAAAAATTATATAACTAATGATATACTACTCGGTATTTTAACAAATGGCTGGTTCCAAAACTCTCTTTCGACAGTCGCAGTCATACTGCTCACATTAGCGTTGCTTATGATGTATTTTGGCGTTTTAATTTATGTGAACGGTGTATGGTACGAGACGATTCTAAGTAAATATAATATATATCTAAGATAACCGTGTACATATAAGGAACGAAGAAAGTAGCGTTTCACGTATAAGCGTGAAACTTCCGAAAAATAAAACTTCGAACTATCTATAGGCTAAAATTTACTGACCATAATTTCGACGTTTAGACGTCCAGAAACTGAAGTGTGTAGTTGAGTTTCAGAGAACTTTTCAGTTAGCTTGATGTATTAGAGAGGTTAAGCATGACGTTTACGGCAAACGGCAAACGGCAAAAATAATTCTGATTTTGCTCACTTTTTCTTTAGCACTTAAATAAAGCCAGTCGAAGAATAGGAAAAGAATCCCTTAATCACAGTAAATGCAAACAATTTCCCTAAATTGTACAAACGGCTAAAATCAGACACCAAAAGTTCGATTTTTGCCGTTTGCCGTTTGCCGTAAGAAAATTATCACCGTCAAAAAGAGCAGGAAGTCTCGGGTTCGAGAAATAGCTTTCATAGTTCCTTTTTGTTTCGTTTTCATAGAGCGCAAACAAAGATACGATGCGTTCGCATGTGTCGTGTTTGCAGGCTCTGCGCTGCAGACGAAAAAGGGCAAGAGAAGGACAAATTAGGAAGCCCCTTGTCATTCGTATCCGTCCGCGACCTTGGAAACGAAATACTTTCTTTTTGAAGTATCTCATTGTTACGTATTTTCGCGGAACTTAATTTTTATTGTATTTTTTATGTTTTTTAAACATTAAAAAAAAACGTATTAACGTATAAAGGTCAAAACATAAACGTATTATATGACCTTATATTGTTCGGCCAAAGCGCGAAAACAAAGTCCCGCTCTGATATGCTCGTTTTATTTTCGCGAAATTAAGTTCTCGGGAAAATAAGTAACAACAAGGTAGCTGTTAAAGTTGTGTACTTCATGTAATTAAAGGGGAGAGGTACTCGGCAGGGCCCAGTTGTTCAAAAGAGGATTAAATTAACCTTGGATTACACCTTTACCCGAGATTATATTTCTTAGCCGTAGGTTTGTTAACTCAAGAATAAAATCGTGTAGTTCAAAGCACGGTTAGCGGGCCGGTTAGTTAACCTCGGATTACGCGCGGTTAGCCCGCCGATAGCATCCCATAATACTCTTTGTTTTCCTTCGGGCTGGCGATAAAAAAGACCCATAAAATGGCTTCCGCGACACCGGCACCTGCACGCAAGGCAAGCAAACAAAACTTCAGCACGACCAAAATTGCCGTTTAAACAGACTACTGCCAAGAGAAAATTTCTCTTTCTCTTTCTCTTTCTCTTGCTACTGTGCGTCGAGTGCTGCGAAGGATATCGCCGACAAGAAGATTAGTAACAAGAGAAAAAGGATCCGACCAAAGCGATAACGAGCACGTAGCCCTTTGTCCGTGAAATCGTCAATTTCACACTGACTTTCGTGTCTAAACTTTCTCACCACCGTCGCTCAAAATCATAAAACAGCAAGTCCGATTTCAAGAGGTTCAAAAAAGGGATAGAGCAAAGAAAATTATTTTTGGAACACCACCAGAGAGTTGGCCCGGTCAATTAGAAAGCAGCGCAAAAAAAAAAACAGGATTAGCGCGAAAAACGGCGAGGGGGAAAGTGGGCAAGAGGGTTGGGGCGAGAAAGAACAAAGGGTCTATTGTGAATAAGTCTTTGATCAATTCAGGCATCGGAAAGCGATTAACCGTTTCTATATTGCAAAAGACTTGCGGAATTATTAATAAAACTGAACTAAATGACTAGCTGGGGCTTCTTAGATAGCAAACTACATTGGTCATTGACTTTTATGACATTTGGTGGCTCCTAAAGGAGCCGTCTGTTTTGGCGGGAAACCCACAAAGTGAGTTTACTTGCTGCTGGTGTACTTGGTCACAGCCTTGGTTCCTTCACTGACGGCGTGTTTGGCCAGTTCACCGGGCAGAAGCAGCCTGATGGCGGTCTGGATCTCGCGGGAGCTGATGGTTGATTTCTTGTTGTAGTGGGCAAGTCGGGAAGCTTCGGTGGCGATGCGTTCGAAGATGTCGTTGACGAACGAGTTCATGATGCCCATGGCTTTGCTGGAGATACCAGTGTCAGGGTGAACTTGCTTCAACACCTTGTAGATGTAGATAGCATAGCTTTCCTTTCTCTTTCCCCTTCTCTTCTTCTTTCCTTCAGCAGAGGCCTTTGCCTTACCGGCTTTCTTCTCGCCTTTCTTTCCTGCAACTTTGGGTGCCATGTCTGTAGATCAGAAATGAATGCCTGACAACTTGATGAATCTTGTATTTATAGTAGAATGACTAAAAGATCGATTAACATACGGATCGAAATTTGTGCTCATTGATTGGTCAGCCTTGCATGGTATTTCAATATTGTACTAACCCTCGAGGTCAGAACTCTTTTGTATGCATATCATGCCAATACAAAGGCTCTTTGAAAAGCTGTCAGTCAACAATGTTTTGATTGGCGCTTTTCGATCCCTCTTGCATAAAAAATAATCTATAAATTTCAAAGTCTTCATCATTTGGTCTAATCTTCCATAACTTTCGTGAAGGTAAATTTAAGAGAACATGTCTGGTCGCGGTAAAGGAAAAGCAAAGGGCACCAAGTCCAAGAGCCGCTCATCCCGAGCAGGGCTTCAGTTCCCAGTTGGTCGTATCCACCGTCTTCTCCGCAAAGGCAACTATGCCGAGCGTGTTGGCGCCGGTGCTCCAGTGTACTTGGCTGCTGTGCTCGAGTATTTGAGCGCTGAGATCCTAGAGTTGGCGGGCAACGCTGCTCGTGACAACAAGAAGACAAGAATCATCCCCCGTCACCTTCAGCTGGCTGTCCGTAATGACGAGGAGTTGAACAAACTGCTCGCCGGTGTCACCATTGCACAAGGAGGTGTTCTTCCCAACATCCAGGCTGTACTTCTGCCCAAGAAGACCGAGAAGAAAGCGAAAGCTTAAACAAGCTTTTATCTACAAAAACGGCTCCTTTAAGAGCCACCAAATGTTAAAAAAGTCACGATCAACAACATGCATTTTTCTTTATTTTCTCAGTCGAGTGATAAAAAACTTGCAACGGCTAAGAA
Source organism: Meandrina meandrites (assembly GCA_963693305.1). NCBI lineage: Eukaryota > Metazoa > Cnidaria > Anthozoa > Scleractinia > Meandrinidae > Meandrina > Meandrina meandrites. The sequence continues at coordinate 20,171,137 of OY855916.1, read as the reverse complement.
AGAAGTTTTGAAAACGCTTAAATTTGAGTAACTTTTTCATTTTCTGACCCCGAATAGCCGGCGTAATCAAAGCATTAGGTCAAACGCCAGTTTCTGGGAAAGCAAAAGATGCCCAGGCCCTGTTTCTCTCATTCGCGGAGCCGTAGGTTTTTTTTACTTTCGCGCAGTTTATTATACATTTTGTTCTCCGTCGTGTCAACAAATTGAAATTCAGTTAGCTTTTATTCTTTACTATGCTAATTCATGCAACAGTGCGCGCGGGATACGCTAATGTAAGAAAGGGCGCCTAAATTAAAATTCAATCGCATTGTTTGGTTTTAACGGTAAGCATGTAAAAATAAATGATTTGCAGACAATTGGACCACTGCTAAACTGATAAAGACTTTGCTGCAGCTTACCACTGTGCTCTCACTCAGTTTATAGGTCTTTATAAGACCTGAATTCGAAAAGACAATAGATAGAAACCAGAGAAACGCCAAAACAGGACAAACGTTCGTTTGCTTTTGGAATATGTCTGAGGTAAAGAGTGTGTGCGTGTCTTATGTGCGGGTTAATCTGTACGTAATGCCATCAAATCAAATACTAGTTTTTTTTGTAGCGGAGGTTGTAAAAGCAGCGACAGGGAAAATGTCATAATATTTTGTTTGAAATGCTCGTCAAAGGTTTGCGTCGGAGTTTGCTTTAATCTTTCCGTTTCGAACTTAATGCCAACATTCCTGAAGGGAGCCGGAGTATGACTTAAAAGTTCTGTCAGAACTGACATGAGAACATAATTCTATTGATCATGACTTTTGAGAGATTTGGTGGCTCCTAAAGGAGCCGTTTGTTTTTGTTGGCAGACCTTGGGTAAGTCTAACCGCCAAATCCGTACAGAGTACGGCCTTGTCGTTTCAGGGCGTACACCACATCCATGGCTGTCACAGTCTTTCTCTTGGCGTGCTCGGTGTACGTCACAGCATCACGGATCACGTTCTCAAGGAAAACTTTGAGAACACCACGAGTCTCCTCGTAGATCAGGCCAGAGATTCGCTTGACACCGCCACGGCGAGCAAGACGACGGATGGCTGGCTTGGTGATGCCTTGGATGTTATCACGAAGGATCTTTCGGTGACGCTTGGCGCCTCCTTTTCCTAGACCTTTGCCTCCTTTACCGCGACCAGACATGTTGATTGCTACTAGAGTAACTGATAACCGACTTAACCGCCGTTTCTGCTATTTATAGGCAAATACACGACCTCTCAGGAAACGTAGGAATATTCCCATTGGTTGAATTAAAACAATACAGACAACTTCATGCATATTACATTATTATCTTATAAACCGATCACAAAACACATGGCCAGAGCGCAATGAACGGTTTTTTACTCACTCAACTCAACAAATATTTAAATACAGACAAACTTTTCGCTCTAATGAAAAAGAATAAACAGCAGAAACTAAAATGGTTATACTGCTTTTCTCAGAAATAAACATAAATTAGTGTTTCACCAAAAACATCAAAAAGTTCCCTCGTCGGATCGAAGTGTGAATACAAATTTTGTATAGTATGTTTGATAACCAATGAAATCGCTTACTTTTCAACCAATCAACGTCGAGCCCGCCAATGTATAAATTGCTTTATGAGCGCGCCGAACACTAAACGGAAAGTAGTTCTTATTCTATATTCTCGTGAATTTCAAATGGCTCGTACAAAGCAAACTGCTCGGAAATCAACTGGTGGAAAAGCTCCACGAAAACAGCTCGCCACAAAGGCAGCTCGTAAAAGCGCTCCTGCCACAGGTGGAGTCAAGAAACCTCATCGTTACAGGCCTGGTACAGTAGCTCTTCGTGAGATCCGTCGTTACCAGAAATCTACCGAGCTGCTGATCCGCAAGCTGCCCTTCCAGCGTCTTGTGCGAGAAATCGCTCAAGATTTCAAGACCGATCTGCGTTTCCAGAGCTCCGCTGTGATGGCTCTTCAAGAAGCTAGCGAGGCTTACCTTGTTGGTCTGTTTGAAGACACCAACTTGTGCGCCATCCACGCCAAGCGCGTCACCATCATGCCCAAGGACATTCAGTTGGCCCGCCGAATCCGCGGAGAGCGAGCATAAGTGGATTACATCCCTCATAAAACAAACGGCTCCTTTAGGAGCCACCAAATCAATAAAAGCAATGACCAACATAAATCATAAATGTTTTTGAACATTCCCTTACTGTTGTTGATGATGAAAGCTGAGCTGACTCTTTCTATTTTCCAACCCATAAATATCTTCTTACTATATATTCTTTATATTCGTAGAAGTAATTTTGCAAACTTATCCTTTCGATGACCAGATGCTTTAAAAAAGTTAAATCTTTTTTTATGTGAAGAACGTTTTCCAATAATGTTCCTCCATTTTGTTTCCAATCATCTCAAGCGCGTGGCCCCAAAATGATTTGTCCTTCTGCAAATTTCTACCTGTGAAACGCTTTTATAATACGTGTTTTCAGGCTCTTTCAGTCTTCAGAAAGTAACACATTTTATCATTACTCTATAATGTGAGTTTTAACCCGCTATCATATCTTACGTTACCAGATCTGAAGGTCATTTTCTTTAGCGGTAGCCCCTTTTAGTGATGGACGCTATCAGGTTCAGTACATGGCGTCGTTAGATAAATAGTAGTGAAAAGTAGTGAATAGAGTGAGAAAAAACGTTGGGTAGTACTATGATGTCTTTCGTAATATTTGACGCATTTACCAAGTTTAATACTATAGCATATAACTTTTATAACTCTTAGCTTGATGATCAGAAGCGTAACGAAATTTGGCGCTCGATGTATGCAAATGTACCTGTATATGTTTGTAACCCACAACACAAGAACTCTTATCATTCCCTTTCAAGTCTCGAAAGTTCTGCTTCAATAAAAGTTTTCTAGATAAACATTACAATTTAAGGAATAAATTGCCAAATAATCGACAAGGAATACTTAAAAGATGAATTTGCGCGATTCAGTATGCGCTCGATATGAATGAAAGGCTTTTGTTCGTGTTGCGCTATCTATAATGCGTCATCCTGGTCATCGCTCGTGTATGCATCGCTCTTTTTCTTGACCAAAATTGTGGCATGTCAAATCTACTTTTGTCATGTTTAATTCCCTTTAATCCTCTAAGAAATGTTTGATTTACGCAACCCAAACAACAAATTTGTGAAATCCTAGTTGGTCGGTGAACTTGAATAGAAATAGCCGGTGATCATTTACAAATGGCGGCGTTATGAGATTGTCCTTGTTGTTGAAGGAAGAGCGAAGTTTAGCAGTTGAACAGTAAACATTAGTTTAAATTATTTAGCCAAGCCTTACGCTTTAGAAGTTCTTCTTTCTTAAAATCCTTCATAATCTGAAGAAAAGTGAGTTTAACAAGAATAAATTCCCTACAAAAACGACATGTTCTTCAGAATCTCACTGTTTTGGAAAGTTTCAAGCTTTCTTTTACCTTCTTTGCCAGCCTTTGTGCTAATATGCTTTGTATCTACAGCTAAAGGAATATCTCAGCTTCAAATTTTTAGGCTTAAATTGAACAAATCTTGATAGAATGCTATTTTATTAAACAAAACTCCAAGTAAACTAGCACAGAATAAGAGGCGGCCATTTTCTCCAGCTACGTTTCCTCGGTGGTCCGCATCTGACGCATATACTCCACTTTGCACCCTCGGATTAGCATTTGAGTCTTTAGTCCGAAGTGATACAAGGTTCTAAAATTGCAACATGTCCGAAGCAACAAAGTCCCCAGCTAAGAAGAAGCCGGCAGCGGCTAAAAAGCCAGCTGATCATCCAACTTATATAGATATGATCAAGGCTGCCATTGCAGCGCTGAAGGAGCGAAACGGTTCTTCCCGCCAAGCCATTGAGAAATACATCAAAGCCAACTACAAGGTTGGTGATAGCGCAGCCTCGCACTTGAAGTTGGCCTTGAAGAGAGGCGCTGATAAAGGATCACTTGTGCACACCAAGGGAGTTGGCGCTTCGGGTTCCTTCAAGTTGCCCAAGGTCGATCCGGATAAGAAGGTAAAGAAACCGAAGAAGAAGCCCGCTGCGAAGAAGAAGCCCGCCGCCAAGAAGCCTGCCGCCAAGAAGCCAGCGAAGAAACCAGCGGCAAAGAAGGCTGCAAAGAAACCCGCGGCTAAAAAACCAGCAGCAAAGAAACCCGCAGCTAAAAAACCAGCAGCGAAGAAACCCGCAGCTAAAAAGCCCGCCAAGAAACCAGCAAAGAAACCAGCGGCCAAGAAACCCGCGGCGAAAAAGCCCGCCAAGAAGACCGCTAAAAAGTAAAGTGCGGCGATTCTACAATAAACAAAACGGCTCCTGTAGGAGCCACCACAAACAAAAAAGTAATGACCAACAGAGCAGACTATATATATAGATTTTATTTCAACTGTACTGTAGCTACATTTTCAATACTTAATTCTCGCAAATCTTTGTCGCTTCTGTGTTGGCGGTTATGGAGTATTGTCGCTCCTTCGCGAGTCATAAGTCCTCCCTTATTAAGAAGTTCCTTTCTTAATAACAATTAAAAACCTCCAGCCTCTACCGATCTAAACACGATCTTTATAGCAATCTTATGTTTATAGAGCTCACTGCCTCGTCCCTCGTTCAATATGAAGGCCTCGCTAGCTCTCGGTACGCTTGATTCCAGCTTTCCTGCTTTTTCTACTTGCGCGAAGCTTTTAGTCTGTAGACTGCAAGCAGTCGGTTTTCGTTCGGGCCCGTTTCTCGAAGGTCCCGATTACAGCGCTAAACATTTTATTTCACGATATTTCTAATATGAACATAATAGAGGTTCCTTTCATACCAAAACTATTCATGTCTCCGCTTACATAACTACAATATAACTTAAAATGGCTTTGCGGGCCCCGGAATTTTTTCGGGGCTTTGGAGAAACGCGCACCTAAAGTCCTGTACGCAACCAGAAAAATTACAAGTCGGGAAAAAAGTGAGGGTGGCCCGTGCTTCTCGCAGCTCGATCACGATTCACTTAATTCACATTCGTCCGGAGCCTGGGCTCTGTACGTTCCTGTTTTTGCGTCGCACGCTAGGACCATGTTATGATCCCGCCTCTTTGAAGATCTCTGGCAAAATCACCAATTTATTATTCGCAAAAGATTAGCGTTGTTGTTATATTGACCTTATACTGAATCATGGAATTACGGTCTCCATCCCCGCCAGATTATGGGTGCTGTCTACCACCAGAAGCCCATAACTAGTATAGTGTTGGTCTCTTGGTACCATCAGGCATGCAGGAACCGTGTCTTCCCGCCTAATTCTCAGAAAATTACCTTAAAATCAATGCATGAAATTCAGAGGGAAAACTGTTTTAAGCTGGGACAGAAAGGGATTTTAACTTGTTTTACGATCACTAGGGTACGAGAGTGAAATCCTCTTTACCCAGACCTCAGCTTTCTTTCATACCAAAGCGAGTGAGGTAGCCTGGGAACAAGTTTGCCCGATTACACAGGACACTTCACTCACTTTATCTTTCTTGGAGGTTTTTTCACCGGAAAAAAGGTGATCATCTGCCTAACTACAGGTTAGAAGTTGAAATGTACCTTGTAACGTATTGCGAAAAATAATTTCACCGTGATAAGACACACATTTCGTTATGCAATCCTTGTAAAGAAGGTCAAAAATTCAGAATGTGTGACATAACTTGTGTGTTTCAAGCACACGATGTTGTCGTGATCGGGGAATTTTGTTTGTCTGTTTTGATTTTGATTTTTGTCAATTTATTCGATTAGTCAAGCCTCTATTTCGACTTTTATGGGATAGGAGCGAAACTTCAACCCATAACATAATTATTAAAACACTGTTTCAAGTACGGTGTTTTTGGTGACTTCGTATGGGACTAGAGAAAGCATTGTAATTAACAAATAAAGAAGCCTAAGCCATGTTTTATACTCTCATAAAACACGACGGGCATTTGAGAACACGAGGGAAATGTAGAAAACATGAGCCGCAGGCGAATGTTTTCTACATTTCTCGAGTGTTCTCAAATGTCCGGAGTGTTTTATGACAGTATAAAACATGGCTTAGGCTTCTTTATTTGCTTTATGATATAGATTTTAGACGCCGCGAGTGGAAAGTTGAATTAAAATACTTGTAAATGTACAACAACAGCGATTGAACGAAGATGAAAAACAGCAAATAGTTTACGGGAAGACCAGAAAACTGACACAATTTCATTCATTGTTCGACGTAAGTTTGTTACCTTTCAATCTTTATCTTGTCCTTTTGAACTTCAATAAACTTCACCGACTCTGAGTGCAATTTCGTTTCAGCAGTAGTCTTGATGACAGCCGTGGAGCCGTAAACAAGTACAATATGTAAACACTTGCTTCGCTTGTCTTGCACAAGGCCTATAATTTCCAGAAAAGCTATTGCTTCGGATCTTCCCGTAAACCTTAATTGTTGTCGCAATTTTCCAGCATGAATAGACGATTTAAGAGGAGATTGTCGAGGAAAATATTCGAAAGAAAACTCTCTCGCTCGCTGCTGTTGCGTGTTTCATTAAACTCAAGGAGTGAACACCGCGCCACAAATTTTCCCGCCTCCTCATACTATCACTTCATTTACATCAAAATGAAATGTCCAGTGGATTTATACTTCAGTAAAAAGCAATTTAATAAAAACAAATATTCCATTCGCCCTTGTTGGATACGAGTGGTTATAGCCAACGAGGCGCGAAGCACTCGAAGAAAGCTGACGAAAAACAATAAAACATGATTTTTCTATGTTTTATACTCTGATAAAACATAGGTTTTTAGCCAATCAGAGCGCGCGCAGACTCCTATCTATATTATAAACAGAGTTAGGTTCTTTGCCAAGCTGTGTGGAAAATTGTAGCGGCACTGGGAAATCTTCTTACCTTCTCCACATCAGTTTTCAAGGGGATTACTGTGTTTCCTGGGACTGTAGTGTAGGCGCCCTTCAGTGAATTAACAATAAAATTTATTATCCTGCAAATATTCGCGTGGAATACCACCTGATACTTAGCTGATGAGGCCGAAGGCCGAGTTGGCTATAATCAGACAATATTCCGCGAGATTGAGCAGGATAATTGTTTTGTTATTCAACAAGTTGTCAACGTGCAGCGAGAGGAACTCAGGCTGTGCAAAGCTTTGCAAGAATCTTGGCAATCTACATATATCACGGGATATCTGTGATGTATGGATGACGGATAACAATTACTTTCTGACCGTATATGGAAATCGTGCAAATTTGTTGAATAATAAATTGCTATATGTTACCTCCCATAGGGCATAATGTGATAACCACTTTTTTCCTTGGGTAGACAGGGACAGTATTTCCATACGTAAGCATTATGTCCATCCGTGCCAACTCTTTGAATTATCCAGGAGTCTCTCTGATACAGACCGAATCTCCCAGATACAAAGGAAAGTACTTGAAAGACATTTAATTTTCACCCTTATTAGGGCTCTTTTTTTTAGGGGTGGGGTGGGGGGGGGGGACGGAGAGATGTTCAGATATTTAAAGTATTTTTGTGGATGAATCAGCAGAGCTCTATTTTGTTACTCTATTTTGAGGGTGGTAAGAGGTACCGTGACACAAAATTCTTAGTGACTACCTTGGATTAAAAGGTTGTGGCCCTTATGAGAAAGAAGAATCCAAAAATTATCTAGCAATAAGAATGTGTTTGCTTCCAGAAATGGGTGGCAGCTCATCAACCCCAGTTCCATCAGATGCTGGAGGCAGTGCTGCTGTTGTCACTCAAAGCCCTACTAGTGGATGTCCAGTCCAACATAGTTCTCCTGCACCTGACAGAACATCAAAGCCGTCAATCAGTGAATGCCCAGTACATCAAAATGGTGGGGTGAAGCTGCAAGCCAGTCAGTGTCCCATCAGCGCTGGAAGTGGTTGTGACAGCAATGCCATGGGCAAGGGTACAGATGCCTTGGACCCAACTAACATGGTAAAAGTCAATCTTCATTTAACCACAGGCTTGAAATATTTCCTATACTCATAAAGCGACCACCCCCTATTAAGCGACTAGTTGCTTAAGTCCTGAAACTGTTGTCAGTATAATACTATAAACAAAACCTCTTTTAAGGGGCCAGCTATATTTTGCAGCTGTGGCCAATGAGCGTTCTATTGTTTTTACCCCTATTTAGTGGCCAGTAAGAATGTTATGTTATATGGTGTTTGGATTTATTTTTAACAAGCTCAGACAATGACGGCTGACAAAATCATGCAAACACAGGTTTATTTTCATCTTCATGTGGTTCTGCTATTCCTTTTCATGCTAATTTGTATTGAAATAACATAAGCTTTTTAAATGACCTTATGCTAATTTCTGACAAATGCCTTAAGTGACCAACCTCTATTAAGTGGCCAGCTGCCATTTGCCCGAGGGTGGCCACTTAATTGGGGTTCTGCTGTATTATGAAGGTTTGAGGTGAAATTTCACTAATGAGTGGTGATGGTGGATTGTGTTGTACAGTTGATGATTGTCCAATTGATGATCTTCTGTTTAAGAGAACTTTACTGTCTGTTTGACAATGTGGGATTTGTGCACTACATTGTACGAAGAGGCCTAACTTTGACAATGTAGAGACAACTGCCATTATAAGAGACAGTCCCTTGACTGGGCATTGTCAGGTGTTTGGAGTAGCAAGGAGAGTGTATTGATATTATTACAAAAAATTCAGAGGTGATCACATTTTCTTTACAGATGCCACCACCAAACCAACAGCCCTCCCCAGGCCAGCCATTCCCTCTTCCAATCAACCGCCAGGTGTCATCCATCCCCAGGGGAGGTACCGGCAAGGAAGAGAACTGGGTGTACCCATCACAGCAGATGTTTTGGAATGCAATGCTCCGCAAGGGGTGGAAATGGAAGGACGATGAGGTACAAGCGAACGACATGGAAAACATCATCAGGATCCACAATGCTAACAATGAGAGTGCCTGGCAGGAGATTCTAAAGTGGGAAGCACTTCATTCCAAGTAAGAATAGTTAAGCTTTGGGGGAGAGGAGATGGGGGAGGCTAGAAGCCTACAAGAGTGGGGGTAGGGGTACAGGAAGTGGGAGAAGAAAGAATAGCAAGTGGGATTCCTAATGGTGGGAATAGCACAAAGAGGCGGGAACTACTAAGAAAAGGGTGGGAACCGGGAGTAAACGGTACGGGGAGTGGGAGGCTCAGACACCCCTGCCTGCTCTGTCCCCACCCTACATTATTATATTTATAATAAGTCGAAAATGTGCGCTCTAGTTTACCAAGCTATCCTGATGCAGACATAGTAGTAAATTTGGAAGAACTCATAATTCAGGTGAGCCCAAACCAACGGCGAGGGCTTAACAAAAAATGTTTAAGTTCTCCCTGAGCTCACTTGAGAACATACTGGCAACCTTATATAAAATCTCCTTTAGTTTCTATTTTGTACAAGTTTTGGAAGCATTTTATCAGCTCCTAGTCAGCACAACAGTTCCAAGATGCCACTTAGTGGGTAAATCCAGAATTCATGTTCACATTTGTGCTCATTTCTTAAGTGTCCAGTGGGTAAGTCTAAGTCTCCACACAAATGATTAACAATTAAAACTAGCACTGCACAGAGGAAAGGAACTCTTTACTTTGTGTAATGCATATATCAGTGCCTACCCCAGTGGAAGATCACCATTTGAGTGTAGCCATACAATTTTCCGGCTCAAATTATCTTTATTTATTCATTTATTTTTGCAGGGAATGTGGAACACCCAAATTGCTTAGTTTTAGAGGAAAAGCAAAAGAGTATTCTCCAAGAGCAAGAATACGAAGTTGGATGGGGTAAGAATGATATCTTTTATTTTCCTTATTGGCCAGTGGCAGATCTGTATGGGTATTTAGAATAGTGAGCTTAAGGCAAGACATTGTAAATACTCATACAGACTGGATGCAAATATTTTATCACAGTTGTGACATGAATGTGTAATGTTTTATTGTTAATTGATGTAATCAATCGGTATCATTCTGTATTGGGATTTACAGCACAATTATGTGACCTGAATAGTGCCTTTTCATTGGATTCATTCTTTTTGGGTTAATAGTGATGACCAGGAACTACTTGTCAGAGAAAAAGCAAATTGGGGGTTAAAATGAAATCGAGCCACCACAACAAATGTGAGAATGTGGTACCTATCAGGCCTGATCAGTTTCTTTCAAACTTTCCTTTGATCTTTCAAATTTTCCTTTCTTTTGGGGGGATAGGGGATGCTGCAGGATAGGGTATGGTTTTTGAGGTTCTTGGTCCTTAAACAGAGTATCATTTTTGCTCCTTTTGACATTGTGATCCAGTGTGAACCTCAGATGGGGTACCTTAATTATCAGCTAAAATAAACGCCCAGCTGAACGAAAAAAAAAGTGGTCTGTTAAAACTGAACTATCCTTTCAAGTATTAGTACACCGATTTTACAAAGATTTGTGCGTGGTTAGCCGTCATTTGGGTCGTCAAGCAACGCTTCTCCTCCCCTTATATAGGGTGTCATATTTTTCGGGTTTTGGCCTTAAAAAGGGTATCAATTTTCGTTTTCTTTATTCTTAATTCATAGGTAGCCACAATATATCTCATAATGCCAAATAATTCGGGAACTATCTTTAACATATAATTCAACTTTCCCACTTTGCTTTACTGATGTTTATTCATTTACTTCATTTTCCCAGTTACGAGCTTCCATTTGATCGTCACGACTGGGTTGTCGATCGATGTGGTCGGGAGGTCCGATACATTATCGATTACTACGACATCGGTGACGAAGAAGCTTACAAAAGTGGAGAATTCGTCGCGCTTGACGTCCGGCCAGCTATGGATTCTTTTCAAGCGGTTTTAGACCGGGCGAGGATTGCTGTTCTTCGGTGGACGCTGTATTTCAGCAGCCCAAAAGATGAATAAATGAAAAAACTACAGTTTGTGCAAACAGAGAAAGCTTAGTTCTTAAACATGGACAACAAACTCCAAAAAGAAAAAGCAATAACGGTGAATCACAGAGTTGATTATCGGCGAAACATTCGCTGAAATGACGAGAAGCTCTGTATGAAGTTTTTTCTATGAGCAGATGAATGTGATGAGCAGCTGTAACCAAAATGCGCAAATTGCAGAAGTGTCTTTTGGAATTCAGAGACGATAAACTTCTTTAAGATGAAACATAAAAAACACTTCTGTTAACCTACACCGGTAAAACATTTTTTCTCGCTTACTCAGTTTTGGGCATTGTGTGCTTACGTGTGACAAGCTTATTTTTAAATTTAAATCCTTAATAGTTGTAATATATATTTTGAGGCGAAGTGTGGAAAATTACTCGTTATAATGTTCAAAGCCATTTTTGCTGAACCATTTCAAAATATATTCAGTACATACACTTCCCAATACACGTAAATGAAAAACAGTCGAATAAAGTTTATCACGATTCATGTTATAAAGACGTCATTTAAGGAGGCTCACAACGGTTTCCAGCAATTTCACGCTCTTAAACTTTGATGGGCCAGTACTACAAATCTTTATCAGTTGCTGCAATAATAATGATATCGACCAAATGTCCAATCATTGCTGAATAAGTTGTGGTCATTTTCATGACGTCACTGGTTACTATAGCAACAGTTTTACCTGTTAAAAACACCCTTAATTTTCCCTTTAAGTGCTTATAACTCAAAAACGAGTCCGGTGACCCCCATTTTTTATTATTGAATAATGATTGGCATGTTAAGATGCAACTTCTTGCAAAGTTAAAAAAATTTCTGCGGAGCGGTTTCAGAGCCACCTTAAATTTTCGAAAATTTAAGGTGGCTCTGAAACCGCTCCGCAGAAATTTTTTTAACTTTGCAAGAAGTTGCATCTTAACATGCCAATCATTATTCAATAATAAAAAATGGGGGTCACCGGACTCGTTTTTGAGTTATAAGCACTTAAAGGGAAAATTAAGGGTGTTTTTAACAGGTAAAACTGTTGCTATAGTAACCAGTGACGTCATGAAAATGACCACAACTTATTCAGCAATGATTGGACATTTGGTCGATATCATTATTGTTGCAGCAACTGATAAAGATTTGTAGTACTGACCTATCAAAGTTTAAGACCTGGAAAGCGCTGGAAACCGTTGCGAGCCTCCTTAAAAAAGTTTTTCTCTTAATCTTTTTCGTAAGGGTTAAATCGGTTTTGCTCCTCTCTAGTCTTTGGGAACTTTAAAGTTTCCGAGAGAAATCTTTATTCTGCAAATTAACACTCAGGAGAAAAACATTTGGAGTCGAAAAATTATATTACGTTAGTTATGGTGGCATACATTTCGTAAAAAAGTTCTTATATCCTTTTTTTCTACCTGGCATAAATAAACAGTAAAATCAAACATTAAATTTCTTTACGCGGATGGCGCTAAAAACAAATTATCTCAGTTGTCAGTCGTTACAGCTAGCTTCCTGCTTAGATTAGAGTTCGTCCACTCTTCGAGTTTTCTTTTCTTGTTTATCCTTCGCCTTACTAGAAGTTTTCCTGTTGAAATTAAAAATAAAATTAGTTTACCGCGCAATTGAAAGCTCCATCAAGCCTCCTCCTCTTTAAGCAAGACCACTTCCATCTTTTCGCTTTCTATAAACAACCCCTGTTTTCACAGATGGAAACCTAGGCCAAGACAATTTCTGATCATAAAACCTAAAAGAGCTTTTTACGGGATTCGTAAGGTGCTTGTTCCCTTTTGAAGTAACTAAGTGAGCAACTGACCTAAGGACATGGTCAGGACCGTGACGCGCGTCGCGTCTATACGTAACGGGTAATTTTCTCGCGCGCTCACGCACGGACTACTCGTCAGCTAGTAGGCATACATGATTCGTTCGCACACCTTTTCAGACAGTGGACACGTTACACAAGTTGAAATTATTGCGCACAATGTTGCAAACACTGAACAATCGTTAAAATTGTTGTGCGCAATGATCATACTGAACAATACCATGGAGAGAAGAATGGACCTTTCAGCTATCTATGAGAATACGAATTTATTTTTGCAAATTCTTGCCAGGTCATTGCACCTGTTTCTTCAGAAGGGAACAAGAAAAAAGCGTATTGAATTATACTTACTTTGCCTTCTTTTTCTTCTCCTTTGTTTTACTATTTTCTTCCTTAATTTCTTCTTTACTGGACTTAACTTCCAGGCAATCAGCAGGTAACATTTCATTAAACCTCGAAAAGGGTGCCAAATTTTCCCGATCAAGAAATATATCGGAGATAACTTCGCCGACTCTTTCCTTCGTCAAAATTCCGTCCAATGTTTTAAACAACCGTTGTTTTGGTTTAGCTAACAGCAACACTGGAAGATTGTCAGGAAAGATACCGAAAACTTCACCATATTCAGGATGGCAAGACGCGTTAACCCAAAGATAGTGTAGAGGTTTATCTGAAAGAAATGAAATAATAATCCGCATGAAACCTTTGTTAATTACACAGTGAGATTCCCCCTTATTTTTCACCTATTGCGGCCCAAGGGCTAAAATCTTTTTTGGTGATCGAGCTCTGGTGTGAAAAACGTAGCCTCGTGAGTTTTAAGTCCCTATCAGTTTAGTAGAGTATATATCTATTCAATTGTCAATTTTGGGCTCCTGGGCTCTGGAGACTCCACGCTCTGCGACAATGGGTTCCAAGCAGCAACAAGTTGGGGCTCCAGGCTCCAGTCCCGGGCTCAGGCCACTCCCTCACCCCAGCCCCCCTGAGACCCTGTTTCTTGGGTGCGGAAACGGAGAAGCATTTGTGTCTGCAACAATGCTCGTTTGCCACGGCCTTTAACTCTAATCATAGGAAAGAAACGTTTTTATTATAGCTTCACCTTTCATATCCGGTATTTTCTGTAGATCTTTAAACAACTTTAAGGCTTTCTTATCCCCTCTCTTGTCCTTGCCATCCACAAAGTAGATCAAACATAATCCAAGCGCAGAGTCTGTACACATCCTTTTATGATTCTCGAATGCAATTTCTTTCTCTAAAGTCTTGACTTCATCTTCTTGATAACTACTCTCGAAATCCGTTGCTAGTACCTCTTTAACATCTTCAACAAAAAAATCCCTTAAGCCAACTTTTCCCTCAAATTTTTTCGCTTCGGGGTGATCTAGGTAATGTTTTTCGTGGACGGAGTAGAAAAATCTGGTTAAATTAAGGTATGATATTTTACCATACTCCTTTGTGTCATAATACACTGAGCTGAACCTGATTATTTCTTTATCAGGGCTCTCTGTTGCAATCATCACCAGGATTGCTGGCAGCTTTCTTGCTTGGAAATTGTACCTTATATCTTGACTTGGCTTATTCAGAACACCAAAGTTGAAATATTTGGAGTATTTTAGAGCAATGGCACGGACGAGAGGTGATGTATCGAGCTTCTCTGAAAGAGACAACAAAGAAAAATAATTACCATCACATTTCTTGCGACATCTAATATAACCAATCAGAAAAAAGACGTGCGCTTTTTTTCAACCGATGAGGAGCAAACGAGAAACCAACAGTGATTTGGCTGACGTGCGTTTTCCCGCGTTTGGCGGCGGTTGCGAAATCTTGGTTCGTGTTGTGATTGGTTAATTACGTTATTAGGGTGTGTTGTGATTGGCCAGATGCGCTGATTACTTTTGCTTTGGTTTTACAACAGTCTTTCTATTTCCGATCCTGTTCTGTTTGATAACACCCGAAATTTTTTTCTGTCGAATTTATAGCGCAGAACTGCACAGATTCATATATTACCTGTTAGAAGCAAGACAGGCATTTGTAAAGGTTTGGCTGCGTATCCTCGCCTCACGCATTGTTGTAGTTCCTCCATTGTTTTGATCTTGGTGGTTTCATCCGGTAGACTCTCCAGAGCAACATTTTCAGCCTCTAATCGAGATTTTACGTCCTTCTTCTCCGCTGATTTTATTTTGTAGCCACCATAAGGAAAAACGCGGGCGATGGGGAACTTTTTGTCCTTCTGAAGGAAGCCCTAGAAATGCAAAAGGAGTTAGGATTCAAATGAACAATAGGGTCTTGCATTAAAGGCAAACTTTAGCATGTTAAGCATGTATAACTCGCGGAACAATTCTTGTTCGTCTCTTCAACTCTTACGGTGCTTAAATACTAAAATTTCAGCTTATGTTTATCTCTTTTTTTCCAAAATGATTAACAACTAACTTCTCCTTTTAAATATCAATACAGTCAAGCCGACAGGTGATGAAAGGAAAGAAAACCATCAGCTAGAATATAATTTCTTTGATATATTACTAAATTCTCGAAACTGACTTAAAAAGAAATGCATCAAAAAAATTTTTTTGGTAAAAATTTTGACAAAAGAAAGATAATTTTTGGCTTTCAGTAGCATTAGCGAGTTTAATATATGAGATTATGATCAAAAGAATTCTTGTATTCTCCGCAATTCTTACCTTTCTCTTCAAGAACGCGCCATGTTTCTTAGGATCGATAATTCCTACTCGCACGAGTAATCCTCGAAGATTAGACTCGGTTTCTTTCCATTCGTCCAGAGAAATTTTTCCAACGCCTTTCACCGCCACAATCCATGCGTCTTTGTCACCATCTATCACCAAACTTTGATAATTACTCGCAGTGATTTCTACCAGCCCATGTTTCTTTGACAAGGCGAGTTTGAAGATGAAAAATAAACCGAGAAATAACGTTTGAAAACTCGATAAAAAATTCATTCTTTGTAGGATAATTCGCCAATAACAGGTGTATTAAATATTCCTGCTCGATTTGGAATTCTGACACTAAATATCTCAATTAATTAGCTACAAAGTAACCGTTTTTTTCGACCCTAAACTCAAAACAAGGAATTGCTGTTTTAGCTGAAGGGTCTGATGGCTACGATTTCGATCTGATTTCAAACGTCTCCAGGAAAGGATATTCGGTGCTTCGAGATAAAAGACTTTTTAGAACAAGCCTCATTACGTGGCATTAGATAGGTTTACAACAGTTAATCAGCTGAATAAACAGTTCATGAATTAATTAATAAGGATGTATACTGTACCACGTCAGACTAATGATCTTTCTTACTCTGCAGCTAAAATACAACGAATAAAAATATATAAAAATATTGCTATTCTAAGTGCTAAGCTTGCAGAACAAACGCAGTGTCAGTAAGTGGTGTAACGATGATGGTATCAATTTAAGTTTGTTATCGGGCAAGTCAGTTTTAGCAACAAGTTTTAAGTATCACTGAATAAAGCATAAAAGAATATTGATCACATTGTTCTTTTTAGAAATTAAATTTTTATTTGGACTTTTTGAGTCGTGTAATGCACATTGCGTTAATTGTTCGAGGCACGGAGGCAAGGGAAGTTAAAGGGAATTCATAAATTCCAAGGCCTAAGGCACAAGCAGAAAACGTTCAAAACACAAAGCGATTTTCCTTTCTTTTGCCTTCTTTCCTATCATGGGGATAGTGCTCGAACCGATGTTAGTCATAAATTGGTCTGAGTCGTACCGGGTGATAACCGCCTTAATGACCCCTTAATTAATACGTGTGCAATGATTGGTCAGTTATTTTACGGGCCGTTTTCTATATTCCCGTACGACTCAAACAGCAAAGGACCGCCAACGATAACGCTGCTAACCTAGGATCTAACCAGCAAAAAAAAAAAATAAAATAAAATCACATTGCAAACAATACAGTAAGGCTGACACTACGTGAAACAAGCAGACTTTGCAGACAACAACACGACCAGAACCGATAAAGCAGACCCTACTTTATCAGTTCTGGCAAGGGCAATTCTCTTGGTTCTAGTGCTGCTGTCTCGCAAAAGTCTACTCTTTTCACGTAGTATCAGCCTTTCTTTATTATTTCTAAAGTACGCCTGCTTCCCACACGCTTACTTGAAATGTTCTCTTTCTCCAGACTAAACATACAATAAGATTCTAATTAACCTTTTTGTTATATCCTCGCTTTTTCCTGTCGATAATGTCCTATCTAGGGAACAACATTTGCTAGGAGCTCTTGCATGGAAGACAATAGGGTGCCTTTCAGTCTTGTACCCAGTCTCTACGCCAAAAGTTTATTGGTTCCCAGTCCTAGCCGAGAGCGAGTTTTGATCACCGGTCAGTTGAGGATCTTCCGTAATGTAATCAAACTTTTCTGGCTAGTTTCTTGTCATTTTTACGACTCAAGACTCCAAGCTTTGCTGCTTCGTGATCCAGGGTGTTCCAAGATGAGTGCTGCACCGTTTACGGTGGAGATGATTTTTGTATTCCTTCTCACATTGTGTCTTCTTCATCAATATGGAAACTGGCGAAAGCAACACTGGCTTGTGACCATAGCAGTTTTTATTGCTTGGTATTTTTCCTTTCTGATCGTCTTCATCCTTCCTTTAGATGTTTCAGCGGTAAGGTGAAATCTTTTTCAATGTTAAACTGCCCGCCATAAGTGTATTTATACCCGATTGTAGCGAAATGTAAGCTTAATTTCAAACTCTAGTTGATTTCATGACTTCCATGTAGATTTTATGCTTAATATTTATTATCCGTCACCTTCTCGGCAAAGTTTACGTCAAGATACTATATAAAACCCTTACTACTAAAGAAAAACGGCGTTCCTATATTTCTTCACAAGCTGACGAAGTTTATTTCAACAATGTTTGTCATAATTTCTCTATCGTTTAGACATTCTATAGAAAATGTTTGAAAGATGCTGAAGTAAACCTAGTACATAAGAGGTCGCCTGTGTCAAACTCCTCGACAAATGTCTCGGAGAGCAACTCAAGCAAAACATCTCCGTCAGATTGCGAGAAACCCTGGAGTTATTTACCAGACCAAGTTCTTCCTGATCTTTGGCGAGTTGTTTACTGGTCTTCTCAGATTCTTTCATGGTGAGTACTTGAAAATAGAAATATAAAATCCATCTATGCATGCATTAAAATCTTTAATATACGAACTTCTTAGGGTATCTGACACTGCCAGTGACAAAGTGCAACATATTCTGCAAATTGTAGCACCAGTGTTCGTGTTTGTGCAACCAAAATCGGCAACAAAAATTGAAAATGCTAAATTTGTTGGACTCTGAGGTTTCTATGATCCAGATTTGCAGCTGTATGGCATGCTTTAAAAATAAAATCTAATTTACATCTCTTCCAGACAGGATCAGAAGTCTTTTTCACTCAAATGGTGATTTATGAATTGATCGTAAATAATCAGAGAAATTTGTTATGTGGTAATTCAAAATATATGCCAGTTTTAACATTATATTTAATTTAAATGAATAAATTATTGAAAATTTTGTCAGTCTAGTTCTATTTATGATCACTGCTCAGAGATGCAGCTTATTAGCCAGAAATTAACTGATGAAATTAGCTGGCTCACTGGCTGAAACTTCAATTCACTAGCAAACTAAGATTTCGGATAATTTTGAAGGTGTAATGACTGGATTGTTCTTTTTTTTTTGTGAATTACATCCTTGACTGTGCTGGTCAAGTGTGGGGTTAAACAGAAATCATACCAAAGAATTGACGCTGTCACTCACTGAAGGTCAAAATGCTAATTCTCCTTATTTACTGTGATACATTTCTGATATTTTGTTAAATTGAGTTGATGATTTTTTTCTTTTACCCTGTCCACTTGACAATGATGAATGTACAGTGGAATTGTGACTTCTTGAACCTCCAATGGAAACAAAAATTGGTTTAAAAAATTGGGTACACTGTAGTTTGAGAAAATGAGGGTAAAATTACAGTGTTCAATTGAGGGAAGGTAAATAACACTTGGATTGAGAGATTTGAAAACAACGTTTGGTTTGAGTTATCAGGAGATTTGAAAAACAAAGTTTGGTTTGAGTTCGAGTGTTGGAGAAATCCGTATTCTAGTGTATAATGTTGTGAGGAGGAAGTTTGCTCACTCTTTCGTTAATAATATAATTATTTCTTTTTAAAGGGTTATCCTGCCTATTATGCAGTCTTACTCATATGCTGGAGAGTTTACTGTACGAGGTAAAATCAAAACAGCATTGTTCGAGAATGCACTGTGGTATGGCAGCTATCTTGTCATCTTTGTTATTCTTCTGATCTATGTTATTGTGAAGCCTGAACTTCATTTAGATGGGTGAGTATGACATGCCGTGCCTGTTGACATGATGTCTTTCAGTGAAAGTGTATATTATTTTAGTATTGTAAAGTGCCATTGGACTTAACAGAATTTGGCACTAGATAAATGTTATTTATTAATTATTAATTGTGTGCACCTGTCTGATAGTCATAGACAATATATTAATTAATTGTTGTTAAATGTCTGTAAGATGGAATTTAAGGGAGTGAAACCCCTGCTTTCCTTGTGTAAAAGGTGTAAAAACAGTGTGACTCGATCAGCTCAAAATTATTTGTTTAGATTATTTATATCTTTAGTTTCCTCACCTACAATTAGCTAGTTTTAATTATATCTTTTACAACTATGCATGCCATCTGCACAAAGGAATTTTACTTTGCCTTTTATTCATATTGCCTATTCTCTCTATGTACATATTTTAACACTTTAATTATATATTTATTCATGCAATTTTTTATTATTGTACCGAATGCGAAAATGACCGTTGAATGTTTGAAACGTCTTTTGACTCTTCTAGCGTTTACTTTTATTTACAATGAAGTCTAAATCAGTAGTACTCTTTCAAAGTGCTGTTGTTACATTCTCCTTAAGGCTGGGTAATTTGCACTAGCAATGGAGCACTCTTAGTGTGAAAACCAGCTTTTCACTGTACAGTATATTGCTTTGAGAGCAAGGGTGATAGTGCACTGGACTCTGTGTTTGAGCTAGGCTTGGGTCATCGTATTGTCCTCTAGGTCAAGACACTTTTCTCTTGCAATGCCTCTCTCTTCCTAAGAGTATAAATGGTTCTAGTAAATAAATACTTGGGAAGGATAACCCAAAATGGAATGAGGTAGTTTACCATCGAAAAGGAGAATAGCAAGACTCCAAGTCACTATATGCTTGTAGCTACAGAAACCAGATAGTACGGGCCACTTGACCCATGTTTTAAAAGGTAATCAATTGTAATAAATGGGGAATGTATTTTTTGGTCATTTCAGAACATATTTGAAAATCATTGGAATCACAGCATCCAACACTTGGGGGTTGCTGCTTCTGGTATTCCTGATGGGGTATGGTTTGGTAGAAGTGCCACGCACAACGTGGAATACTGCCAGGCTGGAATTCCAGATGGCTCATGCCTACTTCAAGATATCAAAACTTAGTGTTGAGAGAGAAGAGGCTGAGGAACAGCTTTCTGAAGTATTGGAGGTATTAACCTACATAATTTTTAAATAAAAAATATACTATCAATACATCGTGCCTGATCTTTTTGGTTGCAAACTATTTGCTATTACTGTAAAATTCAGCCTAAAACAAAGGACCTCAGTATGATGCTCCAGGAATAAACTATAGACTTTGTGGGGTTTATTCCCAGAGCCTCAGAGCTAGTGATGTCTACTGTTTTAGGCTGAACGTTAAAATATTGAAATTGGGCAATAATTTATCAAAGTCTGTATAGGCCCACTTTCTTGCTGCAAGTTTTTCAGCCGTTTGCTTGTTCTTATGCAGTTCCAAGGAGGCGGGGACTCTCTATAAGCCAATATTTTTAAGGGAAAGTATGGAGCTAAACCAGAATTACCAAAGGGATCACAGGAAGTTTTAAACTAAGAAACATAATTTCTGTGGGATGTAGGGATATTTTGTGGAACAACAAACCAAGCAGACTGTTACCAGGATGGTTGTAAATGAATATCGTCATAAACGTGGCTGAAATCTTTTTCGTTTACATAAAGTTCTTTATGAGGGGCTTCCCCATGTAGTTTTAAAAGAGGATGTTGAAGGTAAATTGCATGATATTTTGTTTTTGTAGGACGTAAGTCGGGCATCAGAAGTGTTACGTTACAGGCATCCACTTAGAAAGTATCTTGAAGTTATCATTAAAAAGGTAAAAATAGGTTATAATTTGCTTATTATGGCTTTGCAATAGAAAGCAAGCAATTTATTTTGCACTTTCAAAAAGGTGCAATTACCATATAACCCAGCAAGCAGAGGCACATAAAACTTAATTCATAAATTATTGACCAGTAATAATGTGTTTACAAATGATTTGAGAAATCACTGGTCAATAATTCTTTCTTGTTTTAGTTCCCAGAACCCTCACAGTCCAATTTTAACAGAGGAACTGATGACTATGTTGATTACGAGGACTATCTGAAGGAGACTGGGAGTAAAATTACTGAGACATACACAGAGAAAATCTTGGCAAAACTTCACAGGAGAGTCATTGCCATCACTCATACATGGAAACGTACCCAATGGTTAGACCATAGATAATAATAATTATTAAAAACTAGCCATGGTATATTGCAATTCCTGAGTTTAAATTGGTTTACAGACCATGGTTTATGAGCAGTTTATACCAAATGGTAGGTTTACACATCAGCAAGAACAGCCGGGGAAATAAAAACAATTATTCCACTCACGCTTGTTGGATATGAGATAGCTATAGGCAACTTGGCATTATGCGCCTCGTTGGCTATCTACCATTTCATATCCAATGTGCACTTGTGGAATGACATATTGTTTGACTACAAGACAGTGGTTGTCCTTGAAATGCTCATGTTTATGTGTACATCAATTTGCTTTACATATTTTTAGCCAGTGGAATATGCAGCTTGAAAAAGTCTTTGAGTTAGAAGATCTGTCACGAAACAGTGGAAGCAGTGACAGGTATGTACAGGATAGTCGTAACAACTGTTCTCATTTTAATGGTAGTTTGCATTTGGTGCTCGGTTTTTGCAGTGGCAGTTTCCCTTTATACTTGACCTCTCCCAAATGGCATGGTGGAGGGGCCTTACAATGTTTAGTGCGCTGGACTCCACTTTGAGTGGCCCAGGCTTGAGCCCTGGTCAGGGTCACTGCATTGAGTTCTAAGGCAAGACACTTTATGCTCATAGTGCCTCTCTCCACCCAGGTGTATAAATGGGTGCCGCTAATTTACTGACTAGCATCCCATCCAGGGGGAGTAGAAATACTCCAAGTTGCTTCATGCTACCAAAACCAGGATAAGCTCTGGCCTGATGGGCCACTAGGCTTGACGTAGCTACCAAATAACATATGTACTCTTCCCCCTTGCAGACATTACAAATCATCATTGAGAGGACCATCTAGTGGGATTGGATCTGTTCTGGGTATGTTATCATTGTGCATGTGTAACCATGAGTCCTTGGTTAGTGTAAACCATTAGATCTCAAAATTAAATTTTCTTGGTAAACTTTTGATTTTCAATTTTTTTCACAAGAAAACTGTTTTTCAGAAAACCGAAAGAATGGAAAAGCTATGTTGGCAACATAATGCATTTGTGGAAACTAAAAAATAGTTTATTTCAATTGAGTTCAAGAGTAATATGTTACTTTATGTTTACTGTATTAAAGAAATAAAAATTATATCTGAGTGGATTTTTAAGAACACGAGAGAAGTGCATAGACAAGCATGAGGAGCAGCTGAGTCCTTCTCGCACTTCCCGAGTGTTCTTAAAAATTCCCAAGTTCTTATATAATCCAACAATGCACAGGGATGAAGTTTTTATTTCTTTCATAAAATGCCAAGGGAATAGTGCGCGTACATTATGACTCGATAAAGCACACGCATGACATAAGCATCGTGCTTTGTGGAGCTGTAATGAACTTGAACTGACCAATCACAGCGCACACAATAATTCAAACATTTTATAAATAATTTTTAATTCATAATTAAATTTCATTTTGTAAATTCCTTTCTAGAGTGGTACTGGCGTGTGTGGATGTTACCATCACTGCTGCGTATAACGGCAGTTCTTCTGTTTCTGCTGTCTGTGACCCTTGTCTGGTCAGAGGTGACATTCTTCAATGTTAAGCCTGTGTTGTCAATATTTGCACAGATGATTCACAGTGCCAGTGAAGGATATTATTATTTCTATGTTGAGGTATGTGTAGGAAAAGTATTAACCTAAGTAATCTAGTAAACAGACATCACTCTTCATGCATGCAATCAATTCTCCTTCCCCTTTTCAAGATGTTTTACAGTGGATTCAGGTTGAATGTTTAACGGTCTCAGTTGTCGCGTTCGTTGTCATGGTTGAATTGATTGTGTTGCGAGGCAAAACGACAGACGTTGTTAGGCAGGAATGATGACGTTCTGTCTAGGAAAAAGCATGTTGTGGTTTTCCCAGGCAGAACGTTGGCATTCCCGCCTAGCAACGTCTGTCATTTTGCCTCGCAATGCAAATCAATTCAACCGTTATAACGAATGTGACAAGTGAGACCGTTTAACACTCAATCTGAATCCGCTGTATATCTGACCCAGAGAATTGATTTATCTCAGTCTGCAAAGATTCATTGACCAGTTTTTACTTAGCTTTAATTTCCATGTTAAAGTAGTGATGAAATAAAAAGTAATCTTTTTCTTGCACTCTCCAGGTGATATCATGTGTAACCATTTCGTACATGTGTGTCTGTGTTTACTACACTGTCTTCAAAATGAGATTCTTCAACTATTATTACTTCGCTCCAAAGCATCAGACAGATCCAAACAGCTTGCTGTTCAGTGGATTGTAAGTAAAAGTAGCCAATTACTTGCTAACAGTGATCTTGTAAAATCTTTTCTGGGTTCAGTACGTCAAATTTATCTTTAGGTTTTGCAAAGGGGCATTATCATCTTTTCATATATTTATATTTTTTATTCTGATAAGTGCAAATGCATTACCAATATTGTAGGAAATTGTGCAACGCTGGTTTGATTTTGTAGAACAAGAGCCCATTAGAAAGCAAGGACAGTTAATCATAGCAAAGATGGAAATATGGATTACAGCATGTCACAAGGCTTAGATTCTTTGGTATTTGCTATGTTGTTTCTAACTACTCAGTGTTGTGTTCTTCAATTGTTTAGGCTGCTTTGCCGTCTGACATATGCTTTGTGTCTAAACTTCCTTGCTATCATTCATCTTGATGGACATGTAACTGGGGCAGCTGAAGAAGTTGAAACTTCATTCACTAAGGTAAGGGTTTTGTAAACTATGTTTATAAATAGTCCAGCTGTGTTATGTCTAGACATGCACACTCTACAGTTCTTGATAACTTCAACCTTTAAATGAAGGAAAAATAGGTTCAAGTTATCAGAGGCTAAAATTAGTGAGAAAATTATCTGGAGGAGAATTGGAAAGTTCAAATTCGCAAGAGATTTGAGTTACCAAAGGTTTGAGTTATGGTGATTCAACTGTGGATGTTTTTCGAGCACGTGGGCATGTGTTGAGTAAGCTTTTTCTGTCGCTGTTGATTAATTGTTAAGTGTTTTCTGGATATTAAGTACTTAAAGTTTTGCTTTTCAGTTTCCTGTGATTTTGACAAGAATCACTATATTTTTCATTTCTTTGCAGTTTATGGGCCACATGGATGTGTTATCTTTCATTTCCAAAGGCGTCAATGTGTACTACCCCATGTGTGTTGTGTTGGTGTGCTTGGCAACATACTTCAGTCTTGGTACCAGATGTTTGAACTGTCTTGGTTTCCAAACTTTTATCATTGAAGATGACTTATCAGCAGAATATGTCAGTGAGGGAAAGGACATTGCACGAAGAGGTTAGTGGCTATTACAGTCTGTAACTGTTGTACTTCCAGTTAGTTGTATGTGTACCACTAGATGCCTTTGGGATTCATCAAAATGTCCACTGACAAGGTGTCTGCTTGTTGGATCTAACAATGTATTGTCGAGGTGACGATAACCACAAACTTACTTTACTGTAGGTCTAGATTAGTGTAAAGAAAGTTAAATTTATTTTTGAATAAACAAATTGTAAGAAGTTAGTCACTTAATCACAAAGTAAAACAATTTCATGGAAATGGGTTTTTCATACCATTGTGACCAATTTATAATAAGGTTGCGTGGTAGTAGTCGAAAGTGATGTTCAGACTAGTGATTATGTTCACATACAGAGAAAACCAATCCAAACAACCTTATTTTATGTTTCTACATGTACAACGTGTTGTCCTCTGTTTGACATCTTTGCAGAGAGAAGAAAGAAAGAGATGCTGACTGAAGATGGAAGTCGTAAGGTTAGTGAATGCAGTTCTGAATTTGTTTTGAGATGGAGGGGGGGGGGGGGTGGGGAAGGTGGCAAATATAAAGTATTTGAAGAATAACACAGGACAAAGACCTTCACCTGTTGCTTCCACCTCCCCTCCTTCTTTGTTCTTCCTTTTATAGATTTCCCTTGGGGGCCTCTACAATGGTTTGGGTAGAAGATCAGATCATTCAAATCTGGACATTTTCCCCAATATCTATTATCAACCTCCCCCCCCCCCTCCCAAAAAAGACCATAAAACTCTGCTGACCAATTTTGAACATATCACTGCTTTTATGTCAAGATAACCACTTAAACCTGCATTTTAGCACAGATATAATTTGAGTGTACTCAGAAGATTTAATGTCCCAGATGGCATGTCTGCACACTACACCCTCTGCACGAGTAGCATTTTGACTCGGCCAAGGGGCCTTACTTAAAGAAGCAGACATCAAAATTAGATTTAATCTGAAGCTTAGTGGATTAAGTAATACATTTGTATGATCCTAGGAATCTTGGTCAGAAAGAGCTGAGTCAGCAAAAAGAAAACTTTCAGCTTGCAGGGCAGAGCGCGAAGGCCGTGGACTGTCAGTTAATGACCATGCGACATCCAGTACAAACCTAACTGGATCTGATGGAAAGTATGCAAAGTATTCTAGGCTTGACACTGAAAATGATCGTGTGGAATTGTTGTCTGCTGTTGACTATGATACCAATAGTTTATCATCAAGTTATAGTGCAACGTCTGGGACAGGATATGGAGCATCCTCTTCCAGTCGAGCACCAAAGAACATTTTTGATGATTTATAACAAAAGGAATAATACTCTGACATGTATCATGTTGTTGTAAAGTTGTCAATTCCAAGAGTGGTCAGCATCTAATTTCTCCTTACAATACCAATACATTGTCAAGGGGACAGGTGATGAGAATAAAGGAAATCATCAACGTTTAAAACTCCCATCCCCTCGGGATTTCCAATGACCTTCATATAAGACATGAAAATGTGATAAAACACTCTTGAGCATCACATTTGGAAATGTGATGAAATGCTCTCGAGTGTGATATTTTATTCTCAATCTCAGTAATAATTCAGCACGTTAAAACAAAGAATATCTCTAAGTTTTTCTTTCAATTGAGAAGATATATCAAACACTCAAGACAGTGTTTTATCAAATATCCAAACACCTCGATATTTTGTCAAAAATACTCTGCTGTGCATCATATTTTCCACTCTCATCTTGGTGTTTGGATATCCTGATGAAACACTGTCTCTTGTGTGATATATAAAATTGTAAAAATTTATGCTAATTAAGATCAGATATCCATACCACTGAAATGGTTTTGTATTCCTTTGTTTTAACTTGATGAATTTTTTGAGTTTGAGATGGACATTTCTCAGAATCAATTTGTTTTAAAAAGTGATAATAGAAGAGGTATGGTATCCAGTAATTATGAGAATTGCAATTTTGATTACAAATCTGAGGTTAAAACTTTAATGTTTATATACGTGTAAGGAAGGTTGGTATTTCTCACTCAAGTAACAGTTTCAGAATGTAACTGCCAACTTGAACAACTATTTATGACTTGAAATCCATTTTGCTGATGCAGAGTGAACTGTAGATGTCTGGTCTATGAAGAGTTAACTGTAGAGGCAAAAAATTAAGTGCTACTAAAAAGTGCTACTATCAGACTGATTTCTTAATAATAGGTAAATCAACCAAAATGCAAGCCATGACCAACGCAAAGCTTATTATTGCGTTATCACAGTTTCAGATATAGATACAGTTGGGAGCACATGCAATAGACATAGACATACTTTACACATTTAAACAGTTTAAAAAACATCAGTATAGAAAGATGATAAAAATCTAAAATACTGGTTTATGCCATGTGAGTGCCCTTGAAGCAAATAAGTCATTTATTCCCTTTCTAAACACTGTACGGGTAAGTGGCTTATGTAAATCGGATTGCAGTCCATTCCAAAAATAACAGCCCCCAAATAACCAAAACTGCGCTTAAGATAGTCCCAGCTATTGATGATGCTTTTAGTAAAATGGCATTTGTTTACCTCTATGCAACAATAATTATGCCTAAAAATGGTACTTCATAAATCAAATTGTTTCAACTGGACTAGTTTATCATTGTCTTATAAGGTATAAGGTTTTTCCCTGCCCGTTTGTACTCGTTTTCATGCTGTATGTACATTGGTTAAATCTCCTTTCACACTGGACAGACAGGAAGTAGGAACCCACCATGCCAGAGCTCAACACCACAGCCGTAAATATTAGTTAAATTTATGATTAATGTGCACAGATGCTTTTGTAGCAGTAAGCAGGCAGAAACAAACATTGTAAAATTATTTAACAGTAACAATTCAACATTTTAATATATTTTTAATTAAACTTCCATGGACAGGGTAAAATTTAGCCTTTATCTTGTTAAATTACTTACAATAACATGATTACTTGTACCTAAGGGCCAAATGTTAAGTAACTAGGTACCATTAAGTTGATTAAACCTTAACAAAACTGTAAGTGATGTCATAAAATGTTTGTGATTGTATTTATTATTAATAACTTATTAGCAAATACAGAACATTTTGCTGTTCAATAAAAATCTTTTAAACTCATTTGATGCTGAGGATGCATTTGTTTCAATTATACATTTACGCTGCATTTTCAAGTCTCCACACATTGGGGATAATGTTGAGTGTCAGTTTTCTTTGAAAACATGAAAATATGCCGGGGTTTGGGCGATAAGCAAATAAATCCAAAGGCATGCAAACAAACATGTATTAATGTGGATGAGATTCCCCAACTAACTTGTGTCATTTTTGGTGGTAAAATCAGTGCAACAACATCAAATTAACCAAAACAGTCTAACAACCTTCATCTCTATAAAAATATTCTAATTTTTTTATATTTAAAAAAATAACCATGATTTTTCTTGTAAGACCTGTTACATGTAATATTCACATTTCCAAAATGCTGGATCTTACAATAGAATGATATAAAAACCTTTTTGCATTAAATTACAAATATTATTATGTGTAATAAAAAAAGTTGAGGTCTGTTTTTAATGGACCTCAAAATTATAAAATTTAAATTTTGTAAAAACATTTTGAAAAATGTCGAACAATTCCTAAACCATTTTTTTTCTTGAAACTTGTATGTTAAAGCCCTGTAGGGTCTAAATTGTAACTTAAATACATTTTCTAACAAATTTAAGTACTGTAAAAGCTCTTTCAAGCCCCCCTCTGGAACTAAGCATTAAACACCCAATTGAACAACAAATTCTCCAAAGGGTACCTAACTATAAAAAACATGAACATTGGTAAGAAGAATTTGGTGCTAATCTAGTCTTTACACTGGATGCCCCAAATTGTTCCCAAGTACACAGATCCAACTGGTCTTCCAATCAGTGAGAAAAATGACTTGTTCACAGTGATGTTTGGAATTTCTGCCCTTAAGAGCTCAATTCCTTCTGTGTTTAGAAGACCAAAGATCTGTAGAGTTTTGAGTGACTTCATCTGCGTAAATGAACTGGAGAAAAAGATGTGCAGTCAGTGGACATACTTTATACACGTAACACTCACTTTCAAGTGGTACACTCAGGCACTTGTATTTTCTTGGTATATGTGAGATGGGAAGATTGGCTTTAATACTGTCTTCTACAGCTACATAGCTCTCTGCACACATTGCATGCCTATAATGCTAGTATGATAGGCCTGCAATGTGTGCAAAGGGCTACAGCTACATAGCTCTCTGCACACATTACATGACTACAATGCTAGTATGATAGGCCTGCAATGTGTGCAAAGGGCAACAGCTACATAGCTCTCTGCACACATTGCATGCCTGTAATGCTAGTATGATAGGCCTGCAATGTGTGCAAAGGGCTACAGCTACATAGCTCTCTGCACACATTGGAATCTGTGTTTTACCTGAAAGCCACTGGTGGGATATTATAACATCTGCTAAGGCCTAAATGAACCAGGTGCTTTAGTTTAAGAATTTCCTCCAATGACCTTGCCGTTAACAGAACTCCATCACTGAAAGAGAGAAAACAGAATAAGGGGTAGCATAAAGTTCGCTATCCGAGTGGCTGTGTAGGGCAGCCATTGTTTCTATAGAGAGTGGAGTGGTTTGACTGTACAGAATACCAATAAACAACAGTAAAATGTTTTCAAAGTGTTAAAAAAACTAACATTCTTACCTGAGGTCTAAGTGAGTCAAATGGGGACATGATTTAACAAGTTGTTTTATACCTGAGGAAATACGAATTTCAAAATGGTTTCATTATACACTTGCGAAATAGGATTTTCAGCTTACAAGGTTAATATACACTGTACATGTGCTTCTAGGCTGTACAGTTAAACCACAAGCCCCCAGCTATTATATGCCATGGGATAGGGTATGGTTTTTGAGGTTCTCGGTCCTTAAGTAGGGTATCATTTTTGCTCCTTTTGGCATTGTGGTCCTGGTGTTATCCTTAGATAGGGTACCTACCGGTAAATTCTATCAGCTAAAATAAATGCCCAACTAAACGGTCTGTTTAAATTATAAACTATCCGTTCGACTAGTAGCAAAGCGATTTTGTAAAGATTTGTGTTTTGCTGTGTGTGGTTAGCCGTTATTTGGATCGTCACCCAACGATTCTCCTCTCCTTGAATAGGGTTTCATTTTCAAGGTTTGGGCCTTAAAAAGGGTATCAATTTTTGTTTTCTTTATCCTTAAATAGGGTTAGGGTTTAAGAACCTTTGCGCCACACCCCCATCCGAAATTTATAGGAGTACCCCCCCCCCCTGAGCGATTGCCCTGATGAAAACACCTTGATACCCTCAGTAGTAAAGAAAATCAACTTACAGTCATCAGTTAAAGTTTCCCTACATCCACTGAGGTTAAGTTGCTGAAGCTTTGGTAGATTTTTTATAACCTGCAGAAAAAAATATCCATCAAATAAGGCCCTCTTTCCATTTGGGGAAAAGGAAATGACAATGATATAGCCTGTGTTGCAGGCATTCATAGGAGAGGGAGAGGGAAAAATGAGAAGTGCAAAGAGCTTTCAAGTTCTCGTTTTCTACTCTGCCTCCACTTAGAATGCCTGTCCCACAGGCTTATGATGATGATGATGACGATTTTGCTGTCAACAGTTTACAGTGGTATTTACCACACAGCCACATATTTATCTTAATTTATGTTTGATCTTTGTTGTTAATTTAATAAATAATTGATTATCATAATCATAACACTGTGGCTTTAGCAAACTTCAATGTCAGTAAATAATTATTCTTGAGAGGGACCCATTTTAATAGTTTATTAATTTATTAAAAACATGGCTTTGTTATAAATTAAAAATAACCTGTAAAATCGTTGCCTTTGTAAGGTTTGTCCAGGCCAAATTCAACTGCTTGAGTCTGCAAAGAAATGAAAGGAAAGAATCACCAATAAAATATATATTATTAATAATAATTTTTAAAAGCAACATTAGCCAGAAAATGCTCTAAAAATTTTCTCAGTTTTTTTCCCAATCTTGTTTTACAAGAGCTATTACAAGTCCCATTGAAGCCCTGAATTTTTCTGGCTTCTTTATTCCAATTGCTTAAATATTGGAAATTCACTGCGATGGTCATTTATCACTTTCATATACATCCACAGTTCATATATGAATTATTTCATATACATTACGTCACGAGCTGTTAAACCAAAGTGCTACAGGTGTAACTGAAAAAAGAATCACAGATTGAAGATAATTTTTCAGCAGTTTGTTGTAGAGTCTATTTTGTATATGATAATTTACCTGTGGTTTTTTCCACCTTTTACTAAAGAACATATCCCTGTGATTGTTACACCAGTGCACATGGCAAGATTCAGAACCTCCAGGTTACGGAGTTCACTGATAGCTCTGTGTGATAATATAATTTGTGATCAGTATGAGAAGAAAATATCAAGAAAGGGTCACATATCTGCTAAGCATTAAGCATCATCAAAATTGTTGTCATTTAAAATTGCAGAGTGCAGAGAGTGGGATACCCTTTTGATGTGCAGTATATGTTGCTCCATACCCCCCACAGTAGTGGTTTTTTGGTTTAGACCCAGGCCCCCTCCCTCCTCTCTCTGAAAATGGCACTTTAGGTTCATGATTAGTTATAAAAATATTGGTCTTTGAGACAGACCTCCTGGCCCACCCCCTGAGAATTTCCAATGACTCTCCATGGATGGGAAAGGATATTCTCTGGAAACACACACTTGCACAGTAAGTACACGGCTCATCAGTGTTCACGCTTCCTCTGTGGCATGAAGCAGCTGAGAGCACTTATTGCTACTTCCCCTGGATGAAATGCTAGATGCCCCCCCTCTCCCACCCATATTTTGTGAGATTTTTCCAAGGCAGTACTACTCAACTCAATAGAAGTTAGGAACTCACTTTAGAACACTTGTAGAGACATTGCAGGACTCCAAACTAATGTGGGTTAGCTGTTTTGAGTGCTGAAAATTTATAAAAGAATCAATACAAGTGTGAGAAAAGATTTGTGCAATGCAATGGTTTCCGTACAACCATCTACATGTATACACCTTTTAACAATAAATGCAAGTGTGGCCTGAATTTCAGTTGCATCCTCTGGTTACTTACTCTGTGTCAGAGAGTTTTTTTGAAATAAACAACCAGAGAAGACGGTTAAAATTCAGGATATCATTAATCACATACTTCTTTGACTAACGTTTGTTAGAGAGCAACTTGGAGAGAAAGGGTTTAGACTTGGTAAGAAATGGTGACTGCTTTCAAGAGAAAGAACAAAAAGTAAATGAACAGTCTTTTGTTTGATGAACATGCATTATACTTACTAAGAGAAGGCATAAAAGTGTGTCATTTTGAAAACTGCAAGAGGTAGCATCTAGATATTTCAGGCTGAACATCGATTCACTAAAATTGAAAGAAACAATTTGTTAGCTGTGACACTCTTAAATTCCCAAGAGTGACAAACAAATAATTTCTACTAAAAACTTGCATTGCATGACAATTTAAAATGATTATGTTCATACAGTGTGAATAAATTCAACCGGTGTTTATGGGATTAATCTATACAGGAAAATTCATCCCAGTTGTGTATAAAAACTCATGTCTGTACTTTCTCTGTATAATATGCTTTTTAATAAGTAATGATTAGAGCGGTTTTCAGATGAGTGTGGTAAAACCGAAACCAGTAATTACTCTGGCCAATCAGAACTCGAAGCAAATACATGTAGCCGGTGTAAAGCACAGAAAAACGTACAAAAGCAAGTCACACAAGATTTTTAAATCAATCAATAAGCGTAGTAATATGAAACCAAAGGAAACGCAAATTACGAATAAATTATTTTTAATTTAATTATAATTTATACTTGTTTTACCTTGGTGACTTTGGTGAGAGAGGAACCACATCAGAGAAAAAGAAAGCATTATCATCACATATAGGTGAAGCAACCTAAAGAAAATCGGAAAGCAGTTGCATTTACAGTTCAGTCAAACATTTTGAAAATTCAGGTGACTTTTTCATTTTGTTGGTACATGTATACAGCGTCAGATGAGGGACATTTAACCAATTTTTCCTCACCTTTGCCTGGGCTAAGCGCAAGACTCTAGTTCCTCTTTTTAGCACTTTTCCTAATAGACCAGGTAAAAGGCTTGCTTTTGACATATCAACACGTCGCCAAAGGCTTTCATCATACCTGCAGAAAATGTCAATTGAAACAATTTAATGTTCAGAACAAAAATTTCTGTTATGGAGCTAGGTTGAAGCCAAAATCTACCCCATAAATTGGGCAGTTTTACATGGCATGAATCAGGACTGTGAAACTGGCTGATTCCAGTATTTGCAGCTTATAAGCTAGTTTGCTTCCGACAGAGGTTTAAATCTAATAAAAAAATCTACGATTGTACATTCTTGACCAGCGTTCCATTTTTAAGAATACATTGTAAAACAAATTCACAAGGCTACTTACGCCAATCTTTGCCAGTATCTACAAACTCTTGCACATTTGACTATTGTTTTCTTGGGCAAGAATTGGAAGATTGCCAGGATTATTTCATCTGATAATGACATCCAGTAATCTGGTACAAGCAGATAGAGAAAAAGATCAAATGCATTTCAGTCAGAACAGAAATGTGTGGTGTAGAATAAACTTAATGATATTTCCTTTGAATTGTATCTACCATTTGTTTGATCAAGCCTGAATACAATATGCGAAGTTTGACAGTTGACCATTCTATATTAGCTTGTTCGTGGCTTTCACTATTCTTTTACACAAAGGGATTTTGAGAAACAGGTTAAGTTTATTTATGGAGGGCCAAGTGAATGAGAAAGGAAAAAGAGTAGGTTCTTTCCCTCTTTTTCCCCCCATTTGTCCACACGGTTTTTCATGTGTGTATTTGTTGTGGTTCAATTATATCCTTCGTTCAAATTTTACTTCCCTTTGTTTGTTTTAAATTCATAATATACATTACCATACCCAAAAACAGAGGAAAATAAAATTTGAACCAAGGATAAAATTGAACAACAACATATTCACCTTTTCCTTGTAATCTGCAAGCCCTTTCCAGGCTTGTTGGAAATAATTTTTAAAAAAAAAAAAGTTTATAAAAAAGATTATAATAAAAAAAGACTGCTACTTTATGTTGGCATAGTTAAACGTAACAAAATAAATTTCTCAAACCCCTTAATTTCTTGAGCTCCTGATAACTCAAAGGAAAGAAATTTATCCTGGTTTTCTTCTCTTGGAGGTTTTGAGTAATCAGATTCCACTGTGCAAACTTAAAGTGATTGTATACTCTGGTGTTTTTATCATGCTCTATAATTATACAAACATGCATGTTGACTGCTTAAAAACTCTTACCTGGAGTAAGTTTATCACTCTTGCTTGTCACAGTATTTTCTTGTCTGTTGTGTGTACAGTCTGCACACCCCTCCCCACTTGGTCCTTCTATCCAACTTCTGCTGTATGATGACGACAAACCACTAGCTACTAAAGATGACGTTTTACCCCAGTGACTGACAACGAACTTGTGACTGGGCGCCTGACAAACAAATACAAAAAATTATAATGCGCGAGTCAAACCACTCTATTCAGTTTTGCACATCCTGGTATTTTATTTGTCTCTACTACAGACATCAGTACAGACTTTTATTTAAATTCCCTTGGTCCTACTGGGTGACTATTGCAGTGACAAAGTCAGACCAGATCAACTTAGATAGCTGGTTTGAATAAGAGTAGCAGCTATTGTTTCTTATTCAAATCAGCACTCTATGTTGATCCTGTCTGTCTTTTGTCCCTGTGTATAAAAACTGTTTATAAAAAAGTGCTCAATTGAGTTAAATTGAGAGGTTTCAGCAATAACTCCCTCATCAGTCAGATGTTTCAGCCGTTAGGCCATGATCAAACTGGATAGAAACAAATCAAACGTGGCTGAAACATCCGACTGATGAAAAATCCTTAAAATTCACAGAATTTCGTAAAGAAGGTAAAATATTAAAAACCTTAGCAGCACTGTCTTGGAACATGTCCAACTGAAGGGGGGAGGGCACCTCGGTGTCCATCCAAGACGATAAAAGATCATCTTTAGATATGATGGCCAGTCATTAAAATGCATGGTTTGAATGCAGCATTGAGCAAATGAAATTCTCTGTGCATGATGTTATGTTATGCATGATTAGCGCCAGGCCCTGGGGCAGGGCACGGGTTTGTTAAGGCCCCGTATGTTGCTCGCGTCAGTATTGTACGCTTGAGACAGGGTCTGGAAGGGGTTTCACGTGATCCGTGAATTGACCGAAAAACAGAGCGTGAATCGGGAAAACTCATGGAATACAGCCGTGATTCGTGATTAAATATTCACTTTGACGCGTGATCCTCTTAAGTTGTAGTCTGTGATCCACCGATGCAATGTCCTGAACATCAAATAACTCTACACGTGTACATTTTATCTGTCAAGATTGTTCAAAATAGAACGAAAACGATAGTGTGGATGGAAAACGTTATCGGTTTTCGGGGCGAAAACTCTGTTTTAAAGTACGTATGCTCTGCCATTCATCTAGGGCCGATGACGTGTTTCGTTTTCAAATTTATCCGGATTAGTGTGGACGGCGAAAATATTGACAACGATACAAACAGCATAGTTTGGATAGAAAACTTTACTTCATTTTACGAAATCGCTAGAAGTAAAGGTCTGAGAGCAAATCCAGAAGTCAACTTCATTAGATTCGTGAAATCTGAAATAAAAGTTACGTGATTCGTGA
The DNA here is from genome assembly GCA_963693305.1 of Meandrina meandrites. Lineage (NCBI taxonomy): Eukaryota > Metazoa > Cnidaria > Anthozoa > Scleractinia > Meandrinidae > Meandrina > Meandrina meandrites. The sequence continues at coordinate 20,135,801 of OY855916.1, read as the reverse complement.
ATGTATGGAAATTTAGCCCGTGACTCGAGATCCAGACCCCCCCTTCCAGACCCTGTTGAGAGAGACTTGATTAAAATAAGTTGTGTTTATCGGGAACTTCTGTGTCCTTTATCATTGGAGTTGTTTCGTTGGACAACGTTACACTCTGCATTCCTTAATAGGCCTCTCGACCAACATGTTGGGTGCACTGTGGGCCAATTCATTGATCAACATTTCAGAGGAGACTACATACAATAAACATGATTCAACATGTTTAGGCTTTGGTGTGAAGCTGTTGTATTAAAGCTGGAAGTGCCCCATGTGTGTTTGTTGATCAAGCTTATTATGATGTTTCGATATGGATTTCTTCTTGGAGTAATCTTATATGGGATTATTTGTTTTGTTTGCATAAATAGCTAAATTGCCATCAACTATAGATGCCCAATGAATATTTGGGTAAACAAATATTGAACGCGCTTCGAAAATAAACATTTAGCATTCGCTCAGCTTGATTCCATATATCCAAAAATATGCCTTTGTCCATACGATAAATACAAGTACACTCAAATCAACATTAATCAATAAGCAATGACATTCATGACGACAAACTGCATCACCATAAGCAATATTATTACACACCAGGGAGGCAAAATATGAATTAAATGGCGGGAAGTTTGGAAATACCTCGCGAACAAAGCCATGATGATACCACAAAATAGCGGCATCTAACTTAAGGATAAGTTCTCTCTAGGCATTCATTCATCCAATGCTTATTTACCTGTAGAATGGAGTGTCGACTGAGTGGATTTACTCTCACGATTTCTTGGCTAAGCTCTCTCTCGTCTTCAGCAGGCCAGTGCAGTTCAGCAACGCCGAGATCTTTGTATGAAGAATTGCCCTTCGAACTGCAAAACGACCAAGTTCGCTTTGAACTTTCTGCTGCATCTTTGTTTCGCTGTAATTCTGAATCTCGCCTGGTTTTCGCAGAGTTTTTACTATTTTTCTTCCGATCTTTCGTTCGCACGGCCGCCATTGCAGCAAATCGAAGACAAATTTCCCGCTCTGGAGAAATCGACGAATGACAACAAACTAGCGCGCACCAGAGCGAGGTAAGAATGGAAGAGAGAAACTGGTACTCGAATGTGTGAAAGGTAATCGTAAACAACAGGACTGGACTACTGTAGTCTGGAGACGGAATGCTTCTCTGGTGACTGACGGAAATAATCTTGAAACTTCTTTGGAATTTTTTCTTATCGGCCATTGTGGCGCTTCAGCTTCGTAGGTGGGAAGAGGAAACACCCTTCGAACAAGGTTTATCCGTATAGCAAGGTATTACGGCCGTTCACGCTCGTAAAGTTGCCGAGGGGCTTAGGGACCGGTCGAGAAAGTTGAGTTCATAATTTGGATTTCGGGACTGTTATAAATACACTGCAGAATACTCCTCGTGGTATATTATGTCTTGTTGTATGTCAGTGGCACGTAAAAGCTAAAAACTGTGTAAAAGTAGTGAATACTTGTTCGGGAAATGAGCCCGCGCTTTCTGGCATCTTCCGGACTCGAGAGAGCGGCGTAAATTGACCCTAATTTGAAAACCGTTCCTCATTTATTTTCCCTCGACAAACGATTGCTGTTGTTCATATGGTAAAGCAGGCACCGTTTTGCATGTTTTACTTTGCCTTTTGATTGGTATGTCTTTGATTATGTTGTTTCAGACTTTGAAAGGCTTGAACGATGGTTTGATCTGTGTTATAGTGGTACTAAACTGCAGATGTAAATATCCCGTTGAAGCCCTCAATTTCTTCAGGCTTCTTTAAATTTCAATTAATTAAAATGGAAAATTCACTGCGAATATCATTTCTCATTTGCATGTAAACATCTCGTCTTTTATTTAGGATAAAAAAGCTACATTATAATACATATATACTGTGGTTATGCTCCGTCCAAATGGCACGAGATATTTTAAACGGTGTTTATAGACTACCTGAAGCATAGATTGTTTTTATTGACGAAGACTACTTCTATACAGAAACCCCAACTTTCTGAGTAACTTATCAGACCATTATTGTACTCAAACCAGTTTACAAGAGTTTACAGGCTCAATCATTTTATTATCGAAGAATAAAAGCATAACTGGGTATCATCCCTTAGTGTATTATGACTGTTATAGTTGGTTCAACTTTTCAAAACACGAGTTTAGTTTTTCAGGTTTGTGTAAATAAGATATAACAAGTGAAGAGTGTATCAGCGGCTTTTCTGAGGGAGAAACTCCAGGCTTGACCATGTAGGCATGCTTGGAATACAAGGGGATTGAATGTATTTTTAGCTTTTGAGAGGTTCGTAAACCTTCGTAAAAACAACTAGAGAGCTTCCGAAACTCATTAACCAATCAGGACCGTACACGAACAACAACAACGCCGAATGTTTTCACGTCAGCTTTTCGTCACTGGACTACGTCATGTTGCTTAGCAACGAGTCTCTGGCGAAAGCCGAGGGGCTCAGTCCGAATCCCGTCTTGGAAAATTGACTGAAAACGAGGGAATTTGTCTCACTGCGGTTGAGAAAAGGACTTCATTCAGGAATGGCGTGCCTTGGACACAGATGACAGTTATTGAGTTGTTTGCTTTTTCACTCTTTCTTTCTTTCTGCTCTTGCAGCTTCCCTTGCCGCGGCTTTTGCTTCGGACTTGGCTATTAAGAAGAATAAAAATAAACAATTAAATAGCGTAGACAACTGACATGTAACGCTGAGTGCGTAACTGGGCGTTATTGAAACAATAAAAGGTTTGTCACTGCTTCCAAAAAGACATTGTACATGGTTACCAGCAGCTTCCAAGGCTTCTAAGAAGCTTTACCAGTATCTACATGCTGTGATATATAAAATCAAAAATGTTAAACTTACCAATACGCGACCCAAGAAACGAGTAGCTTTTACTTTTCCTGTATGCTTCAAATGGATCCTTCATGTCCGCACCTACACCCTTGAGATAAAAAACGAACATCAAAATATTAATTCTCCTAAGGTGGGGGTACACCTGAAGCCCGTTTTCCACCGCTTAACTTGGGTTCTCGTTCGCGTTTCAAGCAATCCAAAAACCCTATGCTTTTTTCACAAATCTATGTTTAGCGGTGTTTTGTAAATTTTTGGGGTGTTTTTTGGGGATGTTTTGGAAGATAGTTTTTTTCAAAGGATTGGTTAAATCTGGAGAAATGAGAAATATTAAAGATTTAATGTGATTTCAAAATTAGAATTTGAAGCTAAAATTTAGTAGATGGACACCAAATTGACCGACCGACCGACCGACTGACTGGCTGTCTTGACTGACTAACTGACTGACTGGCTGATTGATTGATTGACGGGTTGAATCTCTTACCTTAAACTTGTCAAATTTATCCCGAACTTCCCCTCCAGATATCGGATCATAGATCCCTTGCTGACTCCTCCCCAGACCTGCCCCTTCCCAACCTAAAACCAAAAACAAAAGAAAAGATACTGAATTAGCAAATGATGTTGAAACTTTTACGTCTTTTGTAAGAATCATCCGAAAAAGGAGAAATTTTAACGTCTTTTTAATATTGTACCTTGCTCTGACTATTTGCACCGAACGTCTGCTAAGCCGGCCTGCATAAAGCCACAGTTTATGTATGATAGACTGGCGCTTTCCAGTTACGATTGAGTGACCCAGGACGCGCTGCTGAGAACACGCGAGTCCAAAAGGCAAAAGCCTCAGTTAGTGATGAGAGGGAAAGTAGCCGGCGTAGAAAGCGTTCCCGTGCTAGCGAAGTGCTATGTGTCGCGTGCGTGCGAAGATTCTCTAACCCTCCTCCTTTCCCTTTTTTCTCTCGCCCCAATTTTCGCGCGACCAGAATCTTCGCTTGCACGCGACACATAGGAGCACTTCGGTCGCAGGGGAACGCTTGCTAGGCTAGAGAGAAGGCTTTTACACGTTTTAGTCCTACTTTAGTTAGCCGAACGTGAAATCAGCTAGGAAGTTAGTCCCGCAATTTTCCACGAGTTCAACTCACTATTATGTTGTCGTACATGAGGCACATACCCATTTTCTTGAGCATTTGATGTCCCACGTTACTTTCATCCAGTCTCTGCTCGGGTACCTTCGATGTATACGATGGACTGGGAGCGAAAAATGATTGCAAATTTTAATAACAATCAATCTGGATCCCGAAATACCAAACAAAGTGAATGGAAAATGCAAATTTCAATACTCACTGGAAACTTGGCGGAGTTGGACTTCTACCAGGACTTCTGTTCGATTTGAACATTGGTGAGATTGAACGTGAGTGTGACCTCGAACGTGATCTTGAGCGTGACCTCGGCGACCGTGAGCGTGACCGTGAACGCGATTGTGACCTTCAAAGGAAAACATGGGTGAAATGTTGAATTGAATATGGGTACAGTGCAATCGTGATGTAATGAAGAAATCTTGCAAAACAATCAGTCCTCAATTTCAAATAGTTCTGTTTTACCTTTTCCTCCGCGGAGAGATGGACCGGCTTCGAGAACGCGAATGATGTCGTCTCCTGGGAGACCTGGAACGAGACCTAGACCGAGACCGCCGCTGGCGAGGGGACGGGGAACGAGGTGAACGTGAGCGCGAACGCCGGGGTGATCTGGACCGAGACCTTGATCTGAAAACAAGAGACGTTTTTGAAAAAGTATATAAAATAAATAACTTTAGTGCTGTGTGAAGGAAGGACGGGAAACAACGACAAACTCAACAAACATATATGTGGGATTGTGATACCGGGCCCAGTATTCTGAGTATTTGAACCCGGGCCACACTGGTGGAAGCGCTCGCACCACTGGGCCAGCATGAAGCCAAAATTAATTTAATACATTTGTAGTAAAGCTTCATCTGGACGGAAATGTAAAACATCGTGGTTCACAAACTTAATTCTCACCTTGACCTGCTTGGTGGGAATTCTTGCACTTTGTGTTTCTCTGCTTCTTCGCGATCTTTGATGTACTTCAGCTTTGCTTTGTAAAACTCAAATAAACCACTTTGCTCCCATCCTTCACTGAAAGAGAGAGAAAGGAGGTTCAGGTACATACCGGTAAATCACAAATAATATACTTTCAAATGTACTCAGAACTCATTAGTTTAAACTGGTGAACAGCTGCCATAAATACATACAGGTGTCGCACAAGTACAAAGAACAACAAAAATTTCCAAAATCAGTCTAAAAGAACGCTTCTGAAGGGAGATGCCAGATTGAAAAAAATTTAAATCCGGGAGACTGCCAATTTTGCGTAAAGATACCTCTTCTCGATCCTCTAAAAAGAGTTGGATTCGACAAGTTCAGCACGCGGTAGTAATACGGGCAACAACTCGTTCAACTTGCAATGCAACAATGTTGTGAGACAAGTTGAACAACAATGTTGCTCGTATTACTGGGCCTTTACATGCTCGTAGACACCAACACTAACAGTTTGGTAGTTCATCAATAAAGCATGATTATTTAACAAAATAAAAGAGATAAGCTCCAACCTGTTCCTGGGCCTCTCGTGACTTGGAGGACTGTAAAACGCTTCAACTGCGGCCAGAAGTCTTTCACTCGGTGGCTGTGGTGCAGGAAGGCGAAGAGCAGCCGGATCTATTGGCTTGTAGTCCACGTCTGGTAACTTTGCCAAAACAAAAAAAAAAATAACTTGATAAGTAAGGGGGGGGGGGGGGGGGGATCACACTTTGTCACACCCAGGGTACTTACATGGTCCACTGCAGATGTTGGGTCCTGGAAATGAAGTATGTAACTACCTAGCACCAGAAAAGATTTATGGCATGTCGATTCTTCGAATTTGCGCTTCTTCGCCACCTCAATTATAAGGTTTGTATGTTGTTTACTTAAAAAAGATTATCTCACAAAGGACGGGTCATGGGCACCCCAGGACCCCTCCCCCCTCGTACACGCCCCTGATAATGTGCCATATCAATGCGTTATCATTACCAACACAGAAACGCGTCTTACCCCCACTAATGGCGCCATAAGGCCAGCAGGCAGCTCATAATACATGGCAGTCGGTACAATAGGTTCAGGTATGGGTGGCTCAGGAGGCATATCATATTCCTCCATCCCGTATCCTTCCTCATCTTGCCCTCTACCGTGATTGTACTCGTCCACTATCGGTGGAGGTCCTCTCTCGTCGTATGGCTCATAATCTGGCCTCTGGTGCTGGTAGTCAAACTGCTGAGGTGGACCACGGAATGGTGGCGGCGGTGGTCTGGACAAAGAAGCCAGAAAGATATCACAGTCAAAGCTATCTCAGGGTTTTACAAAAGTACGAATTAAACCAAAGCCCCTTTGTGGAGTACAAATAATGCGCGGAACGAGTAAAATTAAAGCTCAGTTTTGTGTCGAAGTTATGTTAGCCTACGTGTAAAGTTATGTTTTATGCTGAAATCGAAATATGGGTTGAAGTTGAGTTTTGCACAAAACTCAACTTCAACCCAAAACTCAACTTACACACAAACTTGACTTCAGAAGTCAAGTTTGTGTGTAAGTTGACTTTTGGGTGGAAGTTGAGTTTTGTACACATTGAAGTTGAATTTCGTGTCATAGTCGAGCATAGATGTCAAATTTCGTGTGGAAGTCGAGTTTTTGTGGAAGTGCAGTTTTGTGTACTGGTACAGTTTTGTCTGTAGTCTGCGGAGGAGGCTAAGTTTTGGGCGGAAATCGAGTTTAAGTGGAAGCGCACTTTGGTGTGGAAGTCGAGTTTTTTGTGGAAGTGCAGTTTTGCGTGGAAGCACAGTTTTGTGTGGTAGTACAGTTTTGCATGGAACTCGAGTTTTTTGTGGAAGTGCAGTTTTGCGTGGAAGCACAGTTTTGTGTGGTAGTACAGTTTTGCATGGAACTCGAGTTTTTTGTGGAAGTGCAGTTTTGCGTGGAAGCACAGTTTTGTGTGGTAGTACAGTTTTGCATGGAACTCGAGTTTTTTGTGGAGGTGTAGTTTTGCGTGGAAGCACAGTTTTGTGTGGTAGTACAGTTTTGCATGGAACTCGAGTTTTTTGTGGAAGTGCAGTTTTGCGTGGAAGCACAGTTTTGTGTGGTAGTACAGTTTTGCATGGAACTCGAGTTTTTTGTGGAAGTGTAGTTCTGCGTGGAAGCACAGTTTTGTGTGGTAGTACAGTTTTGCATGGAACTCGAGTTTTTTGTGGAAGTGTAGTTTTGCGTGGAAGCACAGTTTTGTGTGGTAGTACAGTTTTGCATGGAACTCGAGTTTTTTGTGGAAGTGTAGTTTTGCGTGGAAGCACAGTTTTGTGTGGTAGTACAGTTTTGCATGGAACTAGAGTTTTTTTGTGGAAGTGTAGTTTTGCGCGGAAGCACAGTTTTGTGTGGTAGTACAGTTTTGCATGGAACTAGAGTTTTTTGTGGAAGTGTAGTTTTGCGTGGAAGCACAGTTTTGTGTAGTAGTACAGTTTTGCATGGAACTAGAGTTTTTTGTGGAAGTGCAGTTTTGCGTGGAAGCACAGTTTTGTGTGGTAATACAGTTTTGCATGGAACTAGAGTTTTTTGTGGAAGTGTAGTTTTGCGTGGAAGCACAGTTTTGTGTGGTAGTACAGTTTTGCATGGAACTAGAGTTTTTTTGTGGAAGTGTAGTTTTGCGCGGAAGCACAGTTTTGTGTGGTAGTACAGTTTTGCATGGAACTAGAGTTTTTTGTGGAAGTGTAGTTTTGCGTGGAAGCACAGTTTTGTGTAGTAGTACAGTTTTGCATGGAACTAGAGTTTTTTGTGGAAGTGCAGTTTTGCGTGGAAGCACAGTTTTGTGTGGTAATACAGTTTTGCATGGAACTAGAGTTTTTTGTGGAAGTGTAGTTTTGCGTGGAAGCACAGTTTTGTGTGGTAGTACAGTTTTGCATGGAACTAGAGTTTTTTGTGGAAGTGTAGTTTTGCGTGGAAGCACAGTTTTGTGTAGTAGTACAGTTTTGCATGGAACTAGAGTTTTTTGTGGAAGTGTAGTTTTGCGTGGAAGCACAGTTTTGTGTGGTAGTACAGTTTTGCATGGAACTAGAGTTTTTTGTGGAAGTGTAGTTTTGCGTGGAAGCACAGTTTTGTGTGGTAGTACAGTTTTGCATGGAACTAGAGTTTTTTGTGGAAGTGCAGTTTTGCGTGGAAGCACAGTTTTGTGTGGTAGTACAGTTTTGCATGGAACTAGAGTTTTGTGTCGAAGTACAGTTTTGCGTGGTACGTGAGTTTTGTATTCAAGTCGAGTTTTGGGTGGAAGTCCAGTTTTGTGTGGAAGTCGAATTTCGTGTCATAGTCGAATTTTGCCTGGATGTCAAATTTCATGTGGAAGTCGAGTTTTTGTGGAAGTGCAGTTTTCTGTGCAAGTACAGTTTTGTCTGGAAGCACAGTTTTGTGTGGAAGTAGATTTTTGTGCGGAAGTACACTAGTACAATTTTGTGTGGCAGTCGAGATTTGGGTGGAAGTCGAGTTTTCTGTGTAAGTCAAGTTTTGGGTGAAAGTCGAGTTTTGTGTCATAGTCGAGTTTTGCCTGGCTGTCATATTTGGTGTGGAAGTCGAGTTCTGTGTGGAAGTTGAATTTCGTGTCATAGTCGAGTTTTGCGTGGAAGAACAGTTTTACATGAAAGTCAAGTTAATAAAAAACAATGCCATACTATGCCAGGAGCCTAGACCAATCAGGGATGAAAAATGTCTCGTGCCCCCATGGTCTTCTTTGTGAGACACTGCGTGCATGTTCACTTACCTTCCATGATACCCTTCATCATGAAAGTTTGGAGGCATGTGACCGTACATTGGAGGCGGGTGTCTGAAATCTGGCATGTACGGTGGAGGTGGAAAATGAGGAGGGAACGGAGGAGGGCCATGGCCATAGTACTGAGGTCGCTGGTCACCATAAGGAGGTGGAAAGGGTGGTGGGTGCTGCTGGTAGTGTGCTGGTTGATATGGTTGCTGCATGGGTGCCTCCTCCTGTTAATACAATAAAACAGTAGTCTATCAGGGGGGAGTTATTAACGAATAATATCTTCACTGTTCAGGGCCATAGACAGGATTTTTCTTGGGTAGGTGCGAGTGCTGGAAGTGTGAGCATCTAGGGGGGATCCACGGGTATATTTTCCCGGGAAATTTTGAAAATTCAAGTTGTTGAAGTCCATTTTTCCTGCACTCTGAGAGTCATTTTAACCCTCCACCTCAGATTAAGCAGACCTCTGCGGCATGTGAGGGGTATGGACACATCCATTGCACCCCCCCTTGCCTACAGCCCTGCTGTTCTTTGTGTTTCTCAGACTTGAACTCAAATTTCAAATTGCTGAGACACCACTGGGTGATATGTACCAAGGCAAGGCGCCTCCTCGCCCCTCCCCCCCAAAAAACAAAAGCCTGGTACTTATAACGTATGTTGTACCCTGTTTTCAGCTTCCTCTGCTGTCATTTGCTCTGTATTTTCTTGTTTGATGTCCTTCTTGATAGGATCTTTTGCTTGTTCTTTTATCTCTTCACTTGTTTCTTGGGAACTCTGTTCTACTTTTTGCTGTACTGGTTTGTCTGAAGAGAGCATATTAAAGACTTTTAATTTAATTCATCAACATCATTATGCCTTAAAACAAACAAACAAACCCTGGTCTGGATCACTTTGGCCCTTGTTGTGCCTATTGTCAAAAATTGATTTTACACAATAGCGGTTTGGTGTAAAATGGTTTTCATGGTCAAAAATGTTTTGGTTTTTAAATTTTAGAATCTTTTAAGCCTTTTTATAACAATTTTTCAAAGCAACAATTATGATAACGGTTTTCAATGAGTCAGTTAATGAGTTTGAATGAGTAAAGTACAACACTACCTTCTCTCCCTTGATGAGGTTGTTTTTCTGCCTGTGTTATCTGCTGCTTATCTTGTGGCTGTTGATAATATTGTTGATGACGTTCTGGTGCAACGTAAAAACCTTCAGAAGAAGATACAGTGAAAAACATCAACATCTGTTTATTCTTGGGTGGGGGGGGGGGGGGGGGGGAGTGGCAAGTCTTAAAGCCCACTTCCTGTACCTTTCAGTTGATGCTCCCACCCCTCACTTACAGGCTACTGTCTCTTAGTGCTTTTTCTATTGCAAAATATAATACCACATTGCCAAAATTGCTCCCCCTTGGAACTCCTGCTTCTTGCTCTTTCCTCTCCCACTTAAGGCGGATTTAGGGGGAGGGCCAAGGCCGCAGCCCCCCTTTAACTTGGGTTGTGTTGTGGGTATGGGGTGAGGTTGTGCTCTCACCAAAATGTTTTTGGCCCCTTCTTTTGGATTTTTGTTGATCTGCACATGTTAGCCATACTCCTCCCACGCCTTACTCTCCTTTGTTCTTGACCCTGCCCAACCCTTCAATGTGCTGGATGATGGACAGATGACCACAATATCCTGTCACACTCCTGTCCAGTACAGTATCCAATACACCACCATGCCTCAAACAACATATAATAATTATTAAAAGAACATTTTTGCCAAACCTTGGCCAAAGACTTGCTCTCGAGCCACATCAACTTTACTCTGACCAGCCTCTGTGTTTTTCAGTTCCTAGAAAATTAACACCGACAGTGTTAATCACTTTCGAAAGAAGTGTTCTTTGCAGATGTCTAAGGCCAGGCAGGTCACCTCCTTGACTTTGACACATTGCCATCCATTTCTTTAAAGTTGTGCAATGTGTACAGTGCCAGTCAAAGTTCACTTTTTTGGAAGCTGTAACACATGTTAGCACTAAAAGCTGTTCCAAACATTATATTGACAGTTGATTAGTGCACCTAAAGGTGATATTTTTGGCAAAAGTTAATGGAATTTCTGATACAAATTGGGATGCATCCTAGCTTCAGGACTGCAAATAACAGTTGGTTATCGGTTAATGGCCTACCAAAAGGCGCCTGTGTCTGGCAAAATTCCAACCATAGTTGAACATCATCGTATTCGGCTATCCATTTCCAAGTTACCTTTTGCCTCTGTGTCAAAACGAGTCTATGTGTGAAACCATTCATATGAAAATGAGTTTCACCTGCACATCCATTTTTATGCAAATCAAACTCATTTTCATTTGAATAGTTTTGCATGAGGACTCGTTGTGAAAATAAGGCAAAGAGCAACTCAGAAATGGCCTATTTGATCATGCTTTTCTTGAATGAAGTTTTATGCTACAACAATTTTGAATCAAGTTAAAAATCAATTTAAATCAAGTTCAACGTGTGTCTGGCCACATCTATGCTCTGTCTGACCAAACTGGTGCCTTAGTTGGACACATGTCCTTTCAGTGAAAAGTAATAATTTGAAGCTTTGTAGCTTTCACAAATTCCTGTTGAAAAACTGGACAATGCTTTGACATGGTCCCTTGTACATACAAGACCATCAAAATAATGTATTTCTCTTACATGGAAACTATACCACAAATTTAAGCTTGCCTGTAAGAGTGATGGTTCAAAAAGGTTATGATTTTCCCAAATTCCTAAAACCTTTGTTACTTTCTGTAGATTTTCTGGAGATTCTCCAATCTGTGTGCAAAAAAACAAAGGCACTATGATGTCCTCAAGCGTTTTCTGTAGATCTTGTGCTCCCTTCCTCTGGCAGTGGTGAAGAATGTCATTGACGAGGTAAACTATGTGAAGCTTGTGTTGAAACTGCATACCAGGACCAAGGGCTCTAAATAACAAATTTAAACAACATCAGGACCCAGTTGTTCAAAGTGTGGATAGCGTGCTCCACCGGATAAATCACTATCAAGTGGATAAGTGTTAGTAAAACAAACTACACTATCCACTAGATAGTGATTTATCCGGTGGATAGTGTGATCCACCCTTTGAACAACCGAGGCCAGAAAGGTCAAGGTCACAAAGAGAAAGACATTTAAAGGAAACCTCTACTCTTACAACAAGTTGATGCTGAATTGTTTGTATATATTCTTTCGAATTCGACTGGTTATACTTACCTCTTGAGCAAATACTGAGAAATCTGATAGCAGAGTGAAGGAGTCTTAGCATTGTTGAAGATGAAATTTTTCCCATTCTACAAGAAACAAGGAAGTGATTTTATGCAAATGAGCAACGCCAGTTCTAAAATAATAATAATCAACAAATGATTTTTAGTATAATCTGCTACATTGATGTACACTACTACCAAAATTTACCATGTTCTTTTTTTGGATGACAGATTTTAACAATGTTATATTTAAAGATGTGATTATTGTTCATCGTGGTGTAAGATAGGAAAGATGAACATTCATTGTCTCACAATGGAATCGCTTTGAGGGTGTTGCAATGTTTTGACTGCAATACTGCTAGTCTTCATCAGACGACGAGGTTGATTGTTTATGTGTCACTTTTTAACAATTAACCTCATTGCCTGATGAAGACTAGCAGTATTGCAGTCGAAACAGTGCAATCAACACCTCAAAGCCAATTCCATCACGAGACAAATGGCATAGAAAATGTGCTTACTAAAATCGGGAATAAGATCAAAGTGCACACTGGGAACTGAAGGTTGGTTTTAGTACTGTCGAATATACTATGGCTTTCCTGTATTCTGATTGCCTGTATTTTCTATGGCATGGTATAAACATTTATAGTGCGACAATGAATGGCTTACCGATATAGAATCCTTAGTACATGAGTCCATTATTTTGTGCAGCAGGGTTTCTAGTTCTGTGATATCCAACTCACTGGGTTGCTGCTGGACAGCAACAGGGGGAGGCTGGTACACAGGAACAGATGCAGTGGCTTGCGCCTGTTGTTGCTGTTGAAGAGCTTGCATCTAATGATAAAATGAAATTTTAATAAAACTTCACAGTTTACTTCATGTGAACCAATCCCTATGTTTCCTTGCATAGTGTTGTCTTTGACAGATTTTTAACATTGGTTGTCCAAGGTTAATGACTACATGACTGTGTAGATGACTTGTATAGTATATTTTTTTCATGCTGCACAGTTATGAAAATGACAGATTTGTCCACAGCACTGTGGATGAGACAGATTTTTAAGGAGGCACTTCGAACTCATTGTATTTTAAGAACGATTTCAAGAGTTCTCAGTTCCAAGAACATACACCTGTACACCTGGAAATTTAAGGGAAAGAGAACTATAATCGGATAGTTTGATTTTGTATCTCAGGAGCAGAGAAAAAAGTGATGTGTTAATGTCATTACCTGTTGTTGTGCTTGTTGCTGAGCTTGTTGCCATGGCGCTGAGTTGATTGACTGCTGAACAATTGCCTGCTGCACCAGATGAGCTTGAGGGTTTGTACCATATTGTGCTGCTGCTTGCTGCACTAGTTGTTGCTGGTTTTGTAGATGCTGTTGAGTTTGTTGTTGAGCTACAATGCAATAATAAAGCCAAACTTATTAGTTTCTAAAAACTATTGTGCTGTGTCAGCGTGCAAGTGAAACAGTTGATAATTAACTGCAAGTTGATTAAGGTAAATAAACTGCCACTGCTAATTTTGAAAAGCTAAGGTTTCAAGTGTTGGCTCAAAATTCACTGCAGTTACCTTCATCAACTTCCCGTTACTTAACAGCTAATAATAAAACAACAGGAGAATACTTAGATATTCATGGTGCTGTATGCATTACGTACTGCTTAGCCTTAACCTAACTTAACCTCTTTACCTATTGGCACTGATTTTAATTTTCAGATCTATATCAGGGTTATGCTCTAAGGGTGCCCGGGTGCGTCAGGTGACTAACTTTTGCCTTTGGGCAACCAAATATAAACTTATTTCTTTCATATAAACTTTATGCTGGGCACCCTGGATCTCATATTTTGGAACCTTTGTGCTCCTTGAAATTTTTCGTAGAGCACAGCCTTGTTTATGCCTTTTCAGTTTTAGTTTTTTTTTCTACTCTGGTCATGTGACTTGTCAAATATGGTCCTGATTTTAATCTCTTGAAGGGCACTTCAATTGAACAAAGTTGTGCAAAAAGGATCTGTCGGAATTAGGAAGTCTAGTTTCCAAAATATGATAAATTGGTAGTTAAGAAGGACCCCCCTTAAAGGTAAGAATTTATCACTTTGATATATAACCAGTAATGAAGGTCTTACCAATTTCAAATGAAACTTTCCATCTGTAGTAGTTGTAGAACTCTCCACTGAACAAAAATGCAAACTTTGGGTTTCCTTTCTGTTTCTCCTTGGTCATCTCCTCAAATTTACTGCCATTTCTGGCAACAAAGTTTGCAAGCTTATCAATAATGTTCTTCTGGTCTTGGTCTACATTCAAAATGATATACATATATCAAAATAAGTTGATTGATTAATTGATTGATTGATCAATCAATTGCTCAATCAATCAATCAATCAATCAGTCAATCAATCAATCAATCAATCAATCAACTGGTTAAACAGTCAGTCAGTCATTCAGTCAGTCAATAGATCATCAGGATAAATGAGTTTTAAGAACAGGGGTTATCTGCATAACCCAGAAATGATCTCTCATAGCAAGGAACGAGCTAGAAACAAAATTGTTAAATCCACACAATTCCCTGCTGGAATCAGTGGGCCATATCAATAGGAGGCAAACAATTACCAAATTGAGTGTACCTACTCCCTTGTAATAAAAAATTAAACAACATTTTCAACCTCACGAGTACCAACATTTAAACTTGAAAGATGAAAGAGACAGAGAGTTGAAGGCAGTTTGATATTTAAACTGAAACTAAAAATAATGGTTTCTACTATGTAAGGTTAAGTCTGCATCAGGCCAAACTATTTGGAGTATTTCTACTCCCCCCTGGATGGGAGGCAAGTCCACCACAGGGTTCCAACCAAGAGGTAATTTGTTGGTATCCAATTATGGAATTAGTTGTCTTGATTTATTAAACATTTTACTCTGGCCCCTGCTCTTCCAAGAGCAAGGCCAGGCAGATCACCTTGCTTGATTCTTATCTCAGACAGGTAGAAAGCCTGGGAGATATGTGTCAGGTTAGCATGCAGGGATCATTCAAGGATTTTTAGGTTGTTCTGATTCATGTTATCTGAGGGTTTTCTTTCCTCACGCTTAAAACTATCAGCTGTCTAAGACGAGGAGACTAAAATCGTATTTCTACTTTACCTTCAGGTGGAGGAAATGGAGGAGTTTGGGAAACGCCAGACATCTTGCAACGTTGTAAACAACTTCCACTCGTTCCACAGAAGTATATATAGACTCAAACGGTTTTACCACAAAGGAATTCCTAAAAAATCTGCATATAATCTTTCTTGAAATACCTCCGCATATAAATAAAACTAAATGTTTTGAAATACGGTTCAGGAGAACATTTTGTTACCGATTTTTTGACAAAAATCTTTATACTTGTCAACTCGTGCAAGCCGCCATGATAATAGAACCCAGGCCTTCACAGCCGCCATACTCAAACGCATGCGCACATGTATTGCGCAATTTTATTACGAAACCATCTGATCTGGGAAGAAAAGAGTGGAAGTGACATCATAAACTTTGAAGGGCTAAAATTCAGCCAAAAAACGTAGGAAATGGCTCTTCATCGTGTTTTTCGACGTATGGCATCACCGGCACATAATGCTCTTCTTCTCTGTCGTGCTCAAAGCACAAAAAGTGCCACAATCGGTATCCTTTTTTACGAAAAATGTCTTTATGTAAGTGTATGCGTGTGTTGTGCAAGACTTCTTTACACATTACGAGTACCCTGCTATGTTATAGTGTTAGATCGGTCATGTCAATGAGGTCAAAATATTAGTTTCCTTTACTCACAAAATGATAGCGAAGGAATCAAACCAGGAGAAAAAAGAGAGCTTCGGTGAGTAATGTTAGCTTGAAATTAAAGGGGTCTGGGGCTAGATCTTTGGAGGTGTGAGAGGGGTGGATGCTGAAATGGAAAAATGTTCTGAAGACATATATGTTATTTGCTGGCTGGGAGGTCTTGTAGAGTTACACTTTGCCAGGGGTCTTGTGTACCATTAAGGCCATAGGCTGAGGGTAATACTCAAGACTGAGGGTACAGATTTTCCCTATATATACAAACTGTTCTAGGCTGGCAAGTAGTGTTTTATTTGTTAGCTACTTTAATTTTTTGGACAAGAAACCTAGAAAAATATGTTTCAAAATCTTTATTTGTATATGTGCACATCCAGTGTTGAGTCAATAGGTAAGCTGTGGCAAGAGTAGAGAATGATTTGCAGGACCATAGAGGCCCTGCCAGGGTAAATTCCGACAAGTGACATGGGCCAAAAAGTAGCGACAGCGCTCAAACGAAATAGCGACAAACGACTGACGAAGCCAAATGTATGTCGCTAAATTTCCGACAGCGTTGTGTAGCCTTGACAAAACGCCGACACGAGACATTTTAAAATTCCGACAAGCGACCTGGGACACCCCCCTGGCAGGGCCTCGCCATAACCTTGTAGCAAGAGGCAAGACAAGGCACTTTTTTATCCAAAATTATAAACAAAATACATTCAAAATTAATGATCCTCATGTTGAACAAGATTAGTTTTTATAAACAATACCTTATGAAAAGTGCTGGAAATACATGTAGTGTTTTAGAGATTCTAGATTTCAAAATGTTTTGGGGAGGACAAACATCCCTAGTAGTTCGCACCTTCGGTGATCGCAGACCTTGCCTTGTCTTGCCATTCAACTCTAAAAAGCAAGGTGAAGGCTTATTTTACAAAGATTACCTTGCCATTTGTTTCTGTAATATTGATCAATGAAACGTTACTTGTTGACTCCATTCAGTGAGTTTCAATTGGCAAGATCCTCTGAGCTTGGAGAGCTGCCTGACTGAGGAAGAAATCATGGTTAGGGACCAGTTTAGAGATTACTGCCAGGAAAAGCTTATGTCAAGGATTTTGTTAGCAAACAGACTGGAAGGTTAGTCATACTCATTGGAGATTATACAATTCATTGTATTTAAACATATTGTATCATATTAATTTAATAATATTGTAACAAATAAAATCCATACATCTATGAGGAGGGAGGTGAATAGGTTTGCAGATTGACGGCTTTGGCCTTAAAAAGCACATTTGAAAAATGTAGTGGATCAGGGATTAACTGATAATTTTGGCCTGGATTTGGGACTCTTCATGTCAGGAAGTTCGGATTGTGGATACTGAACAAAGTTTGGATCACTTTGGTCAGTCCTGGTCTGTATGTTGATGAAATTGTTGTAAAGAAAAAGTAATGAAACAAAACTTCTTAAAAAAATTGGCATAAAAAACACTATCTACTGTCCATTGCAGTGAAACTATACTGCACAAGGTTTTCAAGTAATGTGGATTCAGATTTGAATGAAAATAGTGGCAGATTGATGAATTTGGCCAAAAAAGCACAGATTGGTGGATTTGCACACCCCTGTTCACCCCCTTCTACACCATCTGTGGGTAAGGTAAAGTCTGCATACGAGCCTAGTGGCCCATCAGGCCGGAGCTTATCCCGGTTTCCGTAGCATGAAGCGACTAGGAGTATTTCTACTCCCCCCTGGATGGGATGCTAGTCCATCGCAGGGTTACCCCCAGCAGTAAATTCGCCGGTACCCATTTATACACCTGGGTGGAGAGAAGCACTATGAGAGTAAAGTGTCTTGCTCAAGAACACAACGCAGCGCCCCGGCCAGGGCTTGAACCCGGACCGTTCGATCCGGAGTCCAGCGCACTAACCATTAGGCCACCGCGCCTCCCACCATCTTTGGGTATTTACAGAATAATAACTTACAGTCATTCTGCGCTGTTTTCCTCATAACAGTTATGGAATGGTGGAAAGGGCGTGGCACTCCTGAAGAGGGTATGAAACTCTCCTGTTTTGAATCTGGAAGGGCAAATATCTCTTGTCAGAAAAACTTGAACATGGGATAAGATAAACAATAGATTTTCTCTGAAATGAAAGGAAAGTTAGTTGGTAATAAAAGAGAGTTTACAAATTGTGTTTATGAGGAAATGTTGGAGAACAAACTTCAGAATTGGAATCCCTGTTGAGGCTCTTACATGAATGTGCTAGAAGCATCAGAACTGTAGCAGGCAACAACAAAAAAAGTATAAAAAATCATCAAATGGTTATCATTTTAACTACCTTGATCTACCACCAAATTCTCAGAATAAATATCAAAAGAAAGGTATGAAATCTGGTAACAAGAATTTATATTTTGAGTGTAAGATTGAAAGGGTCATTTCCACTGGGGATGGTACTGGCAAGAGTTTTGTTAAGAAATGTAACAACGTATAGAACTGAGCCTTTTAATTAATGTTGTGCATGATAGTTTTATGTCCTATTTTTATATTGAATCTTCTCTGTTTTGTTTCTTTACCCAGTCTTTGATGAAAATATTATGACTGAAATGGGATCTCTTGGTGTCCTTGGTTGTACAATTAAAGGTTTGTAGTTGATTGAAAAGGATTCAAACGAAATGACATTTTTCTTAATTGCTCTACTTTCAAAATGTTTAATTTTAAAAAAGGACTTTTCATTGTAATTTAAAATATTGTTTTTGTTTTCTGTTTTTGTAAGGTTATGGATGTGCAGGCGTCTCATCAGTAGCTTATGGACTTATTGCAAGAGAAGTTGAAAGGTTTGATAAATGTTCCTCCTTATATTTAACATGTGGGTTGAGTGGGATGGGGGTTTCATGCAGGTGGGTAAAGTTTGTGTTTGGACCAAGTGGGCCACCTGCAGCCAATGCTGGAGCTTATCCTGGTTTCCATAGCATTAGCAACTAGGAGTATTTCACTGTCCTCTCTGGATTGGTTGCTCATCCATTGCAGGGCTACCCCTGGCAGCAGTAAATTTGCCGGTACCCCTTTATACAGCTGGGTGGAGAGAGGCACTACGAGAGTTATGTGTCTTGCCTAAGAAGACAACACAGTGATGCTGGCCACAGTTAAAGCTGAACCACTCAATCTCGATCTTGAGTCCAGTGCGCTAACCATAAGGCCACCATTCCTCCCGAGGGGTTTCATGTAGCACAAAGCATGCAAGAGTACTCAATGTGATTACATAACAAGCTGCCTTTCTGAGTCCACCACACTTGCCATTAGGCCTCTGTGACTCTCAAAATGTAGTTGCATATTTTCAATGCTATTTCTTCATTTGCCTTGTCACTAGAGTGGACAGCAGTTATCGGTCAACTATGAGTGTCCAGTCGTCACTTGTAATGCACCCAATCAATGCTTATGGAACAGAGGAGCAGAAACAGAAGTATCTTCCAAAGCTTGGTAAAGAACATTTGAACTGAGCTTTGTATGTGTGTGATATCTAAATTGGATGTACAAAAAATCTGTTAACCCAAATCCCCATAGTGACCAACATAAAATTTCTCCTCACAGTATTAATATCAAGAGAAAAAGCTATGGGTTGATTTTGAGCTTTGCTTAAAATGTTTAATTTGACGTACGCAACCTTTATTGTATTTGCGTGTCAAAATAGATCATGTTTTAGTTAATTATTAATGTAGCCCTATATATACCGCCATGCACGTGGTAGAGACAATTATTCTATGCGCGAGTCGCTTCGTGTAAAGCTAGTGACTTATAGTTGTGTTTGTGAAGTAAAATTTTTACCCTCCCTACCCACCCGTTTTTAGGTCAAGAGGTTTGTCTGTGGAGTGATTGTGTCGTTTTTCTGTCATCCGCCTTTTCATTTCACTGAATAAACCTCTTATTGAGCCAAACCTAAAGATTGAGATTTAATTAAGAAATTGTTTGCCATAATTATTATTATTTTCTTCCAATTAACAAGGGAAAATCTGTGCACTGAGTAACAGTTTTTAGCAAATAATTTATCTGTTAACTGTTCAATGATTAGCATAGTTTGTTGTGTGTTGCCTCTACAGCCCAAGGCAAGCTGATTGGTTGCTTTGGCTTGACTGAACCAAATCATGGTAGTGACCCAAGTGGAATGGAAACAAGAGCCAAACACAACCCTGCTGGGAACAGTTATATTCTTAATGGAACCAAGAGCTGGTGAGATTCATGGCTCTAAAATAATGCTTCTTAGTCCTATAATTTCATTTCCCAGCATTTTATAATTAATGTTAAATAAATGTAGATGTATAATTATTTGAGTGAGTACAGAACCCTTTGTAAAGAAAATGTTGATTACATGTAACAACATTCACATTTTAATATTTTGGAATAAAATAATTTTAATGTCCATAAGCAAGGACTGAATTTAGCCTGCGGTTACTGCTGTAGCTTCCTACCACACAATACTCCAGTATTTGGCTTCTGTTAATCTTGCAGGCATTTTGTTATTTAAACCCCCTCAGAAGGCAGCAAGTTGTTGATCTAGCAGCAAGATAAAGTGTTGGTTTTTTTACACAATGATGTGCGAAACTACTTAAACAACTTAATAATAGAGAAGGCAATAGATGTCTTAAATTGATTAATCTGTTTTGTTTTTAGGATCACAAACTCCCCGATAGCTGATGTGTTTATCGTTTGGGCAAAATGTGAAGACAAAAGGCTTAGAGGCTTTATCTTGGAGAAGGTTTGTTGCAATACACAATATTCTGTTGTATCTTTGAAAGTTGATTTGGGAATTTTATTTGGCATAATTACAATTCTTTTTAGTGGGTTGAATTTCTGAATTCTCTTCTCGATACCACAAATTTTGTTAATTTTACTCACCTACTTGCCATTTCAATTTGTATCGCCTATTTGTCTTTTCACTTTGGTTGTTTCCATACTGGCGATTAAGCATTTAATTTCAGCTCAATCAAAGCATAATTTCTGTCAAAATTATGCAAGTGACATCTCAACCAATGTCCAACAATTGTACAACATTCTAGTGACATTATTTAATTCTTCTTTGTCTGTGGTTGAATGCTTTGAAGTCCAGTTCTTCTTCACCTGCCAAAAAATAATCTAAATCATTTCTCCTGTCTTGGTTTGTTTTTTAAAGGGAATGAAGGGACTTTCAGCTCCTAAGATTGAAGGAAAATTTTCTTTGAGGGCTTCAGTTACAGGCCAAATTGTCATGGAAGATGTTGAGGTCCCAGAGGAAAACCTTCTGCCAAATGTTGAAGGACTTGCGGTAATTTTGATTTGTTATTACACATAAATTACTTTTAATTATTTTATTGTTTTACCAACAACAAAGTGGAAAGGTCCTACTGTTACAAATTATTTGATTAGAACCTACCCTTAGTTTGGTCAGATCAATTAGCAAAATGAAAGAAAACTCAACTGTGGACATCTGTGGTCATAAATTTAATGGTTTTGTAACTAGGTTGATCCATTAAAATGTTAAAAATGTTAGATTTTCGAACAAGCATAACATTTTCATCATTTTAATCTGTGGTCATGTTTTGTGATGCACAAATTATTAGTTCAAATTTAAAGACTCTTCAGAATAATAGTTTGCAAAGGTAAAAAACACCAAAGAATAGTTATAAACCGAAACTAAAACAAGGATTGTCAAGAATAGGGAATATTAAAGATGGAGGCCTTTTCTTATTGTCTAGGGACCCTTTGGTTGTCTAAATAATGCCCGGTATGGCATTGCCTGGGGAGCACTTGGTGCTGCAGAGTTTTGTCTTGCTACTGCCAGACAGTACACCTTAGACAGGTAGGCAAAAATAAAGTGCTTATTGACTGAAAAAGAGAGCTCTAAGTTTGTATCACATGATATGTCACCTAGTTCAACTGTGAAGATCTTTTCAGATCCATATTTTGCATGCAAATATTATTTGGAAAAATGTTAATATGTTACATATATGTGTCTTACATTGTCTTTGGTTTGCACAGTATTATTGGATATCCAATTAAGCCATTTATTGATTGTATTTTTTAAGGATTCAGTTTAAGAGACCTCTTGCAGCAAATCAACTTATACAGAAGAAGATGGCTGATATGGCAACTGAGGTTTGTGAAGTTTGGCCTCTCTTGAACCAGGTTACCAAGTTACATTGATGGGAAATATGTGAACTAAGTTTTGAAAGAGAAAATGATTTTTTTTATTGTAAGCTTTTCTATATCCACCCAACACAACTGGAAAAGGCTATTTTTCCCTCGAACACTGAGAATGGGACCAGGGGTACTGTCCATTAATAACAACTTGTAACAATACTGTGTTCTCATTGTGAAGCTTTAATTAGTGAATTACAAATAAAAATGATTCAGGGTCGTTGCAATGGAGGTGGGGAGATGCCCTGGAAGCCCCTTACATTTTTGTCATGGAGCCTGAAGCCTCATTGTTTTTCTTCCTGGAGCCCTTAATATAATTTTGCTGCAGAGCATAGAACCGCCAAAACATATGCCACAGAGCCCAGTGCCCTGTTTTTTTTTTGTAGGGAGTGGTGGTGGTTCTGGAGGGGGGAGGGGGTGGTGGCTGGAGCCCTTGGAGCCTTAAACCCCTTTGGGAACCCTGATAAAAGGTTTTAACCTATGAGAGCTTTTAGTAGTAAGCATATTTATTGTTTTTATGCCAGATTGGTATTGGGCTTCAAAGCTGTCTCCAGGTTGGACGACTCAAAGATGAGGGAAAGTAAGTTAATAATTCAAAGCAGGACAAGACGATCTCGAGTGCCATGAGCTTTTACTAAACTGTATTGTAGTGACACGGTTGCCACAGCTCGGGAAATGGCCAGGGAAAAATAAAATTCTTAAAGGTCAGGGAAAAGTCGGGGAATTTTATTTTGAGTCAGGAAAAATTGACATTTTGAAGCCGGAAGATTGAAATTATAACACTGATTTAATACCATTGATGGCTGGAAGAAACATTTCAGGCAGAAGGACTTCTGTGTCAGGTTAATGTGATCTCAGTGATGGAAGCAGAAGCTGAGGCTGGAGGCCGCTACTTTATCTGACATTTTGTATTTATTTGGTCAGGGAAATTATATTTTTATGAGGGAAACGTCAGGGAATTTTGAAAACTGATGGCTGTGGTAACCATGAAAATGTTAAAGGAGCTAATTTATACTAATTTCAACGGGAGTTCAATACAACTTCCTAATTAAAGTTGTGACAGTTGCACATTTGACCATCCCACCCCATTTTTGCAGCCTGCGATGCAACAGAATTTTGCGTACTTGCGAAGTTGCAAGAAAAGAAAAATTATCGTCTACTTTTCACTGTCACGTTGGAAAAAAAAGCAAGTTGCTACTTGCAATGTAATTTTGTTAAAATTGAGCTAGTTAGAGCACTTCTTTTGCTCGGAAAGATTTCATGCTGATAATTTCCAACGGCGCCTTGCCATTTCGAAAAAAATGGAAACCTGTTGACACCCTCGCTGCGACTTGCAATGTTTTGTAGTAGTCATTGTTGTGTTGCAGGGAAAATTGCCTTGTGTATTAAACATGGTCTTCCAGTTTCAGTGACCTGAGTTACTTGTTTTAAACAATTCCTTCTTCTTTGAAAGTCATGACAATCTTCTATCTACGTTCTTCTAAATAGATACTGTCCAGAAATGATATCTCTAATCAAACGAAACTCTTGCGGAAAAGCACTGGATATCGCGAGAATGGCTAGAGACATGCTTGGCGGTAAGTTTAGATAGTACAAGATAATAATAATAATAATAATAATAATAATAATAATAATAATAATAATAATAATAATAATAATAATAATATTATTATTATTATAATAATAATAATAATAATAATAATAATAATAATAATAATAATAAAATATTTATATAGCGCCAATATCCTAAAAGTTCAAAAGCGCTTTACAGTTAGAATTATTAAAAACACTTGAAAAATATTAAAAATTGTAAAATAGTACAAAACAAAACATGTTTCGCTAAGGTATAAACAGGATAAAATTGTTGCTATTTGTTGCAGTAAGCTGTATCAAACGCGACCCGAAAATTTGTAACATTCAGTTATTCAGCAACTGTCGATACTGTAAACTCTACCAATACTTTCAATGAAAACGAAAATATATTTAACGTCAACTTACCCAGTTTTCAAGGCCAAGTTTAGAACGTTTTCCTTATAACTGTCGTTTACAATAAGCCAAACTGAATCCAACTTATCGCATCACAACAAACGTAAAAGAATTAAGAACTTGAAGCGATACCATGCAGCGGGCGCCAAGCGCGGGAAAACATGATGACGCCGGTGACAAGCGCGAGCACTAAAGCGCGGGAAAACGGTTGGCTTTGAACTTGCTCCTGATTGGTTGAAATGATACCTTGCTTGCTCTGATTGGCCAGAGCTCGGCAAAGTTGCTAATCAAAATCTTCGATCTAGGGTGGGAGGGGTGAGTTAGCTTGAATTTCTGCCAGCTATCTGAAAGTCAACCAAGGGGTCGGCCTGTTTTGTCGTGAAGAACTTTTTGTTTCACTCTGTTATTACAAAGTCAGTTTTGTGGAAAGTCCTTTCCAAACGTTACTTGAGTGTTTTTAAGTACGATATTTTGTCACACACAGGGAACGGAATTTCGGATGAGTATCACGTGATTCGTCACGTGATGAACTTGGAAGCCGTTAACACGTATGAAGGTGAGCGCAGTTTCTTTGGCAGATTCTTATTTTTTGTTCCTCACTGAAAATCATCAAACGGGATAGTAACTAACAACAACAAGTAACAAGTATTTAAATTTCAACATTGGAAATAAAATGCATAAAGGGACAAAGCTGTTTATACATCATGGGGACGGGTGTGTGATTATACTTCTCCACGAAAAGAACATTTCCTCATATGCTCCGGTAAAGGGACACTCCTTGTAGGGGCATACCAAGGGAGCAGCATTTGTTACCTCCGTAAAGGGACCCCCTGAGTAGTCCCCTTTGCCGGCGTCCCATTCAAGAATGTTCGAGGGCAGCTACAAAATCTAATTGGTACAATGTAATTGTTAAATATTGAGACTTATTTTACTGACACTTATCTTGTTGACTTCAGGAACTCACGACATCCACGCCCTGATTCTTGGGAGAGCGATTACTGGATTGCAGGCTTTCACTGGATGATAAATACAGCAGCGACAATGAACAGTCTTTACACCGCAAAACACCAAAGCATAGGATCGAACTAAACCATCACAAATGAACTCTCTCAGTCAGTTTAGTTAACCTCCTTACTGGATAGAATAGCAAGAGGAATCGCCAGAGTTCACAGGGAGGATTGTCATTTGGTACAGTCGTAACAGCTTTGGAAATCGTAGCCGTTTTCGGAAAATCTCCGTCAAGTACCCGACGAGTTTCCGATCGGTTTATTAACCCTTGCAGAAAGCGGTTCATGTTTTCGGAAAGCTCTTATGGCAGCCCTGTGGGTTAATGTGGTGGCGATGTTACGAATTTCTCCACCCTTTGCTGTTAGTTATGTTTTTACAAAAGACATTCAGAAACATTCTGGTATCAAAGAAATTTCCAGCAATTAAAAAAAGAAAATGCGTGGACTGTATTTAGTGTACTCGAAAAGTAGTAGAGAACTTAAATGTATTTTACGCTATTCTCATAAGTTATAAAACATTGTCTTCTGTTTTACTATGTTATTTTCTCATGGACAAACGTTTTATTTTCGTTGCGAAATAAAAAAAATTGTTAACTTACCAAGATAGAACAGAGGACATTAAAGAAAGTTTTACAGAGCAAACCGTAAAACGCAGTTAATGGAGTGTGACGCCTTATAAATGTATCAAGTAATATATCAAACGGGAGAGAGTTTCATCGGGATATTAAAACACCGAGAAGAGAGTTGAAAATACGACGCGCAGCGTAGTTACATATTCGAAGTGTTTGGGTAGCCGATGGAACCATGTCTCATATATTTTCATATATCTTCATATATCTTCTTTCATATATCTTCGCATTCGAAACAAAACCTATGGAGTAAACGGAAAAATAAAATCGTAAAGATCAAGATCGGGTATACATTATATTTTCTTTGTTTTAACTCGATGAATTATTACTGGAGTGAGAAGTAACCTTCAAAGAACTGAAAAAGTGTGAAAAATAACTTAAGGTTGGCAAATAAAAACAGGTTTTATGTGACTAGCCAGTGTGTGTTGTCGTGTTTTTTTTTTTCAAGAATAGTTATCGGGTGCCGTACAAGTCACTCGCGTTTGTAATATTGACTCCCTCTCTCCCTCTTTTTATGCTTTTGTTCATTTCCCACTCCTTTTCAGCTGAAATGCACTGAGCTAACATTTCAAGAACTACAGAAATAGAGCTTGGATAAAAAGCCAAACAAAGCGTTATAGCCCTTCCCTGTAAGCAGAGTCTTCTTCGTTCTTCCCAGATTAGTCCCCGGATCGAGGAAGACTCTGTTCGCAGGGTAGCCCTTCCCATTCACAGTATCAGAATTGTCTCGAGTTTCATACTCGAGCTTCCCTTGTGAAGATCTATTCTTTTTGCATTAGTTGGCACATGCTTATACAAGTAAATTGTACAAGTAACAACGGTTTCAAAATGTATTAGACGGCAGAGCTGATGGTGAGTGTTTTGGACCATCGGGTTACTCGTACAGCTTCCTACACACGAGGATTACGCCGCGAAATGTAACATTGGTGTGAAAAGCAACAACGCTAGGGGCAATTTGTAGCATCGAAAGGGCGTAGCTAAGGGGTTCCTATAGGATGCCTGCGAATTCCCCTCCCCCCTCCAACCCGGTGATGGTCACGAAAATAATATCCGGAGTATGAACTGTATTTTTTTTATAACGTCTTCATGGTGTTTTGGCCTCTATGCCAAAATCTTACGGGGCAAAAATAATGGTTAGGGACTCGGAGGTCGTTGGTCTCGTCTAAGGCTTGCTGATGAGAAATCACCTTGAAACATTTTAAGGGCCAAAACCATCGATCGCTTCTTACAAGGAAACGGTTAAACAGTTATGAACGCAAACAGGATAAAAGCACTTGATGGTAAATGAATACGTCTCATTACTTTATTATCATCACATCATAAAAAAGTTCTGGTCACTTTTATAACGTTCTCTTCCCTTGGGTTGCAGAGTGCAGACGAACACCTCTCACTTCATTGATTTTTACGAAAGAAATCAACTGCAAAAATCCTTACTAAAACATTGCACACGTGTTAAGAAAAACACTCTTCACTTAAAAATACTATTCCATGAACATGCTGTCTTGGTATCTGTATTTAACAATAATGTACAAGCTATTAAAACAAGGTTCATAAAATACCATAAAATTTACAATCCATTGACAAAATACCGCACCAGTCTTTGGCGCTTTGTAATTAATTAAGAAACTCTAAAAACCTCCTTAAGAACAATCTGATTCACTTGATGTCTTCGCAACTTACATTAATGGGGTTCTTTTTTCTATGAGGTCCTCAAAAAGTCAAAAAGTATGTATATTTTTCTTCCACCCCTGCCCGTTTAGGCAACTGAAACACGTGCAGCCCCTCCCCTGCTAAAGTTCATTTTTGTCCACGTCTTTGCTAGCTGGATTTAGTGAATGTGATTTTGAAGAAGCGGCTCGCCGCCTGGCTAAAACAGAGTTTGAAGGAGGTGAAAGTCCCAGCACTCGTGGTTTGATGTTTTTCTGGAATTCATCGTGGTCATCAGGATGATAAATAGCTGACGCTTCTGAAAACATTCGGTTCATGGCAACTGCTTCGGCTGCAAACTCCTGCAGATTGTGAGTGTTCATATTCCTGAAGAGCAAAACAAGAGGATTTAAGTTTCTGGAGGCACATTGGACAAATGGTTGCAACACACTTTACTCTCGCAGTGCAGCATGCATCCCGTAACTCATTAGGACAGCCTGGGTGACTTGCAATGGACGAGCATCCCCACAGTAATAATAACCCTAGGTCACTTCAACTGCCACAGAAACTGGGATAAAAGGATGGTAAAGGGGGTTTTTGTCGTGATCTTTGAAAGGCCTTTGTTTTCAGCGCCCCTTCTCTGGGGGTAAGGAAGAGAAGACGGCTGACACTTCAGACGAGCGGATATTGTGAAATAGCTATTTTTTTCTCGTGAAACATGGTTTGTTGACATTGCCATGAAGCGTGAATCCACTCTTCTCATGAGAACTGCTTCCCTCCAAAAAATTGAGAAAACGTATGAAAACAACACTGTGTGTGGCAAATTGCATGACCATGACTGATCGTCATTCTAGGCCCTAGGTCACTCTACTCCGGTTTGGTTTCGTGAAATGGCTATTTTATTCTGCGTGAAACGAGAAATGGCCACTCCAATTCTCGTAAAATGTGATCTACATGTAGACCCCCCTCCTCCTTTACTACCGTCCGATACACCCTGGTGGTGTGGGCCTATTTGGCTTGCCCTTGTAAGGGTTGTGAAGGAAACATGTGATTCCACGCAACACGTGGTGGTGTCAATAAGAAGGAAATGTAACATACCTGGTTAACAGGGTGGGGGTCGGGAGAGGAGTGTTGCTTGCCTGTGAAAAGATAACAACAAAAGATAAACACAACAAGGAGAGGAAGCTTTGCAAACTAAAGAAAATGACAGTTTGTCTTGACCATAGCCTGTGTGGCAGATGAACTAAACCCCGGTATAGCCCCTCTGCAAAGCAGCGACCAAGACCTTGTTCCACCCCCCTCCAGACTTGTTTTTACTCAAGCCTTCTGATTGGCAATTGCATTTGGCCATTCTTTCACGCACTATGATTGGCCAAAGGGGTTTAGTTCATCTGTGAGGCAGGCTATCTGACCAGTGCAGTGCAGAAACAAGGCGGTCACCTCT
The DNA here is from genome assembly GCA_963693305.1 of Meandrina meandrites. Classification (NCBI taxonomy): domain Eukaryota; kingdom Metazoa; phylum Cnidaria; class Anthozoa; order Scleractinia; family Meandrinidae; genus Meandrina; species Meandrina meandrites. The sequence continues at coordinate 20,107,270 of OY855916.1, read as the reverse complement.
TCAATCCAAGGATGCTGAAGAATCATGTCAGTTGTGTATCTTTTTGTTGCATCCCGCACCAACAAATGTGAGATAAGATTCTTGGCTTCCAGTGAAATGCCATCCCATTCCTGAGAGATCAAAAATAGAAAGGGAGCTACAATGGGCAAAAAAAGTGTCAAGACACTCCGTGGATCCGCACTTCCTGACTACCATGGACAAATTTTGCCCCACCCCTACGTGATATTACCACATCCCAGAATCAATGTTGCATTTCCTACCTGCAGGACTTGCTTCGTTTTTGTGCAACATTGAATAGGGGGTGGGAGGGGGGGGGGGGTGGTTCACAATTTACACGGGATTTGAAATGAAAATATTTAAATTGGCACACATTGTCTCCCATTTGTCACCCATCTAGTTGCTCCTTTTATTCCATGGCCAGATATTTCAAACTGCCATATTTCTTCTTTAGAGATTTCCCTGCAATTTGATTTGGAAATCAATAAAATACTTACATATCAGAAAGAAAAAATACCTTCGCTGGATATAGCTGGCTAAAAAAACATACACCATTATTTAGGGAAAGTTAGAAAAGACCATGGATGGTAAAGAAACAATAAAGTTCTTGTATTTGAAGCTCAAAATATCAGCATATTAAAATAATTTATTACAGAGGGCATTCTTACCTTTGCTGGAAAATCATATTCTCCCTCCTGTATCCTTTTCATAAGCATCTCCTAGAAGTTTAAAATCAAAATATAATTCAAACAAGACATTACTATCTTATACAATTGTTTGAAATACAGTTAGACCCCACTAATTTGAACTCTGTTATTTCAAGCTAAAACCCATTTCCCTCAGATATGTCCAGATCTACCATCAGCTATTAAGAACTTCTGCTATTTCAAACTTTTTTCCATTTCCCCTGATGGTTCGAAGCAGTGGGGTTCAACTGTAATGAAAAATAAATGATACTTACTTAATCCTCTTCGTTCCTAAGTGGAACATAGGTCCTCAACTAGTGCGCGCCACCTAACCCTATTTTTTGCAGTGCCTTTTGCCTCATTCCACGTAACATGCTTCGCCGCCAACTCTGCCATTCTTGTGCGTCTCCAGCTGTGTTGGGGTCTCCCTCTCTTTCGCTTCCCCTGTGGGTTCCACTCTAGTGCCCTCTTGACTACGTGTCCATCTGGTTTCCTCAGTGTGTGGCCAATCCAGCCCCAAGCTCTCTGTCTTATCTCTTCCTCTATCGGTCGTTGCCCTGTTTGACTCCAAAGGTCCTTGTTGCTGATTTTTCTAGGCCACCAAATCCGCAAGATGTTCCTCAGGCTCTTATTGATAAACACTTGCAACTTCTGCTCCAATCCCTTGGTCAGCCTCCAAGTTTCAGAACCATACAAGAGCACCGCCTTCACATTTGACCCAAAGACTCTCAGCTTGGTCTTGGTTGTTAGTGCCGTGGATCGCCATATTGGTCTCAGCATCGCAAATGCCTGTCTTGCCTTTCCAATTCGTGCCTGAATGTCCTCGTCAGTGCCTCCCTTCTTGCTTACAATGCTCCCAAGGTATGTGAACTCATCCACTTCCTCAACCCGCTCCCCAGCTACCGACACACCATCACCACGTTTGGTACCAATACGCATCAGCTTTGTCTTGGTGGCATTGATCTTCAGGCCTACCTTCGCACTTTGTACCTCCAAGGCCCGTGTCTTATCCCTCATATCCTGTATTCTGTGCGACAGTAGGGCCAGATCATCGGCAAAGTCAAGATCTTCTAATGATGTCGTAAAGGTCCACTGAATACCTCTTTTCCTGTCAAAGGCTGTCCTCGTCACCCAATCCAGGGCAACCAGAAACAGCAAGGGAGATAGCAGGCAGCCTTGTCTTACCCCGGTCCTCATATCCAATGGTTGAGTCTTCTGTCCATTGTGTACCACCTGTGCGGAGAAACCCTCATAGAGAACTTTGATGATGGTGACTATCTTGTCTGGCAACCCGTAGTGACGCAACAACCTCCACAAAACATCTCTACTGATACTATCGAAGGCCTTCTCAAAATCGATAAAGTTGATGTACAAGGAGGACTGCCACTCGATACTCTGTTCTATAATAATCCGCAGTGTTGCTATTTGATCCGTGCAGCTTCGACCTGCTCTAAAGCCCGCCTGTTCCTCTCTTAGCTTTTCGTCCAACGCAATCTTGATGCGCTCCAGGATCACTCTGCAAAACACCTTACTTGCCATGTTCAGCAACATAATGCCACGCCAGTTTTTACAGTAGCTCAGATCGCCTTTCTTGGGCAGCTTGATTAGCAAACCTTTTCTCCACTCCTCTGGTATCTTCTCCTCACTCCATATCCTGTTGCAGAGATCCAGAAGAACCTCCTCTGATGTGTCCCCTCCCGCCTTAATTGCCTCTGGTGGAATATTGTCACATCCTGCAGCCTTCCCGTTTTTTAACTTCTTTATAGCATTCTTGATTTCAATACGTGTAACGTGACCTGTCCTGATGTTAAGCTCGTCATTTGGCTCCACCTCTGGCGGGTTGATCGGCTCCTCATGGTTAAGCACTGTTTGAAAGTGCTCCCTCCACCGGTGCATCTCCTCCTCTGCTGTCCTGAGCAACACGCCTGCCTCGTTTCTCACTGGCTTACAAGTATTTTGGAACCTCCCACTTAGCTTTCTAGTGATCTCATACAAAGTCCTTGCATCACCTCTCTTTCCAGCCTCCTCAGCTCTCTCAGCTTCTGCTTCCACATACGCCCTCCTGTCTCTCCTACACCTCCTCTTCACCTCCCTATTTAACTCTTGATACCTTTTACTTGCCTCTCTCTTCTGGTTTCTTGTTCTGGCCATGTTTGTGGTGTTTTTTGCCACCTTTCGCTGCTCGATTAACTCCCAAGTCTCCTCGCTGATCCACTCCTTCCTGTTTGCCTTTGCCCTACCCAGCACCTGCTCGCAGGTCTCCACATAACCTTGTTCAATCTGCCTCCATTCATCATCCACTGACAGTTCCTCCTCCTCCATCAACTGCTGCAGACCCTCAAATCTGTTATGCAGTGCTAGCTTGAATGCGTTCCTAACCTCCAGATCTTTCAGCTTGCTGACATCAAAACGCACTCGGCCACTATCCCCCTTTCTCACTTTGGCAATCCTTAGCCTGACTTTTGCCATCAACAGGTGGTGGTCTGACCCAACGTCTGCTCCACGCATCGCGCGAACGTCCTGCAGTGAGCTCCTCCATCTCTTGCTAAATGCCAGGTGGTCGATCTGATTCACAATACCACCATCAGGAGACCTCCATGTCCGCTTGTGACACTCCCTATGGGGGAACAGCGTTCCACCTATTACCAGTTCATTTGCCTGACAGAAGTCCGCCCATCTCTCACCATTTTCATTCATCTCAGCTCTTGCTCCATGTTTACCCATCACCTCCTCTCTGCCTGTGTTATCCATTCCCATCTTAGCATTCATATCTCCCATGACGATCTTCACATCTCTACATGGCACCTGCTCCAAAACCATCTGTAGCTGGTCGTAGAAATCATCCTTCGCCTCCTCCGTTGCCTCATTTGTTGGGGCATAGCATTGCAAGATGGTAACCTTCTGCCACCTCGAGTTGAACCGGGCTCTAATTATCCTCTCAGACACTGGCTCCCATTCCAGCAGACATTGTGCAGCTTCTTTGGACAGAATAAAGCCAACTCCTCTCTCATGATTTTCACCTTCATCCATTCCTGAGTATAGTACAGTTTCGCCTGTAGCTACCCTCAACTTCCCACAAGAGTTCCATCTCATTTCACTTACTCCTAGAATACTAATACCATACCTCTGCATCTCCTTGATCACCTGTGCGCACTTACCAGTCTCAAACATTGTCCTAACATTCCATTGCCCGATCTTCACACACGCTTTTGGCGACAGCAATTTCGTCGGCGGTTTATGCGTCATTCGCTGCTTCGCACGTTGTTCCAACCGGGTGTTAACATCTTTTACCCCTGCTTCCCGATAGGGTGCAGTGGTAGTTCTAGCTTCGGTTTCTGTAATAAATAGCATTTTCTGGGAGCGGGTTATCAGCCCGCCGCCCAACCCCCAACCTGGAGGACCAGGGACTGTTCTTCGTCTGGCCTCTACCCTTCGACCAATCCGGCATGGTTAGACCTGCCAGGGAACAAAGTCCCCGCCGGCACAGCTCTCCGGGTCATGGAGACACACAAGCTTCACCACCGCGGCAAGGTGTCAGCCCAAGGTGAAGAAAAATAAATGATGTTACTTGTTTATTCATGTTTTACCTGACATGATTTGCAGTTTTCTCCTCTTTCCCATCCACAGTCTGTGCCACATTTGCCATAAAAGGGTGGATGCCCAGATAACATGATATAACTGTACAGAAAAAAAAAGAATTAACTAATGAAAAAAAATTCTCGTTACAATCAGGGCTTAGTCAGACGTCTTGACATGGAAGAGGCAAGATATGTGATTGCCTAAGGTGCAAGTGGCTTAGGGGTCTATGGCCCCCACCCCACCCCCCAAAAACTGAGATCTAGAAGAAGCTCTGCACTCTGTAATGCTTTTTTCAGCATTTTCATTAGGTATTTCTTTAGCTCATTCTCATTGAACTGGGTATTGAAAGAAATAAGATTAAATGCAACAGATAAAATTCATGATTATATTGTGTAAAGCATAGCCTAACTTACAGAATGACTCCGAGACTCCATAGATCACATCGCTTGTCATAAGTTGTAGCTTGAGTCTTGAAAGCATCCACTACCTCAGGAGCCATATATTCAGCCGAACCAACCTAAAAGCAAGGTGATAAGTGGAAAAGTAGGTTTTAAATTAGCCTGCATGAGGAAATGGGAAACAGTTTCATGCAGGCTAGTTTTAAAACAGATAATGTTTGGCCTAATCACCAGCCATGCCAAAGTAAATCAAGTGCCTGGGGTTTTAAGAATGCAAGTTTTTACGGCAATTAAACTTAACAATATATAGCAATATTTACTGGTGTTTGAAGTTCTGGTGTTGTCACCGCAGCACTGAGTCCATCAAGCCCACTAGCCAGATCAAAATCACAAATCTTGACTGGAGAAATCTAGAACCAAACACTCCATTAGTGTGTAATAAAAGAAGCAGAAATTGTTACTTGGCATCTGAGAGTAGTATGTTCTCTGACATAAACTACATTCATTTGTATCTTCTCGCATAATAAGATATGAAAATTAAAAAAAAGATGAGAATTAGTCCTAAATCTGCTTTATACAGTCTCCAAAATGAACAGCTAGTAAGCCTACAACTATATGCCGGTAAAATTTAACAAGATTCCAGATTACTCAAGCTCCTGCTTTGCTCTGTGTTATGATAGCTTGGCTTACAAACTCAGAAATTCTTAAGGTAAGCTCAGCCTGGCACTAATTATTGCAAAGGGAGTTTTAGCTTTTGCAGGGCTGTATTATGAAATAGCTTACCAAAGAGATAAAAAAATCAAACTCTCTAATGACTTAAAATTAAAAATGCTCACTCTCCATTGCCATCGCATTTAATCATTTTCATAGTTCATCACATTATTTTATATTTAATTATTCTCATAGCGTATCATTATTTTACAACACAGTATCCTTGTCAAGCAGATTTCTGATTTTATTATCAGTAGTTAGCTTGTTAGTTAGTGCGTGTGTGTTTTTTTATCTATTTTTTAAAAAAGCTTACTTGAAGCAAATACAGTGGACAAATAAAGGTTACTAGTACCTTCTACTAGCTGCCTGATTTTATTGCAGGATAAGTGTTAACTTACCTGATTTTCACAAGCACACAGTATATTCTCTGGCTTCAAATCTCGATGAGCTATGCCTGGAAAGGGAAAAATCATTGTTCAGTTGATTAAGCAGTACTTAGAAAAAGCAATCTCGTCCCCAGAGGCCATGATCCTTCTAGTCTGCGCCAGGAATCGAGACCTCTGGGCTAAACTGAAAGCCTGCCAAAAAGACGGCCAAATCTCATTGGCTGTTGAAACTTGTTCATTTCAACCCCAATCTCCGACGTACACGCAGAATCAAACTTCCTGGTTCCGCTTTTGGATTTGACCAGAGCCCTTGTGCTTCCCGACCCCTGGTCAAGGGAACGCAGGCTCTGGGGACGAGATTGTTAGAAAAGATGTTACCTTGTTGTGTGAAATAAGCTACTCACAAATACATTTCAAAATACAATTTTCAGAGACTACTTAGAGAAGAACTTCTCTCAGATATGGAAAAAACAGTTTTCTAAGGAGCTTGTATCAATGGCGGTTGACAGGAGCTTCTGCCATTGATCATCTTCTGGTAGTTTCTACCAAGCTGAATGTTCATTATATAGAAAGTGAAGGAGAGGCTGTCCAAAGATCACATAGTGGATGGTAAAGAAGGAAATGGAGCAGATGGGGAAGACCTGGAGCAGCATTCAAGTCATGGCCATGGACAGGCAGATGTGGAGGGATCACGTTGCTACCCTACATGCCACCCTGAGTAAAGGGCATGAGTGAGTGAGTTAACATATATAACATCATTTCCTTCCAGTACATTACCAGAAAACAGTTAAATAAGGCCACAAAAAATAAAGTTAGTTTTTAATGTCAGTGCCTTGTCAAAATGTTGTAAGTCTCTACCTTTTTTGTGGAGAAAATCCAGTGCAGATACTATATCCTTTACAACCAGGCTTGCTTCTTTCTCTGTAAAAGCTTTTTTCTTTTCAATATATTTTAGAAGTGGCCCTGCAAATTGACATTATAAAGACCATCACAATTTGCTACAAAAAGAGAATTCAATCTGTTTATTACCATGAAACTCAGAAAACCGTGAAGGCCAGAAATATTTATATAGCCTGTATAGCTGGCACGATTTTAGAGAGTGCTTTTTAGCCAGTAAGACACTACCTCTCTGGAACCTGTATTTTCATTCGCCCGCTATTAACACTACCTCTATTGTTATTCAGGGCTAGGGGCATTGTTATGACCTGTTATCTATTGTTTTAAGAACCAATGAAGTAACTCGTTCCGAGAGGTAGTGGGCGACCCTTTTTAGCAGCTGTGTGCGGTCCCTAAAAAACCATTCCCTCCTGAAATCCTGCCAGCTACACAGGCTATATTTATGTAATGTTATTGTGTTGCAAGGAAAAGGCCAATCAGGCACAAGAAAACTAAACTGCAAACAGCAATGGTAACTAGTTTGTGGTTTAATTTATTTGAACATAAGTCCTTTACCAGCAAATGCATTTGTTGAAGGAGTGATAGTTCATATTAACCATGCTTCCTTTTTGGAAATTTCCTTTCAGTCATTTTTTTTTTCTGTCTAGTGTAAGGATTACAAAAGATTTCATGCTTGATTACATCATCCATATTATTTTATTGGTTTGATTAAGCAACTATTCATTATGTCACAAAGATGAATTTGTAAAAGGCACAGTGGCTTAACGGTAAGCATGGTCAACTCCAGTCTTAAAGCTCTGGCTGGGCTCCAGCAGAATGGGCCATCATTATGCATGATAATAAATTTACACTAACTAATCATGTACTTATTATTAATAATAACACCTCATACCTCCTCTCATCTTTTCAAATACCAAATGAAACCTACAAGTTTCGAACAACACAAAGAGATTGTTAAAGAATGTTCTGTCAACTACTATTTGAAGAAGCTAAAGGGCTGGTTAACAACTGGTCTTGGAACTAGGAGAAAATAATGTACACAACTTCTAATATTATATAATTTAAATCTTATAGTGGGATTGACTGGACTGATTACAATCACCCTATAACATATAACCAACTAAGAGATCGGTCATCATAAAACAAGAATAAAACAACTATTCCATGATAATTGTACATTTTCTTTACCTGCAGAATAAAATCAATTTACATGAAAGCTCATTTTACTACTCACTTGTGACTGTCTTCAAAATACTCTATACAGTCTATTATATTCCTGAGAAATATAAAAACATTTGAAAATTAACGAGAAAGAATTGGCAGAAAGAAATGATTAACAGTGGATGCTAAAACGAAATAAATAAAAAACATTATAAGTTTGTATAAATTACTTGTGTCCACGGCATTGGTAAAGTAACTCTATTTCATTGAGCACACGTTTTCTGTCAACCTTTGCAGACTTCTCAATAATCTGATGATAAATGACCACAACATTAGACACTGAACATGTGCAAGTAGAGGGGCTTCAGGTAAACACTGAGAACATTTTTAGTGTGGATGAACCCTTAATTACGGCAGCTATGGCTATTAGCAGAAAGATCTTTCCTTTATTCTCAAAAAGATAATCAAACCCCTGAGGTGAGATGGTAACAATATTCTTTCTAATTCTTGTCAAAAGTCTAAAGAAAAGTAAGGTTGAGTCATTTATGATATTGCAACATGTTCCTTAACAGTGGAAGCAACGATAGTGCAGTGATGAGAAGGTTCCCCTCCCACCAATGTGACCCAGGTTTGGATCCTGGACTCTCGACATTAAATGGATTGAGTTTCTGTTGGTTCTCATCCTTGGTCTGAAGGTTTTTCTCCAGGTTCCATGGTTTTCCTTCACAAAAACCAATGCTACAAATTCTTATTCGATCTTGATCTTGATAGTGGGCGCCCTGAGCTTTTATGTGTTACACAGGCAAAAAAATTACAATTAATTTTTAAATTTTACATAACAAGTTTGTCAACCTTGACAGCATACTCCTGGTTTGTAGCAAGCTTGACACAACTTTTCACTGTGGTATGAGCTCCTTGGCCTAAAACATCATCCAGTACCTTGTATATATCTTGAAAGAAAAACACGATTTACAGTGGATTTAGGTTGAGCGTTTACTGTGAAACTCAAAAAACTGTGAACACCAGAAATATTAATGGAATGTTATTGTGTTGCAAGGAAAAAGCCAATCAGGCGTGAGAAAACTAAACCGCAAACAGCAACGGTTATTAGTTTGTGGTTTTGAGGTTTGCTTGCGTGTCCTGAACTTTATTTTGATTGGGGACTAGACAATCAACATTCCTGAAATATTTCAGGTGTTCACGGTTTTCTGAGTTTCACAGTAATGGTCTCAGTTGTCGCGTTCGTTGTCACAATAGAATTGATTGAATTGTGAGGCAAAATGACAGACGTTACTAGGTGGGAATGACAATGTTCTGTCTGGAAAAAAAATGTTGTGGTTTTCCCAGACAGAATGTTGTCACTCCCGCTTAGCAATTAACGTCTGTCATTTTGCCTTGCAACGCAATCAATTCAACCGTGACAACCAACGCGACAACTGAGACCGTTAAATGCTCAACCTGAATCTGCTGTAATGATGTTAAAAAATAGAACAGGAAAAGAAAATGCACAAGCTCAGCTGAAAGGATTGAAGTCCCTTCACTCTAGGATATTTTAACGAGATAAAGTATGAAACAAGAACAATCAGACACAAAACGGTTCTACAAGGATATCTTTTAATCTGATTCTTGATTTCTGAGTTTATATATAGAACACAAGGTACTCACCATAAAAACTTTCACAGACACTATCACTAGCTCTTTTCTTTTTTCGTTTCTTCTTCTTTGCTTGAGCTTGAGGTTGAAAAATATCTTTAAAAAAATTGTAGAAAAACATGATACTGTACATTAGAATAACGGAACCTTTACTGAAAGAATAATTTTTTTCCATGATCACTCTAGGTGTTATTTCAAACATTTGTTTATGATAGAAATTGAAACTTTTGGGAACTCTTGAACAACGTTTTAATTAATGTGAAACAATCACATGCAGCAGTCAAATGGAACTGGCCATGATGTAATCACAGATATTACAACCATTCAATTTCATTTTGCCAGGAGTTTCAAAATTTTTTGAAGTAGGAGTCAGCAACTGGAAGAGTAGGTGACTGTGACAAGTTAGCTTGTTTGTCACGAGGTGATTGCTATGATCAGAGTAGCTAGTGACAATAATCAAGTAACTGACGAAACTCCTGTGGTCACTGGCCTGGTTTGAAAACCCTGATTTTTTAAATAAAACTATCATACCCTCTGTGGGAGGCTCCATGTCCCCACCATGTTCATGATTCTCTTTCTTTGTATTGTCACTTTCATTCTCTGCTTTCCCTGGCTGTGGCTTATCTTTAACAGCATTTGAATCAGAATTACTTGCTTTCTTGTTCATAACAGGGATGTGCATCTGTAACATGAGTAACAACTAGTAAGTATAGGGTTTTGGACAAAGAGAGTCCTAGCTGGCACACCCTTCTTCAACATCTTAGGAAAGACTTTGTCTGGAGTCAGCAACCAGGGAAGACAGTTGAAATTCAGGCTAGATTCATGTCATATGAAAAGGATTTGCCAACAGATGGCCGATTTTTGCTATCCACAATGTTGAATCCTCTGCGTTTGTGAGTGCATAGCAAATCCACCATTTTGGCTCACAAACTAAACCTTACTTACTCCTTTAGGACAGAAGCTGAAATGTAGCAGAATAGCTTAAAGTACTCACATTAAATGAATCATGAAAAAGTCTTAACTCCTGAACTGTATTTTCTGCAGAACAAATAACAATAAAGTGCATATTAACCCTACCATACCCTGTTTTTTGGTATGTATTGTTCAACTGTATAACATGTAGATCACTGAACTCACTCTAACTCAGTTCAAGTTCAATACAATACCTCTGTTCTATGTTCTTTCCCCCTCCCAAAACACCTGTTATTAATATACCTTAGAGTGGACCATTATAAAAATTCTTCCCCTCTCCAAAAAAACCCATTAATGGTCCATCCCTTAATTTAAAAGTTCGCTTGGGAAGGCTTTAAAGTGGAAACCTGGCGGCTGGATTCGATAAACATATTTTATAATATGCCAATCTAACAGGCATTCTCACTGGTATAAACAGTATGCTTTATGACCGCACAAAATGCTCATATGCATGGAGCTTACCAATGCTCTTACCAGACTCTTCTGATAAGGAAGGCAATTGCGAGCACTGAAGGCGCAAGCTCTAAGGGGTGGAATTTAGAAATCCAGAGGATAGGAAATGCCATTTAGGGCAATGCATAAAAAAATCACTTCTTTCATATTTACTTACTAGCAATGCATAAATTAAACTCTTATAGGAACATGGAAGAAATAATAAATACATAATTTTTGAGTTATTTTTTTCCCAAAAACATTCCTCTTAGGCCCAGTTCAGACGTCGTGCTTCTGCCGTGCCGAACTTAATTGTAATAGGTTCGACTACAGCACGGCACAAACACGACTCTGATCCAGACATCGTGCCAAATTCAGGACTTACTGAAGTCACGTAACAATTAGTCAGCGTTGATCAAACAAAAATGACGCCGTAACTACCCCTGTCAAAATACATTTAATATAATTTATGAATTTTGTTTGGCACGGCAGAAGCGCAACGTTTGAATCACTGCCGTGCCAGAGTCGTGTAGCACGGCAGAGCTTGTCGAACTTAATTGCTTTGCCGGACTTAATTTTAAGTTTGATTCAGACGCCATACTTCTGCCGTGCTTTTGTCGAACTTAATTCCTGAATTTAGTTCGGCACGGCAGAAGCACGACTCTGAACTTGGCCTTAGTCGGTGCAATGAACGATGTAGTGGAGTTTGTTTGTTTGTCACACCATGCCAATCAGGTTTGAGGTACTATCAAAAACCAATCAAATTACAGTTTACAAAGGGACAGTAATGTGACGCAGTGTAGCAAGCCATTTTTAAGCGATGACGTCATTTTATGACGTCATCGGTTAATGCTGTAAAGCGAAAAAGCGATGGAATTTATGGAATTTTTGGTGTGATAATTACTCCCTGATTTGAACCGAAGAGTAATGGGAACTAGGTGCATTGTTTGTATTCTTTTTGAGATCCGCCATCTTGTTTTTTGGCAAAGGAAGATATTTTTTTGCAGCTTGTATCATCACCGATCGGCAAACCTTATTTCATTTGTAGCTGTTAAATTGAGATTTCGAGTCTGGAGTGAGTGTTGCACTTTATCAGTTATCGAATAAATTTGGCATAAAGTTAAGAAGTGATGTCTGTCGTGACTGCAGACGAAGCAACCGATTATTAGCAGTTTTGAAACATCTGCTGAAAAGGTGAGCCATCGTAAACCTTTTTTTAAGCGATGACGATGACGTGATCGATTAATCTCGCCGTGCGAGTGGACAGGATCTGTTGTTGTCTGTTGCCTGTTGTGATTAACCGATCTGTAGAACCGAATACTGGGAAAAGAAATCAAGTCAACTCAACCAGAAATCGTCGCATAGAACTCAAAGCAAACTACTCCTGGGCCGTTAGAAAGGACTAATATAAAGCATAAACGAAAGAAACAAATTATATTTGATGCGTTCTATAAGATTTAGTAAACAGAAATCTCTCCATTCGTTAAAACAAAAGGTGTAAACAATTTTAGACAGCGTTTGACCTTTCATCGTATATCGTATATCGTATGTCACGCCAAGATAACGCAATTTTTGTTGAACAATCATTCAGCACAGAAGTTGTCAGTTACTTTTATTTACCCTAATGTTTTGACAAATGTCCTGAAAATTATCAAAGACCCCTTGTGAAACGTCATCGCTTCTGCATGCATCGCGTGCCGTTTATTTTTGTTTGTTCCCCATTGCAAGTGTGGAATTCAGTTTATTTTGCGGAATTAAATTGATGAGTTGAGCATTGTTAAATTACGCTGGATTTGAAACGGATTTTGCGTAAAGCTTGTCTGCTTACAATGCACATACCGTCAGCAAAAGGCCCAACACTGAATTGTTATTCGAGCGTCTGTTTTGGACACACTAGTTACCAAGGCAAGTGCCTCGGCTCTTGTGTTACCAGCTATGGGCCTGTCATCATCTGCAGTTTTATGTGCATGTGCAGCCTAAGTTCATTACAAATCTTGTTGTTTCAGATACCAAGGAGAAAATTGCGCCTTTCAATAACATGCAAACTCTGAAGTTTAAAGCTCAACTGCTGATTGGCTTTTTGCTACCGTCAATCAAAATTATGGCAACAGCCAATGAGCCGTGAAAAACAGAAAGAAACAAAATGGATCGAAATCTACCAGTGATGACCGACAGACATGACCGTTCCACCCAGTTGAAGTGAACTTCTGTTTCCCGAGAGGTCCGCTTAGATGATTGACGGCAGCGAAAAACATAAATGGTTGGTTGAGGTTTGAATTTCATGTTATTGAAAACCACGATAAATAGTACAGCTCTACCAAATAAGAGCTCAAGCTGGTTTAGGGTGTTCTTATAGAAGGAAATCAGATCTTTTTGAACAAATGATTTGTAAAAGGAAATAAAAAACTGTGGTGTACAATCTGTCACACCATTCCCAAACTCCTAGGATTAAATCTTGAATTGTTTGAATCCAATTTCTCTACCTATGTAAGTAAAGATTTAGCATAAAAACAAATAAAAAACTTTGACCGTCCTTTGCTCTGTCATAAGCACTCAAGGAAGTGATGAGGGAACTCAAAAAGTAGGGAGAAATACTTGCCTGTGGCTCGTGTTTCACCCTACACTTCCCCATGCTCTTGTCACTTCCTTGCATACTTTGTAACAGAACAAAGCACGGTGAAGGTGTTTTAACTTATTAATTACAAATCATAACACGGCAAGATGGATAATCAGTAAACCCTCCATTATGTTAAATTAATGCACATAGTTACACACCTCCCCGATGGAGGATCATATATCTTTGGGTCATGCAAGAAACAGGGTTATTCAATAGAAGGGGTTAAACAGAAATATCTTATTCTATTAAGACAATTATGTACTGTTAAAATTTAAAACGTTGCCCCAACCAAAAAAATATTACATAATATGTAAGCTTATTCTAAATTTCTCCAATTTAGCAGTCAAGCAAAAATATTACTTTATATGCTGTTTTTTAAAATTTCCAAACGTAATAGTGCTTTCCACTCATTCTTAACAGTTTGATTTACCTTTTCCTTTGCTCTCACCATCATTTGCAAGCTAAATTAAACAGGAGAGACGGGATAAATAACCACAAAAACTGCACAACAAAGCAAGAAATTAAGCCTTCCTTGCAAATTTTACTTCATAAGCAAAATGTGAAGATATTAGTAACAACAGAGGTTATCTACGGCTATAAATCCTATTTGATATCATAGAATTACAAAGAGGGAGGAAATGGAGATCAATGAATAAAACATAGCTGTCAAAACAAACCTTGAAATTTTTGCTGAAAAGGATAAGTTCTTCCACATCCGCCATCATCCCGCGAAGTTTTTAAACACGCAAGGTAGCCGCTCGTTTCTCCGAAGATGTCCGGAAATGGGCGAAAATATAACGAAAAGGTCCGATCAATTCCGAGAAGAAAACTGCGTAAAATTGTTGGCGAAAATTTTATTTACCAATGTTTAATTTTAGAAACGGAAGAAACCAAGGGAAAAGATGAGGAAATACGTAAAAAAATTGATGCATTTTGCTGTTCATATTTTTAAATGTGAAGAATAAACTATAAACTTTATTTCGATTAAATCTTCACCAAAATTTTAGAGAATTTGGACAATCGCCTAATTATGATAAACGAATGCAATCGGCGTTTGATAAAGATAAGATTTTAGTCTTTCCTTTTGAAATTTTTAAAAGAAAGCACTGAGAAAGGAACTCAAAAAAAGCGAAAGCTTCAATTTTTCGCGGATCGAAGCTTCTCCGAAACCAACCAATCACATCCTTTTTCAAGAACGGAATCCACCAATCACATGTCTGAAATTTGAACCAATCAGGTCACAACGCGCCACGTATAAATTTCTTTCTTCGCGCGGTTCTTTCATTCCAGTTCCTGAGAATTTTACATTCAACATGGCACGTACAAAGCAAACTGCACGTAAATCAACTGGTGGAAAAGCTCCACGAAAACAGCTCGCCACAAAAGCAGCTCGTAAGAGTGCTCCTGCAACTGGTGGAGTCAAGAAACCTCATCGTTACAGGCCTGGTACAGTAGCTCTTCGTGAGATCCGTCGTTACCAGAAATCCACCGAGCTGCTGATCCGCAAGCTACCCTTCCAGCGTCTTGTGCGAGAAATCGCTCAAGATTTCAAGACCGATCTGCGTTTCCAGAGCTCCGCTGTGATGGCTCTTCAAGAAGCTAGCGAAGCTTACCTTGTTGGTCTGTTTGAAGACACCAACTTGTGTGCCATCCACGCCAAGCGCGTCACCATCATGCCCAAGGACATTCAGTTGGCCCGCCGAATCCGCGGAGAGCGAGCATAAGTGGATTACATCCCTCATAAAACAAACGGCTCCTTTAGGAGCCAACACATTAATAAAAGCGATGACCAACTTTGATTATTGACTTCCCTGTTTGCCCCAAATAGATCGCCTCCATCTTTAGTAGTAGCTCGTGGCGCCAAAAAGCGTTCGCGATAGAAGTCAACAAATTTGGCGCCAACTTCTGTTAGTCGTAAATCGCATTTACCTTCTACTCCATCTAGAAATTATAAAGAAGGGCAAGACGACCTCGAGAGCTTTTCTTCGCGGCTTAGCGAGCGACGAAGGACCTTACTGAAAGTCTTTCTCAACCTTAGTTCGGCGAAACTGAGCAGGGAAAATAAATATTCCTGAAGGCCAAACAAGGAATATTGACATTTTCAAGTAAAGTTAAAAGTAAACTATATATATAAAGACCTGATCTATGGTTGGAAAAAACATTTCAGTTTCATGTGATCTTAGCTTCGTGTTTTAATATTTTTGGTCAGGACATGCACAATATATTTTTATCAGGGAAAAGTCTCGTAAGAACTGAACCTCGCTCTCGAGCTCTCTTTTGGTCTGAAGCTCTCCGGTTTTCAGCAGTGTTTCATCCTTGTAAAGGAGAATATATTACCCTGTTAGTAATAAAGGAAATATCGCAAAAGTAGACATACTCTTTGGAATAAGGTTTCTGAACGAGGTCAACAATGTAGCCTATATTCCTCGTTCTAAAAGAGAATCGTCTTTTAGGCGAAACAAGCTTCGTGTTAAGGTACCGTTGAGGCAGTAAACTGCACATAAAATTTTGCTCTCTCTGCACAAAGTCAAGAATTTTGACTTCTATGTTCTTTATTTAATTTTATTATATTTTTAAGAGTCCGAGTACTGTGGAAAGAAATTTACTGCTGCAAAAATCAAACGCGCGGTTCGCTTTGAAATTTGAACAATAGCGCCCATTATGAGACTGTTTTAGTTACTCGAAGAAACATCGTTTTTATCTCAGCCAAGTTTTAAAAATATTCCGCCTAATACAGCACAATAAGTTCTCAGGTAAATTATCTTTCATATGTCAGGGAATTCGCGCGATATGTTTGGAGAGTTTTCAAGAAATTTTGCTCCAAACACGAGACTCGGAACTTTTTGGACGAATATTACAAAAGTAAAACCAAAATTTTATTTCTCATAGGGGACTTTCGGGTAATCAAGTCACAACATTGCATTCAATAATAAATTCTCTTTTAGCGAATTTCACGTTAAAAGCAAATGGACAATTTGGTGCTGCAAAAATTGTGTTCAAATTCAACTTACAAGCACAAAATGTCGTAACATTGTCGGTGTTGTTTATTTCTTTAGCGTTTCCTCAGCGGTCCGCACTATTCTGATAAGTCATGCCACACGTGCGAAGAAAGCCATTTCCAATTTCGAATCGTGTCGAGATAGTCTCGATCCATTATGTCTGAAGCTGTTAAGAGTCCTTCCAAGGCACCCGCCAAAAAGAAGACGGCAGCCAAGCCGCCAGCCGAACATCCAATGTACATCGACATGATCAAGGCTGCCATTCTTGCGTTGAAAGAACGATCCGGTTCTTCTCGCCAAGCTATCGAGAAATACATCAAAGCGAACTACAAGGTCGGCGAGAACGTGGGCACGCATTTGAAGTTGGGCTTGAAGAAAGGCGTTCAGAAAGGAACTCTTTTGCAAGTCAAGGGAACTGGTGCTTCAGGTTCCTTTAAGGTGAACAAAGAGGCAGTGAAGGAAGCTAAGCCAGAGAAGAAACCAGCGAAGAAACCCGCAGCGAAAAAGCCAGCCGCCAAGAAGCCAGCTGCAAAGAAACCCATAGCCAAGAAACCCAAGAAGCCGGCGGCGAAAAAGCGAGCACCGAAGACGGCAGCCAAGAAACCGACTGCCAAGAAAGCAACAAAGCCCGCAGCCAAGAAACCAGCTGCAAAGAAACCAACCAAAAAGGCTGCACAGAAAGCCGCTAAGTAAGCAACTTCTTTGGCCTCCAAAACAAACGGCTCCTTTAGGAGCCACCACATGTCAATAAAGCAATGATCAACGTATTTTCAAGGTTATAATCCCAACGAGGCCTAATTACACTTACAACTTTTACTACACGTGTTCTGCATAGTTCAACAACCAGGTGTGAAGTTTGGCCATTATCTAAGTGGGCAAACTTATAGAAATACTTGCCTCAATTGACACTGACAATACAAACAATTTTCTTAGGTAGATTGGTATGTTTATTTTCAAAATTGGACAGTCTATTGAGATATACTTGTTTCCGAGACTGCAGTCTCTTAAAATAAACATAACTGGATTAACCTACAGCTGTGAAGAACCATATGCAGTCTCCTTCACAGCCGTTGTTTGGGCTCATCACGCAATGCTGGGGGAGGGAGCCCAAAAACCGGCTGCGAAGGAGATTAGGAACTGGTGCTAAAGGTGCAAAATGATGAAAGGAACACGAATTTCCATTTCAAATGTGTGACTCTGAAGTTTACAAGTTCCTTTCCTTCAAAAAATTTTCCACTGAAATGAACTGGCCATGTACCATTTTATATCCCTACCAGAATTTCCAGGATTTTTTGGTCAATGGTAAACAAAGATATCCAAATTTCTCCCCTGTGGATAGTTTCCTATTGCAGTTACCTGCTGCAAAAAAAACCCTTCAAAAACTTAATTTTAAATTTGAAGCAAACCAAAGAAATTTTCTATATTACAGTACCTTTTTTACACTACTAAAATAAAAGATGCCTGAGAGCTAATCATGAAAAAAAATCAATCAATCTGTCACATGAAAAAGTTGTAGCAAATTTTGGCAATGATGTTTGGATTATGGGACAAAAAAACATTCTGTCACTCCTCCCAAAATTGTGCCCTGATGCAAGAGGCTTTATTTCTTTACCTACTGAATCAAGAGGCACCACTGAGTTAAAGGAGAAACGCGATAAATAACCAACTGCCACAGTAAGGCTAATTTTAAAGTAATAAATTCTTAGAAACTGTTCCCTCATCTATTTTATTTAACAATGAAATGAATTATGGAAAAATTTATCAGAGGTAAATTCTTTACATAAGATAATATTCTACATTACATACAACCTCCTTTCAAACAACGGACTGTGATTACCATTATATGTTGAGCATAAGTTTTTCTGTTTAATCTTTGCTTAGTGCAAAATTTTATTATAAAATTGGTATAATATTCCATTGCAATTACTTTGATTGACTGCAAACAAACTGATGATTTGGGATAGAGACAACAGGTCAATTTGTTGTAGGGTGTAACCCCAGTGGGGGGGGGGAGGACCCAATGCAAAAGGGGTGGGGTACCTATCATCTTGTTTCAGATGTAAAATGTGAAGGGGGGAGGAGTGGGAGACTCCTTCGGTTCCTGACATTTCTTTAGTGGTTCTCGCCTCTTTGCCCTTTTTCTTTTGCAAGATATTACATAATGTAATGTTGCAAAAAATTTTCCCAATTTTTCCCAGTTTCCACCACCTTGGGAATCCTGCTTCCAACCCTGTCTTCTCCTACCTCTGACCTCTCTACTGTCCCCTATTCTCTTGGGTCCCCACCCACCTGTCCCTCCCCCACTAAAAAGTGGAGTTTGGTCTCACTTCGTTTGTTCAGAACAGAACACTTAATGTGTTTCCCACCAAGGTATCTTTTAGCATTGCACTCAAAGAAGCAAAAGGTAACCGGTCGTTTCGCCTACGAGTCGTTTCGCTAACGAGTTAGATCGATTCGCCTACGTCTAAAGTCGTTTCGCTAACAACCCGTAGGTCGTTTCGCTTAACTTTCTGAAGCGATCCGAATTTGTCTTTCGGTAAGCGCGTTTCAATCATCTAGAAAATGGAAATTGGAAGAATTTTGAGTTCCATTGTCTAGATTTTAAAATTGAAATGAAAAACTAAAAGGGACGTTAGCGTGCTAAGTTCGACCTACAGGTCGTTAGCGAAACGACATTAGACGTAGGTGAATCGACCTAACTCGTTAGCGAACTGGTCATTAGCGAAACGACTTGTAGGCGAAACGACCACAATTCAAGCAAAAAATGCAGTCATATGGCATTGATGGATTAGAATGATATAGTGTGGAATCTTAAACTTTCTTCATAGATGAAAACATTGGATGGCATAATTTGTGTATAAATTGTTGTCTAAGTTACTATGGCGATCATTTGTGTGCCATTTTAGAATGGTTAAATTAAGCTTGAGTCATATCTAGATTGGTCACCTTTAGAAGTTAAATTCAAATGAGCATCCCAATCCCTTAACCTGGTCTCCCATTGATTCTTAGTTGATGATTACTTCTTTAATTCTCATGACCAGTTTCAGGATTACATTTTGATATATTTATGAGAAATTAGATGTTGATCTCTCTAGGATTATTCAAATTCAATTCAACATGTGACTATGTTGGCAGAACCAACATTGTTGTCCTTGTGGCTTTTCTAGCCAAACACACTCTCGGCAGCTTCCTTGATGACTTTGGCTCCATGTTTGATTTCTTCGTTTGTCAGTTGAATGTTAAGTGTCACCCTGATGCTGTAAAACATAAATAGTTGTAACTATCAAAATATCAATATTATTTTTTTAATGCCATCCTTAGAAAAAACTAAGTACTCTTTTCAACAATCCCAGCCAGCTTTTCTGGCTGTGTACCTTCAAAATTACCCCATCTTTGTTTATTCTTTGAAATTTCAGCTGGCAATAAGTTCTCTTTCAGCCAGTAACATTAGCCGGCTCTTAGCCACATATCTGAGCGCCCCAAAGGTGAATGTGCTGAACTCATGTTTTGAGTGCCGGCCAACAAATTTGTATTGTTTTCCTGGAAAGACAATGATATACTTTCAACAGAACTCTCTCCACCCAGGAGTTTAAATTGGGTACAGACAAGGAGAAGTAGGAATGCTCCCTAGTCTTTTCATACTACTGTTGAACCTCCTCAAATAGACAGTTTCTATAAGTTAAGAAGTAGTTATAGTCCCAGCCACTAGAGACTACATGTTCAATCACCATTCAGTGGACACCTCTCCAAGTGGACACTTGCAGAAGGTTTACATGACAGGGATTGCATAGTCGAGAGTAAGTGCATGTTTTTAGCACAAAAGAAACAGTACTAATGGTGTTTTGTTATTTTACCTTGGGGGTGGTAGAAACTTTTCCTCGTTTTTGAGATATCTTGCAATAGTAAGTGCTACACCATTCCTCAAAGCCTAAAATTCATGATCATAAAAGAAGATTAAAATATCATCGGCACTAAAGATTATTGCCCATATTCTCTTAACTTTTTCATACATCTTGGGAGAGTTCACTCTTATCGAGATATTTTTTCCCCCAACTTTCTGTCTTGATTTTGGTGATAAAAGGAGTTAATCACAGCTCAGGTGAAAAGGGTTGATGATAAGATGCAACTTACATTAGCAACAACTTGCTTTAATTTCTCTTCGTCCTCTTCAAATGTTTCATACGGTTCCAGAAGTCTCAAGTGTAGAATTGGAGATCCCTCTGATCCTTCCTGCAAAAGTCCTTTTAGCCTGAAAATTGTGAAGTAAAATGTTTGATTGAATTCAATTTTATTGTTTGAACAGTATAGACAGTGTGTGGTGTAAACCTAGATGTCAGTGCAAGAAGTCCAAATGCCAATTCACTTTTTATTTTTTTAATATTTGTCTGTAAATTCCCTTACACAGACCTGGTTTTATGCAGAAAGAATATGACATATCACATACCCTTCAAGTTCTTCATATAGCAGTTTGGCCTTCCCTTTCAGTTCTTCAAACATTTCTAAATGAAAAGTTGGAAACGTTTTAAGTGTTGTTTGTACACTAAGACTGGGTGAAGGGAACAGAACGCCATGTGACAGACTGGAATCGACAAGGAACACAGAAATGTGGCAGACCTTGAATTATATGGTGCAGAAGCATTGAGATCAGACCTGATGGAGATCAACATGACTTGGTGCGAAGCCAAAAGAACGGCCCAAGATCGACAGAAATGGAAGGCAATAGCGGATGCCCTATGTCTCCCATGGGACAAAGAGGATTCAATGTTGTTTGTTTACAAGTTCATATAACAAGCCAGTAATGTGCACAACACAAACCCTTTTGCTGCCATTACAAACCTGGATTCTGTTCAATGATATTTAATCCCTCAATTGCTGCTGAGGCCAACATGGGAGGCAGTGATGCTGAGAAACAGTACCCTGCACCCGAGAGTCTCTGTAAGAAACACACAAACAAGAAAATAATATTAAAAGAGAATGTTTATTCCATGTGACGTGGAGAGGTTCCTATTACAAATACAATAATTATTTCCAAAATTACTGAACAATCAATCAACTGACCAACCAACCAATGAACTGCCTGCCTGCCTGCCTTCCTGCCTGCCTGACCTACTGACTGACCAATGGACAAACTGACCTGATGATCCACAACAAATGACGTCCCACAACAGAATCCACCAATAGTTGCTAATGAGTTCTCCATGGAAACGGATATAAGGTCAACTTCTTTTATCTGGTGAGAATAAAATCAAGACAACTTAGATAAGGTCTTTTTTTTTTAAATAGTTAACCTTGGCACATCAGTCACTGTTCAAAAAATAACCTTGTGATATCTCAGACTTTAAAGCAATCACAGTGGCTTTAATGAAGTTGTAGATCCTAAAATTAATTTTGAAAAGGAGAAGATATTAAATGACAAACGTACTGGGACATCAAAGTGTTCTGTTAATCCTCTCCCAGTTTGACCAAGAACTCCAAATGATGCACTCTCGTCAATGATGAGTCGCACTTTGTATTTGAACTTCAGTTCAATCTGAAAAGAAAATATCTGCTAAGTACAGCATCCAGTACTAAGACATTTTTTTCAAGCACTGATAATCATTTGCAGCAACAAAGTGATAAAACAATGTTATTTTACTTACTATTTTTGGAAGTGGTGCAATGTCACCATAATTGACATAAATTCCTTCTAGAACTAAAAATCTTCTAGTCACACCAGCTTTCTTGGGATTCTGAAATTGAAATAAAAAACAATCAAAAGATTAGGCTGCAGCATCATGATTTTGGTCTAAAAGACACAAAAAAGTAAACAGCAAACAAGCAAGGGACTAAGAAACTAGAAAACAAGGAATTAAAGGAACATGATTATATTTTTTCCTTACCTTGTCATCTTTCTCTTTTTGTTCACGTAAAAGTCTTTCCAGGTCCTCCATGTCATTGTGTTCAAACCACATTATACGACTCCTTGAAGCTACAAGTCCTTTTTGAATTGCAAAAGAAACTCCCTTATCACTAGGAGAAAAAATTGAAAAAAAAAATTAAAAATAATTGATGATTCCCCCATGTTTTTCTCTAATCTTCAGTGATGAACCATTCTGAATTCCTATGACGTCTATTAAGCAGAAATGGGTAATTGACAAGCAACATTACAACACACTCTTGGAAATTTTTAAATAAACTTTCAAAGGTAAATGAGAGGATTTTTACCAAAGTTTTAAATAGTTAGCCCAACAGTGCACCAACAAGACTAAATGCCAGCTGATTACTAAAACTAAACATCCAAAATGTAATCTTGTCATATGCTATCTCACCAGAAAATAACATCCCCTCTCTTGGAGTATGCAGGAATTACACTTGCTATTGTAGAAAATCCATAGGAATAAAGGATGGCCTCTTCAGTTCTCATGAATTTGGCCAATCTTTCCTCTAACTCTAAATGAACATCTGCAAATACACAAAACATGTGTCAGGAGTGATGGGTTTGAGTAAAAAAATTTGTCACTATTCACGTATTACCTAATTCTTCCTCAGCTCAAGAAACGGAACAAAACATGACATGAAATGATGTGACAGCACAGCACTGCACCGCACTGCATAGCATAACAGCTTAACCATGCACACTCAGGAATGTGAGGGTCACAGGTTTTCCAGTTGCACGACTGTTATGTGCAAACTTTGTTAAACAAACAAAGTCGATAGTATAACATAACATAGAGTACTTACAGGGCTTGCAAATAGTTACGTTTACATAACATTTGCATTCATTATTAGCTCTTGTTCAACAGCACATTTTAGCTACTTACCTATTGTACCATAAAAGCCACGAGGTCCACATGAACCTACACCATAACGATGAAGACTTTTGATGGCTGTGTCCTAGAAAAATGATTGTTTAAAATATAACAGCTGTCAGAAATTACTTCTCAAAAATTGGTGCTGTCATTATATAATTAATAATATTGCCTGACGGCCTTGTCAATACACTCTGTTCAGACCTATAATCTTTGCATTGCTTATTATTGCACAGTTTATGAGTGATATAAAGTTTAGAAAATCTCCACTTTAAAATTTATACCTCTATTTTCTCATTCCCTACAAAGCCAAGAAAGTTGAATGTAGCGAAATTCAGGTACTCCTTGTCATCTATGTTCAATTTATGTGTTGGCTTCCTAAAAGAATAAAAATAATGAAATAACGTATACAAAGCAGTCTTGCAAAAAAGATGGCAGGATGTACAAAGTAAATGCACAGAAAGCAAGAATGTGCGGTTTTGGGAAAAATCCATACCCACCCCAAGGAAGGTATTGAAAATTCTGATAGAAGAGATTTCAAAAGTGAAGGTTTTGAAGGAAAGTATGAAACTAAAATGGAGTTTCCAGAGAGGCGAGGGAGAGGTAAAAACCAAGAAAGCCTTTAATGGGAGGGGTATGGCAATTTTCTGGAATAGCAAAATGTATAAGTGTGTGATCACAAGTATTTTGAAAAAGAATGCAGTCTAACTTAACATAATGATGGATAAAGATGAGTTATAGCTGAACCAACAGAGACTACTGAAATAATCAGTAGCTAATGTGTTAGTAATCATTACACCTAACTGATCATTGTTGAAATACCAACACAATACATTATAGAAAGAGAATATTTTCATGCATACCCTTGTACCACTTTTGGAGTAATTGCATCAAGCTCATAGGTTGGTATTGCAGGAACCAATGGTTCTGGTTGCCATTCTTCAATTAAATCTTCCTCTTCCTGAAAACAACAATAGTACACAATTTGATGGAAGGGCAACGGTACAATGATGTTTAACAAATTGCACTCTAGACCTGTTTGAGTCTAACTAATGTGCATGTGTTGTGTTTTGGGTTAAGATACTTTTATTACTTTTACAGTTCCTCTCTCCGCCCAGGTATATTATATAATGGATTTAGACAAAGAGTGAGTTTTGATTGAGTGTCAAAAAACCAAAACCAAAGCAATCACTCTAGCCGATCACACTTCAGTGACACTCAAGTGATCCAATCAAAACTTGAAGCAAATACATGAAGACACCACAAAGTGTGTGAAAACATGCATGAGCAAGTCACAAATATACTTCTGATTGGCTGAGAAAGTAGTGCAAGTGTTTAAACCAATCAATAAGCAAAGTAAAGCAAAACCAAAGCAAATGTGAATTACTTGTGACAGTCAAGTGAAAATTGCTCTATGCATATGAGCAAACTTGTCGTCCTTTATGAGTTTCCACAATTGAGAAGTTATATTTTTTTGATATGTGCATGAAAAAATAAAGCGAGTTTTTCCTTGTAATGGAAAACTTGTTTGTGTACATGGTTCAGCAAGGAAATTTTGCTGTTTGCTCGTGCATTCCACCAAAAATTCCAAGGGGTACCCCACCCCCGACTGGTAGGGACTTTACTTCCCCCACCATGTGGTACTAGGGATTTTATCCCCCCAGTGGTACTAGGCACTTCACGTTTAACTGATTTTTATGCTGCGATTGAGTTACCTATCAATAGGGAGTTCAGTTCTCCAGAAAATATGTATCGTGTCTATTTGAAAAAGCTAGCAGATATTGCATT
The DNA here is from genome assembly GCA_963693305.1 of Meandrina meandrites. Taxonomy (NCBI): domain Eukaryota; kingdom Metazoa; phylum Cnidaria; class Anthozoa; order Scleractinia; family Meandrinidae; genus Meandrina; species Meandrina meandrites. The sequence goes on along the minus strand of OY855916.1, from coordinate 20,082,206 downwards.
ATTCTAAATAACTCTGTTAAAACAAACCTTCTCAGTTAGTTCTATCTTCTGTTCTCTGAATCTAAATGTCTTGCTGGTTATCAGTCTAATTATCCAAAGAACCAAGACAGCTTCGAAAAGGACATGATAGAAAGGCACCTGTAGAAGTGAAGGGGAAAGGGATAAGTGCATATTTAAATAGTATGCATCAATACCTTATGTCATAACAAAACTTGGTATAATTGTAAAATTTCTGTTACCAATACCTAAAAATGCAACATAATCAGCAACTAACCTTCGTATAATATTCAAGGATCTCTATCCCCTGTGTGAGATAAATCGTAAAATAAGAAAGCTGCAAATAGGGTGAAGTAGTGGAACCTTCTGTGGCGCATTGTTGTTCAACGCGCGCCATGTTGGATTTTATTTTGGAGACGCCCAGACGTGAAGGGATCTGGAAACGACACGTCCCCAGTCTTTCTCTTGCAATTTTTTGCAAGACTTCACACGAACTGAGCGTCCACAAACAACATGTCTTCGAAACTTAAAATGTCCAACGGTGACTGGGTTTGCCCAGATAAACGGTAATTTCTTCGTGAAAGGGTTGTACGATCTTCATTCTTTTGAATTGTCTTATTTTTGGCCCTTTTCAGGTGCGGAAATGTCAATTTTGCAAGGCGTACATCTTGCAATCGATGTGGAAAAGGTGGGTGTCCATGGCATGCCACGTTTTGTTTAGGAGTGAATCGAAATACACTTTTGGCGGTATAATCAAATGACAATAGAACATGTTCAAACTTAAAATTTTAGAAATAAATCATCATCTTTATGTTCTCGAATTAATAGAGGAAGTCGTAGTTAGATATTTGTTTGCTGTTTATAGTTTGCGTGATCAGTTAATATATTAATCACATACAGTGGAGTTAAGTTTGATCAGGAGTGTAATATAAAACCTGAGGTTATTTTGCGGGTTTCTTTTATGTGAATATGATACTGTGGCCTTTTGTTTCTGTTCTGCCCTTATGATATTTTAAACAACGTTTTAATTACATTCTTTGTGATATTAGAAGAATTACTTTTATCTTGATTATGAATTGTGTTTTGGGATCAAATACTTGCTGTAACAGTTTATTAATTATACTCCTTTGTTAAGAAGGTATGCGAATGAGACGAACGGGTCAACACAATGGTTAAAACAACGCAGAATGACCCTTTCGATTTATTTGTATGTTGAACCACTGCGCCATAGTTCGCATAGCTTTGTTCTGCTGTTCTATATTTGTTGTTATTCCCTCTTGTGCATAATTAGGTCGTTTCCCAGGAAACCCCTCTTATGCTCAGTGTCGTTGTCAATTTTACTTTGGCCTCTCAGTCAATAAATTGTTCTTCATGTACAGAGTTTTGTCTCAACTTACTGGCGCTGGGAACTGTAATAACAGCTATTGCTGCATATTGTTTTGGACCATACTACTACTACTACTAATAATAATAATAATATTTAATATTTCTAAGGCGCAAATTAGCATGTAAATATGATCAAATGCGCCTAACAAACCATATGAGTGATATGCTATAAATAGTAAGATTAATTTAAAACTAATTATTTACAATAATTATATACATTGGGCTAAGGTAAAAAGCTTTTTTTGTTATCTTTCTTTTTTTACAGACAAAGGAAATATTGATTCAGTTAAACTCACTGGTTCTCAAATTGGAAAACAAGCTGCAGCAAAGAGTAAAGGGTTGTTTAGTGCCGAAGACTGGATGTGTTCAAAGTGTGTATTAAACTAGTCTGAAATGTCATCTGTCCTCTCTTCCTTACCCCCCAGAGGAGGGGCGTGGGGGTTAAGGAAGAGAGGACGGATGACATTTCAGACTAGTATTAAACATCTAGAGTACTATGTTTTGAATTAACTTAAGGTGATTCCACTGAATTGCATTACACATCCTTGCTGCACATAATTTTTCGAGTCACTAGCGTGCACACAGAACAATACAGGATTTCCTTCAGGCTAAGCTCGATCAAGATCAAAGTCTATTTGGTTGAACTGCTTGGTTAGTGCACTGAGGTGATTTCTACCAAGAAGCATAAATTACTGTTTAGTTTATGTATATAAAACAAAAATAGAGAAAATGTAAGGACAGGTCGTGTTTGTGAAAAAGGTCTCGATCACATTCAGCTTTTTTTGGTAAGCATAACCATCCAAACATTTTTGTTGATTTTGTGGATGCAAATTTTACATACAAATTAAATAGCAGTAGATATTAACTTTTCTTCTTTATTTCTTTATAATTTTTATGTTGAGTTCTTGAGAAAGAGTTAGACACCATTCAGTTTGTAAGACTCCTAGCATTTCTCATTCGTTTAATAATTTTTTTAAAAAAAGTGTGAACATTCATAACATATTTATTCTGGTTTTGTTTGTAGATGTGGTAATGTAAACTGGGCTCGTAGAAGTGACTGTAACATGTGTGGACATCCTAAATTTGCGAAAGTTGAATTCAGGACAGGTAATTTAATTTTTAATAACAAAATGTTTTGTGAAACATTTTTTAGAAGAAATATTAGCGATAAGGAAATAGAACAACATTTCGATGACTCCATGTCATCTTTATCAAGTTAAATTACTATTAGAACACAGAATCAACAGCAGAATCTACTCTGTATTGTAATATTAATACTTGATAATGATGACATTGAGTCATCGAAACATTGTTTGATTTAATTTTTCTTTTGATATTTTGCTTGCCCTCCTTTTAACTTTTACCTGTAATAATTAATATTTTTTATGGGAGTATTAACTGAAATAGGAAAATATAAGTTTAGAATATACAAATTCACTAACAGAAACTAAAAGATGGAAAGCATGAATAACTGAATATGTCATTTGAGATAATATATTTACTTTCAAGATCAAAAATCAAATTATTTTCTCAACTGGGTAGTATCACAAGTTTTTGAATATAGCTAGGTAAATGTCTATGTTCTGGCTCAGTGGCTCATCACACCAGAGCTTATCCTGGTTCCAAGTAGCATGAAGCAACTAGGACTGCCCATTAATTCACCTGGGTAGAGAAGGGTGCTATGAGAGTTACATGACCTGTTTTTCCCAAGAACACAACACAGCACTGACATCGACTTGAACTGGAACCAATTGATTCAGAATCCAGCAGACTATCTATTTTCGTTTTTAATGAAATCAAATTTTGTGTTATTGTTAGGGTGTTCTCTTCAGGTTGAAACAGATTAACCTTGGTTGTAAACAAATGTAACCTGAAAACTGATGTAACCTAAAAATAATTGTGTATAAAGGAAGATTTTTGTTACTGTTATGCAGGTTATGGTGGTGGATATAATGAACGCGAAGGAGTAGAATACATTGAAAGACAAGACTCTGATGATGAATTTGATGAGGTACTTAAGAATGCATGCAAACATTGGGTAAAACTGATTAAGTAATATGTAGTTGATATTGGATATTGCAAGCTTTAATTAATAAATGAACTTACAGGGGTATTTAATTACTGTTGGGGCTACTTTATTCATCACATGTGACCAGTTTTCCCATGAGATATAGCATTTATATTCAGACTTGCATCTATGCTTTATTTTGTTTGACTTTTAATTTTACTACTCCCTCTTGTAATGTTTATTGTTTTTCCTTCTTTCCATGATAGTTTGGTAGAAGAAAGAAATCTAAAACAGGAGTTCATCAAACAGTTACTGAACAGGTACATTTGCAAATCATTGTTCCCCTGTGGATATTGGCGTCACAATATTACCCTGCTTAAAGGAGCCATGTCACAGGGATTTTGCGGATTTTTGATCTTAACAATTCTGTAATTAGTGGTAGGCAACTTAACCCATGAAAAACATTATCTTTGAACATCTAAAGGAAGTTATAATCTTAATTTACAGAGAGAAACCAAACCACAGCTATAAATATCAATTTTTGGAAGATGTGCAGAAACAGCTTGAAAAGTTTAGCCTCAATTTTTCAATAAAACTGTTGGAGCGATCTGTGTCAAGTTGTAATCCATTTCCATCCTAGCTATCCGCAGCCAAATACACTTGTTAACAATTTCAGTGCTTTAACAAAGCAACTGTCGATGAAAATGGACCATTATTTGTAGGTTTTCTATGACACAAATATATATTTTGGCTGTTCAAAAATCTGTTAAAATCATTCTTTATTTTCTTTATTATAAACAGAAACCACCAAGTGAACCTTATAATGATGACGAAGAGGAAGATGACGATGATGATGAAGAAGGCGACCTGTCAAAATACAACTTAGATGATGAGGTACTTCCAAGTAAAAAGACAAGTTTTAAGATTTTGTGATTTTTTATACATAATTTACTGATTAGAATTTTAAACTGGTGAAATTAATGCTCTCGATTCTGGCCCAGTTGCCAGGAAAGCCCAGGAAAATTTATTGACATGGTAACCCCTACTCTCTGGCTAAAGAGGTCCCAAACTTGCAAAAGTTTCTGTAGCATGAACCGGATAGCCCCTTCGCCACCCACCCACCCTCCTAATTAGGATAGCAATTCATCACCAGTTATTGCCGCCTTTTGGTCTGATAGAGTAAAGTGTCTAGCCCAAGATCACAATACATTACAAGGATCCAAGCCAGTGCTCAGGCTCAGACAGCTTGATCCTGGGCTAATCATGAAGTTTTAAATCACACTTCATGTTCTTATTTTTCATTGATTGTTGTAGGATGATGAAGACGAGGATGGAGACTTGTCCAAGTACAATCTTGATGACTCAGATAGTGAAAACAAGGATAAGGATAAGGGCCGGTAAACTACTCCCCCCTGTCTGCCCCACCAATCGTTCTTAACTCAGGTGGGGCCAGGCACTCTGCTAATCATGTTAAGTGGTTTATTAACAAAATATTGCTTTTCGTGTGTTTTTGAGAATGATATTGCTATCTACAAATTATGTATCCTTAATAAAAAGAAAAAATTAATGTACTAAGAGATTTTCTGGATGGCATAGCCACTGATAGCATTAATTAAAGTAGAATTAATTACTTATTTCCATGCCAAAATTTTCCTTCAAATGCATGATTAGTCCTAGAGATATTTTTTTAGGGCCAATTCGCACTAGTGGACAAATTTTGTAACAATTGGTAGATTTCATCACTTGTGTGTCACTTGTTACAGAAAACAAGTGTGAATACGTTTTTTGAGACCTAGAACTTGTCAAACAATTGAGGAAAACAAAGAAGCAGTTGTCTTATGATTGGTCCGCGTTGCACGCGTGATACATTTTGTCCAACAATCGCAAAAACAAGTGCGAACGACTTGTTGGACAAGTGCAAATTTTGTCAAAATGGACAAATCTTCAAAGGGGCCGATGTCCTGCCTCGAGGCAGGACAAGTCATGACAAGTCGCATTCCAACGCCCCTCATAACACCAGATAACAATACGTTGTTGATTGGCTATTGTGTTTGGTCTGGATTGTACTAAAAAACAACAGGCAAAATTTTTCCGCGATAGGCGGCAAAACATGTTTGTGTGCCGAGGTGAAGTCGTGGAAGGATGGTAATACCGGGGTTGGAACAAATGAATGCGGAGGGAACCAGTTTGTGCCGATAAATGGAAGGGAAAAGAAATAGTTTACTTGCCACATTTTCCCCGCAGGTCAGCACAAAAACATCACTTCATGCACACTTCAAATGCAAATCGTTTTAAAATATTTCACCTCGTGGACCTGCCTGATTATTTGATATTTGCACAAGACGACCGTGCCGAGAAATGTACCAGGATGCCAGAAGCACGTGCAGAGCTATTGTAATAATACTTACACCTTTTGTTTTCTTCAAAATGTCTCTGACTTGTCGCGACAATTTTGTTTTTGTCAAAAATGTTATGACATTTAAAACTTGTCCGCTAGTGCGAATCAGCCCTTATATAGTTTTTTTAGTAACAAATATATGGAACTGGCTAATCACAAATCAAGTATCATTCTTCCACTGACTCCACTCAGCAGAGTATGACATAATAATGTGTGAACTAGACTATAAAGCATATATACTGGTAACCCACAATACATTAATTGCATTTTGTACTGCAAACGACCAATTTAACAGGCCATTTGTTTAGTCCCCTCACTCAATGCTGTGCAAAGCATGATAAATATTCTGTACTGATGACATGTTCTCTACAAAGATCTGAGTTGCATCTCTGATTCTCACACAGAAAAATTCACGGCCAAACAATACCTAACCAGAAATGCTTATGTGTTTCACAGTGTGGAGCTACATCACAAGTTTGGAAGTTTTTAGGATGAATCTCAAACTTACATTGACTAGGGGATGTTAAACAATAAATCTCTTAGTAGATATCTTAGTGTGAAGCATCACTGTACACTTTCGCTGCATGTTTTTCAGCCGCTCAAGATCAAAATCAGGCTCCCCACCAAGCAAGAAAAAAAGACGCAGTAGCAGTAGTAGTTCTTCTTCTTCTTCATCAAGATCAAGAAGCCGCTCATCACGGTCTCGCAGTCGTTCAAGGTCTCGTTCAAAGAGCTCCAGTTCAAGATCAAGGTCTAACTCGCATTCCCGCTCAGGATCCCCCAAAAGATCAAGTCCAAAGGAGAAGAGGTTTGGTATTTATGCTATGATGGGATGAAAGTATTTTGTTTTTAATGTCATGTTTGATCGATGTTCCTGTTGTTTGCATCATGGTGTGTTTGGCTACTATTTCCACCTTATGTGTTACTATTATTAATGTTGACCTATTATTGGTGTAGCTGTCAAACTTTGGCGATTATGTTATTATTTCAATGTGTAAACAGAGCTGTGATTGGCTAAAAAGGGCTACAGTTTGGTTTAAAACCAGTTGTACCCATGTTTACTTCAAAATGCAAAACTGGTTGCAGATTTCATTTTGTGTCCAACATTTCTTTCCTCAGCAAGAGCTCCCGCTCCCCTTCCAGATCAAGGTCCAGATCTCGATCCCATTGATGAGTAGCCTGGATAGAAAACAAGCTGCTGTTGTAGGTCAAGTAAGTGAAGGGCAAGAGAGCTTGATGTGCACAGTTTTTGTGAACAAGCAGGGTGGTCTCGGCAAGAATACACTTGTTCCTGGCATTGCAGAGTACTTGGTCTTATAGGGCCCTATTTTCCCAAACAAAATAAGTTGTAAAAGCCATTGTTTTGATTTGATCAAGCAAGCAATCATGACTATAATCATGGTGATATCATAAGGATTCATTGAGTATAGGCAAGGTACTGTTGCTCCTAAATGAGCACCAGGACCCCTCATTTTTATTTCAAAATTTAATTTCCTATGTTTGCCAAAAATCTCAGTGAAAGTTTTATTTCAGTGGAATGACCTTACTGATAGTCTTCACATTTCTTTTAATGTTAGTTCTGAGATGCATCTGTTAGATGTTTATCTTTATTCTCATTATCTGTGCCAGCCATTGTATTAATAATTGTAAGTAGAAATTGGATATTGATCATAATGGCTGAAGGGAAAGTGTCATGAGTGTTAACTTTCAAAATTACAATGGAAACTTCGCAAGTTCTGTCCTGTGAAATAAAATTAGTTTCGACAGTTACAGTAAAAGTATTCTTGAATGAAAATTGGCAAACAATTGAAACCGTGAGCCACTTTTCATTTCTCCTTGAGATTCCAAAAAATCTGAATTCAAACTGTATTTTCATCTATTCACAAATTCATATTGGCAGTAAAAGATTTTAAAGAGTGGTGGCTGATGTCTTGTGTGTGCAGGCTAGGTCAGCTCACGACACTTCCTTTTTAGGTTTGAATGAATGAACTACCCTCTAACAATTCTGTACTTCACAAGTTTGTTTTCAGGGAAAGAAAATTGCTGAAGCTTCAAGAGCTTACTTGCAAGCAAGGGAGTACTCTGGGAGTTGAAAAGTTGAAAATGAAACCAGTTTCTCAACATTTTTTAGTAGAAAAAGAAAACTTTGTTGCAGATGCACTTTGTTCACAAAAATAAAGACAATATTACAACAACTGTTTGGAACTTGTGTTATTCCTCTCAACTTTTTGTTACAAAATAACTGTTTTTACAAAGATGTGTTTTGTTCACAAAAATTATAACAACTTTAGTACAGAACTTGTGTTATTACAGCAAATAGAAGTTACAAGTAACATGCACAAATCTTCAGAATGTCAGCCTGAACTTTTGACTTCCTCACACAAAAATCCAGATTTGTTTTGACTTGTCACAGAAGCCATGCTAAGCTCGATTTCCGTAACTCGCTTGATTCGTCCCTCGGTGCACAGACCATTTGCATGGCAAAAAGATTGTCTGGCAAGATGTGTCTCTGGCAAAGTAGACCAAGGTGTGCCAAGTGAAAAGGCGATACATCCTGACTAGCTTTCCTCCATGTTAACTGGCCTTTACGCTTTTCCAAATGTTTCTAAAAAACCTCTGGAACCAGGGTTTTAAACCTCATGAAGTTGGGATTTGATACTTAGCTACTTCAAATGACATTTCAATACATGTAAATGAAAAGGCTGCTGGTATTTTATGGAGAAGCCTGATGTTTTCCTTCTCAATAAGACAACAAACAATCTCTACATTTTGTTGGCTTATTCTTTGACAACGAAACGGAAAGTTTCAGTACGAAAGAAACACAGAATCGAGACGAGTGAAAAGTAAATAGGGGAACTCTTGTCTATTTACTTCGGAAGTCTACAATAATCACCCCAAAAATATTGTGGGCCACGATGAACAATCAATGGTCAAGAGAATATTTGGACCAGAAAAAAAATTAAGTTGAGTCAACTAAAATAAAGAATTTCCCAGAAATTAAATGGAGCAGCGCATCTGGAATTCATTTCTTTTGCAAGGAAATATCACAGTGAACTTGTTGGTCATAAACTCTCTCACAAGTGGTGGCTCCTAAAGGAGCCGTTTGTTTGTGTCGGAAGACCTTGGTGAGTCTAACCGCCAAATCCGTACAGAGTACGGCCTTGTCGTTTCAGAGCGTACACCACGTCCATGGCTGTCACAGTCTTTCTCTTGGCGTGCTCGGTGTACGTCACAGCATCACGGATCACGTTCTCAAGGAAAACTTTGAGAACACCACGAGTCTCCTCGTAGATCAGGCCAGAGATTCGCTTGACACCGCCACGGCGAGCAAGACGACGGATAGCTGGCTTGGTGATGCCTTGGATGTTATCACGAAGGATCTTTCGGTGACGCTTGGCGCCTCCTTTTCCTAGACCTTTGCCTCCTTTTCCACGTCCAGACATTTTTGTGAACACAAAGCTCAAGAAATCTTCGAAATATTACTTTCTCGGATAGCGAAATGTGGCTTTGCCTTCTTATTAATGGCAAATCTGCGGACGCAATAGGAAACACGAGAAAAGTTAGCCTTTCTATGATTGGATACTTTTGATAGAGCTCTCGACCAATCACGTCGTGGTCTTTTTCTCTCTGTCTGAACTTTCGATCCTCTATAATTTCAAGCTCGATATATTGGAAAAACACAAAATATGTACCCCATATACCGTCATAAATTAGTCCCGAATTTTTTATTCTCTTCATTTTATGTTCTTTCATGATCGTAGATTATGTACCTTGAGGTCCTTTAGCCAAGGTTTGCCTTATATGCATCTGCAAGCCCGTGGGAACTTGAAATCGAACATGCAAGCATGCAAGCCTCGGACTTTTGCTCAACTCGCTCAATATTTCTCTCTCGTTTTTTCAGTCGATTTTTATCAGGAAAATTAGGAAAACCTTTAGATCGCAGGTGACAGGAAGTCTGCAGGTTTTTCACAAAAAAAGTGAAAAGATGTTTTGGCAAGACGTGGAGATATTCACTTGAAACCAATCAAGGATCAAATCGGGGAAGGAAAGGAGGGGCGGGGGGGGGGGGGGGGGGGGGGCGGTGAGGGGTCGCTTGTCTGAATTTTTAAATGTCCATTATTACCAAAACAATGTATTTTGGCTCGCTATTTCATTAAATGTGCTGTAGCTACTTTTTTGGCCATGTCACTTGTCAGAATATTCCCTGCCTGACCCTCGCTCTAACCACGTTTGTATTTCCTATTCACCCCATGCATTCTGGTATACTTATTCGCGCTTTGATTTGCACGCAATGAAAAGGAAAAAATTTCTAATTCTTTCTTAATCTTTTTATAGATCTTAAAAGTATGTGCATCTCGTGTCGTACATTAACGAAAGAATTTCATTTCTTATTATTGACAGTTCTTAATTTTCTCATTTTCAATTTTCATTTTCCCCATTTCATTTCCCATTCCCCATTTTAGTTACATCCATTTTGCTGGTGAGTTTGTCATCAAGCAGTGCATATACACAAAGGATAGGTTTTTTATTAAATTGTGTTCTTTAATTTTTGTAAAAAAATAACCTACAAATGAATAAGCACTATTTATTCTGAGTAACAGGGGTTTTAATTATAAACTGCCTTCTTCCTCCTTTAGAAGCACTATTTTTAGCAAATCTATATGTCGTGACTACATCTGCCATGCAAGGACATTAGCTTGTCACACAATCTTTAAACATAATGTGTGGAACTAAATTTCGGTGGCATTATGCCAAGGCTCACCCCTGAAGCATGGAAGATTCAAGAAAAGAACGTTTTATGTATAAAAATTAACCATTAACCTCCAAAAATAGCCCATGAAGAACCACTGTCTTTACCAAGTTATCTTTGCAAGGTTTTTTTTTGTTTTTGCGAAGAGAGAGAGAGAGAGAGAGAGAGAGAGAGAGAGAGAGAGAGAGAGAGAGAGAGAGAGAGAGAGAGAGAGAGAGAGAGAGCAGGAGAGGGTTCGAAGGATCTTTGTATGCAATCAAATGAAAAGATAATAGAGAAACATAAGAGTGATTCTGCATCGATCACATAGCAGTGGTACGAGCCAACAGACAAGTGGGAGGTTATTTTTGGAAGTTTAGACTTTTATTAGTTAACCTATGATAATTGGCTTTCAATAAAGCTTTTGTGAAATCTGGAACTCATAAATAATGAAAAAATTAAATAAAACACTGCGAAAGTTGTCAAGTATAAAAATACATAATAATATTTACAAATTAAAATGGGTTTTCTGACAGCTACGTATCTAAGTACAAAATATGGAAGGTATCTCAACTTTCATCACGAGAAAGTTGCCCCTTCAGCTCAAAGTGATCATCTAGTATTCCTCATCAAAATTCGCTTTTGCTTTTAGGGATGCATAGTCATCAAATAGGGATCATGACCAGTTCAGACCATTTATACTGGCATCAAGAAAGTGGACTTCACTCTCTTTTGTGTCATGGTTGCCACAGACATCAGTTTTCAAAATTCCCTGACTTTTCCCTGATTAAAATAAAATTTCCCTGACCAAACAAAATTACAAAAAACGTCAGATATAGTACCAGCCTCCAGCCTCCACTTCGGAAATAAAGTGCTGAGATCACATTGACCTGAAAATATGTTTCTTCCAGCCAATAATAGTCTTAAATCAGTGGCATTATAATTTCAATTTTCCCTGCCTTTTCTCAAATGTCAATTTTCCCAGATTTTATCATTTCCTGACCTGTGGCCGCCCTGTGCTCAGCTGATGCAAAACCTCTCAAACGCAACTGAGTTTTGAGTTTTGGATTCATTCTCATTAAAATGAAACTTATTTTTGTCTGAAAGGTTGTGCACCTGGCCTCATAAAAAGGAAGGCAACTTGGAAATGATTTTGTATATTTACATAATTATTGGCTTTCTTTTTTCTGCTATATTGTACATTTATAGACGAGAAAATGTTGTTATATACATGCTGATACTGTTGAATTTGTTAGTGAGGTTTTGATTTTCTTCCTTTTATCTTACGATATCTACACTTATAAAAGTTTTTTTTTCACTGCTATAGTAATGGCTTGCGATCATCACCACTTCTTATTGATGACTGTGATCCTGATGTACTTGGTTGTTCTGTGGCAGAACTGTCTCCAACCAATGCCGTTGAGCTGGTTGATCCATCTGTTACTCTCTGGTTATGTAGTGATGAGCGTCCAGCACTTGTAGGTCGCCTCTGATTTTCTTCAAAATTGACTTGTCCAGGAAGAGAAGCTGATGATCCTGTGGATCCTAAACCCAAAGAAAGTAATTTATTGTAATCACTATAAAAAGGAACTGCACTGTTTGAGTACAAGTGATAGGTGTGCTATGCTCTGAATTGGAGGGGTCAGCAGATGGGAGTCTCACTGTCAGGGAGAATAATAAAAAATAGGGGTAGAAGGGGGTACGCAAGGAAGGAGAAAAGAGGGCAGGAAGCAGAATTCCTGACCCAGTGGGACCTGAGAAATTTAGATAAAATTTAGGGTTTAGTTTGACCACTTACCTGATGGAGATGAAGGATGTTCTTCAATTAACGGCATTGATGCAACAGAAACTTTCTTCCTTCTACTAGCTGACTCTTGTCCTTCTTCCCAGTCTTCCACCTCATCCAGCAGCTTCTCTACACTATCTGGCCGTGAATTCACTGAGATTCCAGTCCCGGGTCGACTCCCTGAACTTGAAGTGGTTCTCATTGTGTCAAATGTCGCATAAGGACCTGCCATGTCAATCATACTATCCCAGTCAAATGCAGTGGAGCTACCATACAGACTTGATGGGGTTTTCTGTTTTTCAGCTTCCTTTAGTGCCATGTAGACTTTCTGTTCCACATCCTGTTTGACTTTATCCATGCGTCCATTCACAAATGTTCCCAGCACGTACATTTTCAGAAGCATGCGCTTCTTCATTGGATCCATCAGGATAAAGTCGTATTCTCGCTGGTCAAGCCTCTTTCTCATCTGAGGCATCATGGTCATGAACTCCTTGGCTGTCTCACGGATCGTCTTCTTCACTGACTGCGCAAACAGTGAATGTGGTGCCAAGGTTCTGTGGGCTTCAATGAGTTCATCAAGAAGATCCCACAAGGAATCAAAAGTTGGGTCATCCAGATATTCTGCTTCTCTGCAATATGCATTGATGATATGAATCTGTCTTTCCAATTCATGAACCGGTGCAAAGATGGGTGTGCTTGAAAGTGCCTTCTCCAAAGTGTGACGCCCCTTCAGCACAGCTCGCATGTACTTCTTTGTTTCCTCACTGATGATACTTTTTCCGTCAGTACTCAGCATCGGCCAAAGGGGCTGCTTTGGAAATATGACACGCATGTACCGCAGCAACAGATAGACAATCCACAGGACTGCAACACATGCCCAAGATACATTCACCCATGTAAGGATGGTGAACGGAATGGGTGGTGCAAAGAAGGCATTCACTATATCATTGTTGTTGAACATCTCAACCATACAACCCACGTATGCATTGGCTATGTTGACAGCCAAGCAAAACAGAATCATGAAGTTGAATGACGAGACTCGGTATGGGACACTTCGGACCATTATCAGACTCAGCATAGACAGCAATGCTCCTATACCACCACCCAAACGATCAATGGTGCACAAACCGACTGCCAGCAAAACCAAGAAGATCTTTGCCACTACCCACGTTGGAGTGATGTTGAAAAGAACATGCAACAGTCGTGAAATACCCTTCCAGCAACACCAACCCATGAAAGCCCTGAAGGCGCTCATAGGCGGCCGAGCCAGGCCTGAAGAAAACAAAACAAACAACACCAGGAAAAAGAACAAAAAAATTGGAATGTTTATGAGCAATCTCTCTCCCATGGTGAGTCTCTCTGGGTTGTTTTCAGTGAAAAGCAGAAATGTGGCAAAGTATGACACAAGGCAAAATTCAAGTATCAGCATGATGGGTCTGTAATAGATCCATAGCCTGCGGAAAGATGAAAAGAGATGGAACTGTCCAACTGCCCACAAAATGTCCAGCCCTTGATTGTATTCTGCTTCTTTCAGTTGTAGGTAGCCTTCGTGCTTCTCTTCACTGTAGCAAATAACTTGACCTCTGATTTTCCTGATCATGTTTATTGGGTAGGCCAAAAACAGCAGAATCCCCACCACAATGGCGATAGCGACAAAGAAACAATGCTCTAAGCTGTTTACAGTATAGCACTGGACGCTATTTTCCACGTTCCATACTCCATCACTTCGGCAGTGAAAGACACGAGCATATGCAGTCCCAACAGGCAAGCTTACTAGCTGAATAAAAACACTGAAGATGCGTTTCATTCTGGCAACATGAAGTAGCAAATACAACGGCTTTCGATACAGGAAAACCGCATAAGTTATTAAAAATCCAAAACCAATAACGGCGATCCCAAGAGTCCATCCTATCAAATAGTAACCGTAATTTATGCCGATGCTTTCTGAAGGCAGAAATGTGTCAAGATTTGGAGGGCCTGTGTACGCTCCAGAATGAACTTTCACAAACTCCCAAATGTCTAAATTAAAAATAAATGTAAACGACGAATATTTTACAAACTCTCTTGGATAACCCCAGCGTTCGCCCATCGCCAAGATCAGCGCAAAAATCTGCACATGTTGGATGATCATAATTACAGCATCGGACACCCACAGTGTGATTCCATGATGTACAAACACATCTTCGCTTTCTTCGTCTTCTTCATCAAGATCCACCACCACTTTCTCGGATTTTTCGATCAATGGGAGCTGGTCTACGTCCTTTTGTTTAAGATTTCTGTTTAAAAGAGCCATTTTGAAGCAATTTATTAGGCCCTTTTGGAATTTTTCCGCGAAGAATTGACTTCTAAACAACGTTAGAATGCATGACTTTCGTCATTACCTTTGCGTTACCATGGGGGCCCCCCTTCTATTTGGGTAAATTTTACCAAATATGGTGGTGAATGACGTCTGTGGTTACCTCACTTTCATGGGCCAAAATGAACCTGTCTCGACCCAGCTAAAAAAAAATCAACTCGAGAGGAAAACATGGCGCTAAAATTTGCAGCGAATTTGTCATTTTGTTTTTTGGAACACGCAGACTTCCTTGATAGATACCAAGCTGCGAAAAATGCAGGTAAAGAACAAAGCCGTTTGTTTAGTTAGTGTAAAAGTGTAGTTATTAACTCAAGTAGAATTTTAATTATATTAAACAATTTTCAGTGGAATTCATGTAAATATTCATTTGAATATGTGACTTTTCATTTCAGATCTGGTGTTGAGAGAAAATTATTAAAATAATAAGTTTCTCTTTCTTTCACCTTTGTACAGTATAATCTTTTAAAACATAAACAGAAGTAAGCTAATTAATTACATATTTTAAGTAAGTTTTTGCACAATATTTTTCATTTCTCATTTATTCATTCTTTTTGTTAATTTTTCTTTCTTTTATTTAAAGATAATGTCAGTTATTTCTCCATTCATTCAGTGTTCTTTGGCTTCTAATTCTATTTCTTTCTCATTCGTAATTTCATTTTTCCTTGTTTGTTTATTTTTGTTTGTTTTGGCATGTATCCCTTCACTGTTATACTGCATTCATTTGGTCATTTTAATTTCTTTGGTCATGTAGAAATGTTGTTCTCTTTTATTCAGTTCCCATCAGTTATTTTATCACCCATTCATTTTCATTCCAATTAACAGTATTGAGTTATTTCTCAGTTCTTTGTCGGTCAATCATTTAATCCCTTTATCAATTTCCATTTCCACTTTTATTCCCTTCTCATTAATTCTCCCATTGATTTTGTTGCTTTGTTCATTTTAATTTCTTAGTTCATTTTATTATCACTAATGCTAATTCATTCAATTGTGTCCCTTCACTCATCCCTCTTCCAGTTTTTAGTTAATTTATTTTTCACTCAACTCATTCAGGGCCGTAGACAGGGTTTTGCTTGGGTGGGTGCGAGCACCAGAAGCATGAGCATCTAGAGGGGGATCCGGGGGTATATTTCCCCAGGAAATTTTGAATAAGCAATTTCTTGAAGTCCACTTTCCTGCATTCTGAGAGTCAGTTTAACCCTCCCTCTCAAATTAAGTGGACCTTTGCGGCACATGAGGGGCACCCATCACACCCCCCTGCTTACGACCCTGTAATAATGTTTTTCATTTTTCTCGACTCAACTTTATTCCAGGCTTCAAGGGGGTAGAATCAGGCTTTCCATTTGACATTCCCATCGATGAATTAACCAACACTAGAGAAAGTGTACAAATAGAGCACGTGCATATGAATGCTTTTGATGGTAAGTACTGAAATGAGTAAGTAAATAAGTAGGCGCGGTGGCCTAATGGTTAGCCCGCTGGACTCCAGATCGGGTGGTCTGGGTTTGAGCTCTGGCCGGGGTACTGCGTTGTGTTCTTGGGCCAGACACTTTACTCTCATAGTGCCTCTCTCCACCCAGGTGTATAAATGGGTACCGGCGAATTTACTGTTGCCAGGGGTAACCCTGCAATGGACTAGCATCCTATCCAGGGGGGAGTAGAAATACTCCTGGTCGCTTCATACTACAGAAACCGGGATAAGCTCCGGCCTGATGGGCCACTAGGATGGTATGCAGACTTTACCTTACTGAAATAAGTGAGTGGCATTTATTCAGTAGCAATACTTAAAGCAAGTGACACACTCAACCAAACACAGCCTTATCACCCAGGCAATGGCAGCCATGGGCAGCTGTTTCAGCCTTGTTAGTTCATGGGTTTGTGTTGGAGTGTGTCGTGATCACTCTGCTTTAAGTGAGGCCCTGCCAGGGTAAATTCTGACAAGCGACATGGGCGAAAAAGTAGCGACAGCGCTCAAACAAAATAGCGACAAACGACTGACGAAGACAAATGTATGTCGCTAAATTTCCGACAGCGTTGTGTAGCCTTGACAAATCGCCGACACAAGACATTTTAAAATTCCGACAAGCGACCTGGGACACCCCACTGGCAGGGCCTCTTAAGTGCTTTTATTAATTTCTTTCATTCCATCAACCTTTTGTATGTGACTGCTAGTACCAGCCAGGTCCAAGGGAGAGGGACACCCTACATATAGTGACCAATATAAATGGTATGATAGAGTGGACACTCCATCATACCTTTTCAGGCTGTAGATGCAGTATTCTACTGTAGGTATGTGAATGAGGTACCACATTTCCTGTTGAAGTTATAACAAAGGGTTTAACCTTTTCTGTCAAAAAATGGTATTCAAAAGGACAAGCTAGGATGAGGGTTTGGACCTTAGAGAGCAGTTCCATCCCCCTCACCCCTTCCGCATGTAAAAGTTCGCTGATTACCCCACACCCTAGGGGGAGGAGGTACCAGTATCTTGATCTCTCGTACATGACCACCCCTACCTAATATTAGGTGGGCACGTATATTTGCAAGCAAGGAGTTCACTTTAGTCTTTATTCCTGTTAGGAAATTCCAAAGGACTTGCTGCCATCCCTAGTAGAGAAGAAGAATTTAAACAATGTTTAGAATTATCTATAAAGTATGCTGAAGCTGTTAAATGCAAAAGGTAAGCACTTCATATGGCAGTGCAACAAGCAATGCCAGTCAGAATACTAAGGTTTGATTGTTTTCCTTTTGTATTCTTTATGCAGTTAAGTTGTAACTTGATCTTTGGATCATTTCTAAATGCAGCAGAGCTTGATCAGATGAAAAACATCTTGAACAGTGAAGCGTGTGAGTGACGTCATGACTCAGACAAGACCCAGAATGGAAGACCCAGAATGCCCGGAATGGCAGACGATTTTCCTAAAACACTTTCTAAAACAGCTCGTCTTCCTACAACACTTTTTTGATACGAAAACTTCCCCTAGATTCCCTCATTTCTCTCAGAAAATGCTGATGTTGTCTGAGCCTTGTGGGGGGTATAATCATTTGCATTCTATTTTTAGACCTCACACATCTTGCTGTGGGGGGTGGGAGGGGGGGGCTACACCCATATATGGGCTATATAGGTATGTGCCACAGGATAGGGTATGGTTTTTGAGGTTCTCTTAAATTGGGTATCATTTTGCTCCTTTTGACATTTTTGTTCCTGGTTTGATCTTTAGATAGGGTACCAAAATTATATCGGCTAAAATTATGTTGGGTAAATGCCCAGTTAAACGAAAGAGGAATGGTGTATTAAAACTGAGCTATCTGTCGAAGTATTAGCAAGGTGCTTTTATAAAGATTTGTCTGTGGTTAGCAGTTATTTGGGTCATCATGCATCACTTCTCCTCCCCTTGAATAGGCTGTCGCTTTGGGGATTTGGGCCTTAAAAAGGTATCAATTTTCGTTTTCCTTAATAGGGTCAGGGTCAGTAATTAGAAACCTTTGTGGCACACACCTATCTGAAATTTATGAGAGTGCCACCCCTCCCCAGGCAAGCAGCTCTCAAATTTTGCTAGCCCAGGGGCAGTTTCATGCCTATTTCAGTTAAGTAAACGTGATTTATTCAGCTCTTATGCCAATTAGGCAAGCATGAAAAGTTATTTTCAAGCCCTTTGCAGTGGTTTTATACTTGAGAGAATGAAGTGAGACTCTCTTTGGTATCAACAATCATGTGTTTGACATAAATTACTAAATCCTTGATTTAGATTACACGTGTTGGCTGGTGTTTTTCCTGGTGGTGTTGACAAAACAGATAACAAGTTGGTAGTGTCGTGGGAGGAGACATACGTTAGGAATATGAGATATGCTGCTCAGAGACTTGAAGAGGTGACAAAGTAAACATTTGATAATATTTCTTATTTGTTTATTATTTTGTTAATGATCAACACCTGTCAGAAGCAGACATAACCTATCAGACCATAACTACCTCATTTAATGCAAGTTTTTTGCCAAAATCAGTTTTATTGATTCAGAAGTGCAATGTAATCATGGTTTTTTGAACCCTCAATTTCCTGAGCTCTCTGATAACTTGAACCAAAAGTCATTTCCCTTCTGTTAGTTGAATACTGTAATTTTACTCCTGGTTTCTTGAACCAATTTTTGTTTCCTATTGGAGGTTCAAGAAATTGGGATTCCCCGTGTTTTCATTTTTTTAAAAAAATTTCCTTGTTATCTGATCAAAAGGGGCGGTACATGGGATAATAGTTAGTATGCTGGATTCTGTATCAAGTAGTCTGGGTTCAACCCCTGGCTGAGGCCATTGTATTATTTTTAGAACTGGGCAAGACACTTTGCTCTCACAGTGCCTTTCTCCACCAAGGTGTATAAATGAGTACCAGGAAATTTGATTCTGGGGGTAACCTTGCAATGGACTAGCATCCCATCCAGTGGGGGAGTAGAAATTACTTCTAGTCACTTTATACTACACAGCATGAGCGACCAGCTGTGACAAACTAAAACTGTTTTGAAGGAAAAATTGAACGAAAAGCCAAGATAATGGATGAATATCCGGTTTCAGATCTTTCCTATTTTTGGAACTGAGCTGTGTTGTTATTGCTGTTCCAGTGTGGAATCACTCTTTTGATAGAGCCAATCAGTACAATTCCAGGATATTTTTTGACTCACACGCAGCAAGGTATTGTTCTTGCTTAAATTGTCATGCTTGTTTGACTTTATTGACTCTGACTGTACGTTAGTTGCTCTGATTCACTAAATGTTCACAAATATACACTTTTGATTTAGCAATTGATTTAATCAAGAAAGTGGATCACAAAAACATGAAACTTCAATTGGTAAGTTGGTCAGACATAATGCACTAAATAAGTTCGGAATAAAAAGAATGTAAAGTAGGACTTGCCTCAGTAAGTTTTTGTTTTTAGAAAACTTTAAACTAGGTAAATTATTTACTTAATTATTTAAACTTATAATCAATTTGGGCATCTGTAGTTTATGATTTTGTCCCCAGAACCCACTTAAATTTGTTGGTGTATGCATACTTTGGCTAAATCTGGTACTAAAGTCTGCGATTAACAGACTTACGGTCATCTATGTTCAAATGTGATGATTGGCTGACAATCAACTGAACAAACTGTGCATGCTTAAAGAATCTGCCTTGTCCAGAGTCCATCTTGGTGTAGCCTGATTCTCAGACAGTCCAGGTCCCTCACGTGCAAGGCTCTCACAACAGCAAGTGCCTGGGAGGGAGTGCCTGGCCGCAAGGGACCTGGACCATCTGCTGACCAAAAGAAAAGTGGCCTCTGGGGATGAGATTGCTGTAGTTCATTAAGGTCCATTATGGTCTCAGTGTGTGGTCAGGTTATGCATTGGAACTTTACTGTTGTCTACAAAGTTTTTCAAACAAAAGTTGAAGGGTTTGAATAGCCTGATTCTGAAGCGGTCCAGGTCCTCGCAGCCAGACACTCCCTCACCGGGGGAGCTAGACTGTCTGAGAATCACGCTAGGGTTTGAAGACTTTCATCATGATAAATTAAATCAATTATTTTGTGATTTGTTCATGCCTTATCTTCTTTATGTAGGACCTCTTCCACCATCAACGAACAACTGGAAATTTGACACAAACTCTGATTGACTCCATGCCTTATCTTGGTAAAAAAAACCTTGAACTTGAAAATATAATTTAATATATATACTTCTGTATAATTTTTGTATGTATAGTATTAGCAGCTTTGTTTGATTTCTAACAAACTATTAATAATAACTTTCCAGGATACATTCAAATAAGCCAAGTTCCATCACGGAATGAACCAGATTCAGATGGTGAAATCAACTATCCATTCATATTCCATCAGATTGCAAAACTAGGATACAAGGGATGGATAGGCTGTGAATATCATCCAAGAGGTACTTCCACTCTTTAGATGATAAAAAAGCAGTTAATTTTTTCAAGAGTCATGAGTTTCTACACTGAAGAGCAACCTACATAGCTCCTCCGATTCACTGGACTGGAACAGACTTGAACAAGTATTGATCTCAAATGTCTGTTAAGAAATAGCTTTTTCTCAGGCCGTTCCACACACCGTCAGTTCACTAGTTTTGACTATAACGTGCTGGGTTTTTTTCCCTCTTTTTTCACAGGTCGAACAAAAGATGGTTTGGGATGGTTAGCTCCTTATCTTGTTGATTAAGAAAAAAAATTCCAAGCAGGAAAAGAGGGTGGGTCATAAATGATTGTAGTTTTAATTTTAATTTGAAGTTTTAAGCAGATCCTTTTTGCTTTTCGCATCTGATTCTCAGTACAAATACATATATATTTTCTAACATTTTGTTTATTTTTCCAGATTCTGCATTAGATGTTAAATCATACTTCCAGACCTTGAACTGACATTAGCCTAGATGACGCAGCTTGGTTTTTCACCAAATAATTGAGACTAACTTGTTACAGCTTGCACAAAATTAAGAATTTCCATAAGTTATATTTTGTACTGGTCATCTATAGAAAACGTACCCTAGTTATTTATTTTTCCCAAGTCATGAATAGGAAATATATTTTTAAATTAATGATGGATGTTTCTGTAGTCAGATGTATAAAATTTCTTTTGTCGTAGTTTATGTTAATAGCTTAAAGCAAATAACAGTTCTGTACTGTAATAGGTGTGCTAAGGAGGGGTTACATTGTGAGGTGCTGAACGCCACTTTAACGCAAAAAAAAAAAAATTCGGAAAATCCCGCAATGTCATAGGTAGCCTGCATAGCTGATGGTGTCGTTGTCGAGAGGTCAGAAAAAAGAGGCACCACTGCTGATGGTGGAAAAAATTGAAGGATATACATTTTTAAACTGACTATCGTCGAAAAAAGCGCTAAAAAAACGCATACCGCAATACCGCATTTTTAGATTTAAATTGGCGAAATACTAATAATACTATAATATTTTGCTGTACTGCATCAAATTTTGGAATAAAAAAAAAACAATTTTGATGATTATACAAAGCCGTTTATTCGTCACATTGCACAGATGTGACCCCGCGTTTGGCCAGGACTTTTAGACTTGCCGCGTTGACTTGAGTTCAGTTTGGGCGGGATCACATTTGCACACAACTCGGCACAGGTTTTTCACCATTTGATCTACCAACACGAGTCAGCGGAAATTGGTCACACGTCATTCGTCATTCGGCAGTCCTACCTTTGATAGCCTGTTCCAGGCTTACGGTAGAGCGAAAAACGCGGGAGAGCGAGGGGACGCTAACACTAAAGGCGTTTTCCCCTCGCTCGCCCGCGTTTTTTGCTCTCACACAACTACCGAGAGCCTGAAACAGGCTATGCATTTGATAAACGTGAAAGACCTGCTGACCTAAGTCAAACGTGTGAGTCAAAGGCCCGGTGCATTTTTCATCCAGTAATACAAGAAAGTATGAAGACTCTATGAAGTAAGAGAACACGTCCCCATACCCCATAATAGTTTGTACTGTAAAAGTTCTCGCTCCCATGGTCGCGCGGCAACAACCTCGTTCCCAGGGTCTCTCTCTCCCCGCCCCCAAGAGCGAGAGAAGGGGGCGGGGGGAGAGAGAGACACCCTGGGAACGAGGTTGGCGCGGCAAGTGATCATGATTTTCCCGTCGTCGCCGTTAGTTGTCGCGTCCATATCCGGTATCCAAATGGTTCCAAATTCTGGCTAGCGATAACGTAGAAATATGTGATCGTTTTTATCAGCGTGTCTACCGAGCGCAATGAACTTTCGAGAAAAAACATCGTCAGTTCCTGAAAAGAAAAGGAATTGAAAGTAGCGAGGAATCCTCTAGTAAACAGAGACGACAATATGCAAGGTGAATATGAAAGTGATCCCAAATATGGAGGGGTACTTCTCTGAAGGGCGAACTGTGGTGAAATATTGATAAAGACAGTGGAGGAGAAAGTGATGGCGTTCAGATAGTTTTCTAACAAAATAGGATCAAAATGTGGAGATAATGCGAGAAATGGAGTGGTTAAAGTCATTTTAAGGTTTTAAGGGCAGAAATCGAGAAAGAACAAACGATTACAAAACACGTACAAAAGCTTTTTGAATAAGTTTCCTTTTTATTAAGAAATTTCCTTGTTTAGATAACTTACAAATCCTTCGATTCCAGTTGTTAGCTACTTGCTCTGAAACGTTACAGTCAAGCCCCGTTCATACAGACATTTTTTGATTTACCAAACATGTACGAACTGAATTACATAAAAGAAAACTGATGAATTTTATGTGCTGAATGGCGAATTTCCCGCTTTATAAAGCGTACTTGAACAGCCAGAAAGAGAAGGGGCCAGAACTGGACTAGAAACCGATCGACTGAAGGAACTACACCGGCCTTGGCAATGACTTCTTTTAATCCCAGAAGTTACTCACTGACAGAAGATGTTTTGCCATAAAATCCTTTCTCGCTCCCAGAGTCAACGTTAGCCACTAAATGTGGTTCTAACTTCTCTATGAACGAGTCCCCAGTATGTGATTGTTCAAATGAAAGCTATTGAGCAGTACTTTCATGTGGTACTGTTTGTTATGCTGTACAAGGTGGTTCTAACTTTGAAGTCTGTGGATGAAACCCAAGTGTGTGACCATTCAAATGAAAGCTATTGAGCAGTACTTTCATGTGGTACGGTTTATTATGCTGTACAAGGTGGTTCTAACTTTCAAGTCTGTGGATAAATCCCAAGTGTGTGTTTATGGGCAGTGCTTTTATGTTGTGCTGTTTACGGTGGTTATTACTTTCGAGTCTCCAGACGAAACCCTTAGTAGTGTGTGACAATTTATATGAAAGCTGTTGAGCAGTACTTTCACCTTGTACTCTTTGTTTTTTAAAGATTCGCATAATGAAGGATACGATTTGTTTCTCTTCATTTTGGAAACGAAAAGGGTTAATTAACAATGTATTTGCAATCAGTGCTTCAGATGTTGTCTTCTGAGTTCTCACTGCCACGCCTGTCGGAGCATTTTAATCGAAGCAAGTCTCTGAGAAACAATAGTTACAAGCACCAGTATTCCAAGAGTACCAAAGATGAACCAGTAATCAAAATCTTCCTTCAGCACGTCAAACATTCTTGATGGCGTTATTCTAGTCCAGTACAGGTCCAGTCCGTACGCGAACACCAGACATGTGGATTCCAGGCCTGACCCGGCCGTGTATACACCGTGGAGATTGGCAACTAACGTGGGAAGAAAAACATAACAAAGTTGAGCATGAGTTTGCTGGGCAATTTTACATCGTGTCAAAATATATTGATAATCCGTTTGAGTGCAGCATCACGACATTGCAATTCCGCGTTTCGACGACATTTTAAGATGCTGATATACAAAGGAACATTTTGCAGGGACATGTTGCAGGGCCTTTTAGTAGTGGCAAATCACAGCACGTACACACACTAGAAAGTTAAGCAGGTACACGTTCCTTCAACATGCCCTTTCGTGTATCAGCCCTTTAACTAGCTGAAAAATTCAGAAATAAATAGACAACGATGTAAAGATTTGTCTCAGTCATTGAGTGAACAACCCCATAAAGGAACTTACCAGTTTGATTGTAGTTTATAAACGCCAGTGGATTCAAATTCAGCTCTGGAATATAAGGATGCAGTCCTTCTTCGCGGTCCTGTTGTGTGGGTACAAACTTTCTCCGTGGATCCAAGTAGTTTTTGGGAAGGGTGAGGATGTAACCAGTTTGTAACCCCAACAGGAGATTCTTGTGAGTTATCCCTCGCTCTGTTATAGTCACAGTTGCTGTGCGTATTGTTGTTGGAAATATGTAGGACTGCTGGAGTACCATTGGCAAAGGAGGAGGATCGAATGAGGACAAGGACGTGCTGAAATTAAGCCAACATGTTAGTTCATTTGAATAATCTTCTCGCCGATCACATTAGTGAGATAATCAGGGGAACGTGGTACGGTGGCCTAATGCTTAGCGCGATGGACTCTTGCTTGATCGAGTGGTTTGGTTTAAAGCGCTGTCTGGGTCACTGTGTTGTGTTCTTGGACAAGACACTTTACTCTCTCTAAGTACCCCTCTCTACCCAGGTGTACAAATAAGAAGAACCAGCAAATTATTTAATGTTAATGTTAAAACGCTTATCATAAGGGAGCATTTCTAATTTCACAAACTGCCTTCATTTCGAGGCCCAAGTTGTTCAAATAGGGGGGCGTTGGGATTTTCGGTTTTGACCACTTTTTAGATCGGTTTTCGCACCGAAAAACTGCGGTTTTACGGTTTTTGCGTCTTTTGCGGTTTACGGGTTTTCCTTTCATCATCATTTGGTTTTCGATTTTCAGCAAATATACTAGCGGTTTTTCGGATTTGGTAATCCGGCGATGTGGTTTTCGGTTTTTCCAATTTGTTTTCCGGTTTCCCTGTGGCAATTATGACCTCAGTTACGCGCTCCAACTACACGAGGAACGTTTTTTTTTGTCATTTAAAGCATTTTATTTATCCAAATATTTTGTAATTAACAGTTAACACAGTAACACCAACTTTTTACTACATTTTTAACATTTCTTTTGGACTACGGAATTGTTGGCCACGCTTGCGACAGTTATGTTTCGAAGTACTATCACTTAATTTTCAACATTTATTTTTCATTTGGCAATATAACGTAAGGAGAATACATAAATCCCTTGTTCAATAGTTTTACAGGTAATATATGCCATACTCATTTCTCGCATATTTCCTCGCTAAAATATTTTCCTTTCCTAAAATATCGGCGCTATAATTTGGGATTATAAATAAGGCTTATTTATTGCACCATTTGTAGCTCAATAATTTCCCTTTGTGGTGAAACCCTCCTCGAGTGACTGCGGCAAGAAAGCTTTTGACATATCAAACAGCTGAACATCTCCTTTAGTGGGTTAGAGAATCGTGAGCTTGACACGAAAAGAATTACAGGATTAATTGCGGTGCTGAGAGATGGTAAAACGTAGTAAGATAAACCTAGAAGAAGCATGCATGTGTCTTTGGTAAATAGCGATGGAAAGACCATTTTTAGTACTAAATACACACATAGTGGAGTCCAACAAAGGAAAAAGGCAATCACGATGGAAATAAAAACTTTCATAACCATCCGATTCTGCTGCCTATGTCGCAGTGCAATACTGTGTTGACGAGTTTCGTCCACTGGCCTTGTTCGTTTTAAACATCTCATGATTCGACAGTAAAGAACGATTATCAAAGTAAGCGGTATGCAGTAAAATATTAAAAACCCAACAGTGTAGAATATAGAGATTCCAATCTTGCTCCATGAATATGTAAACCTACAAAATGTTTGACGACCTTCTTGCACGATTTTTGAAAACCAGACGTACGGAAAAGCACCGCATAGTGAAAAGATCCAAGAAGACGACAATAAAACGGCCCGCAGACGTTTCGTTATCCTTGTGGCCTGGAAGGGGCGTACAATGGCGATGAATCTGTCCACCACAATTAGCACAAGACTCAGAACTGAAACAGCTTGTGAAATAGTTCTGGAATAAATTCCCAGCTTGCATACAACAGACGCAGCCATGGAATCTTCGATCACACGTTTTCTTGAAAGCATGCCTTCAGTAGCGTAGAGTGGCCAGTTGGTCAAAGCGGACATTAGGTCAGATACTGCCATGTTGACAATAAAATAGTTTGTGCTCGTTCTGAGAGGGGCGTTCTTCAGAAAAATCACCGTGACTAGAAAATTACCGACAAATGCCGAAATGCTAACTAAGGAAATCATTGCGGTTAGCGTCGTGGACACGATGTGAGGACATGTCGATTGATCCTCAAAGTTGTCAATACTAGAGTTGTTCATGTTTTCTTGCCAGAGAGTTTTTGTTCCTTTAACTTCGCGGATGAGAACTTACGACGACTTCAGCTTCCTATCCATTTACCGGAAGATAAAATGCATTGGCACCTGCTATTCAGCTTTTATTTATTGACAGTAACACGTTAGAAGAAGATCAGATTTCTAACCGCAGCTTAAAGGTATCAACTCGGCGTGGCCTGTTTCACGCTATATACCAAACTTACTTTTCTTTCTAATTAACAGTTTCTCTTTGTACAAAAACAAAATTAACATAATAATTATTACAGTGCGTTTCACAAAACTTTTGACAAACGGTTTCCGAAGTTCGTTTAAAATTCCCTAATTTCGCTACGAACTAGGGAAGTTTATTGCGTAGTTTTCAATCAAATTGCAAACTTCGAAACGAAGTGGTGAATTTCACGTGCAGCGATGATGGGAAGTTACGAAGTTCGCAAGTTCCATCCTATCATTTCCTGATAATTTTCATGCTTTGCAGGAAAAGCTTCAAGACCAAACTACTGTATAATTATTATTTTCTTACGACATAACTATTTAACAAATTTAAATCATAATTTTTCAAATGAACTGACTTTGGGCGCGTTTTACATGGTTTATATTGTACAACGTGAATTTCCAAGTCAACCAGGGGAAAAACTAGAACGATTTCCTCAGCTTTACGTGTGTAACGAGATATTCAATATTTAATTCACCAATGTGCTCCCTTTTTGTTTTGTCGGACAGAAGAGGACTGTTTTATTTTTAACACGCAATAAATTGAATTCGATGGACAGTTTTCTCTTAAAATAATAACGATGAATGGCGACTTTCAGGTCAACTAATACGTGACTAGCTAAGCTTTGTACAAACAGATATATGACGGTCCCATCGACCTGGATGGAAATTGTAAAATTTAAGAGACCTGTAATGCTTAGTTACATTGTCGCCTTTTAGAGTAATATATCAATTATCAGTTGCATTCCATTTTCAAAATGAACATTGGACATTCAGGTTTACAAGAAAACACTTTTTTAATTTTCTTCATTTTTTTTGTAGATGTATTTTTAGAAAACGGGAAGAGGATCTCAAACTGCCACCACCATGTGTGTTTACTTTACTAAAAGCATTATACAGATTAGAGCTTTCAGGATCATTACGACTATTTTAAATATAATTGATATGCAATACTTGGAAAACGCAAGAGGTCAATTTTTCTGTCAGGGCTTGTTATAGAAAACCCAAAACCATTATTATCTTCAAACTATTCCAAACTTACGTCTAGAAAAAAAATAAACAGTTAAGTATATGTCTTCACTGGACGATCCCCACAATTAACATTTACGTCAATGGCGGGTAGAAGTGCTCAACAAACATGAACAACGTTCGGTTAATTTTTGGAGTTAAACAAGGCATAATTTTGGTTAATTACGCAACTACTCCAAGATCTAATGGTGTTACACTGCAGGTATAATTATAACTAAAGAAAGATCACCGTTTCATTTGCCAAACATTGCAGAAGTGTAATGATTTTTTTATCTTTTCATTCGTTTTAATTCCATCCTACTCGGCCTTTTTCGCCCGTTTCTTTACATTACCAATGAAGAAATTCATGCCCGAAAATAGTATTTTTATTTTGCCCAAACTAGCTAAAATCTCCCTTAAATTAATAATGAAGTATACTATCATATTATTCTATGCAAAATAGCAATATCATATTTTTGTTGATAATTTTCTTCTCTTTCCCCCTTCCCCCTTTCAATCAGTGGTGTTTTCCACAGTTTTCTAATTACGAGAAAGATGTAAATTCTGTTGTCACGAGCGTGCGTAAAATAAAAAACTGTCGAGTCCTCGACGGGAGTTTAACCCAACACCTTCCGTACAACTAGCGTCAATTTTAAGGTCCTCCGAGGCCCGACAAAATATTCTCGTCCATATTGCTACTTTAGTATCGTTGTTACTCGTCTTTGCTTTCGTTTTCAAACCTTTACGCTTGAAATTGCATACTTTTTGATGAGTTTGACTATACGAGGAAAAAGCGCCGATAGATTCGCCGATTTGATTGTCACGTGACTAAAACGACACAGCTGCGTTTTCAAAAGTCATCACTTCTCGAAGAGTTTTCGAAAGTCTTCGTTTGCGAGGTTTGACGAGGGTGGCAAAAAATGCATTAAAAGTACGGTTGTTTTTCTAAACAAACGGAAAGCGCATTAGTATGTTCAATGAGAGCAAAGAATTATGTTTTTAACTATAAGAGAAGCTCGTGCACTTGTCAAACAAGAACATACCTGTTTCTTTCTGTGTATCCATCATACATCTCCAACACAGTGAGCTCGTATCTGCGGGATTTGGTGTTATACAAACAGTACACCAACCAGTTTTCAGAGTGCACCATGTGAATAGGACCTTTGGCATTCTTGTGGCGAGCATGGAATATGATTAACCCTGAGAAATTTGAGCACAAAATGTTTTGTGAAACATTTGAGAAGAAATATTAGCGATAAAAAAAATTGAACGACGTTTCGATGACTCCATGTCATCATTATCAAGTTAAATTAGAATGCAGAATTGAAGCTTTATAAAGTGATCGGAGAATGAATAAAAATATTTAGGGTGTGAAAATCTATTGACATATTCAATTTTAAGTATTTTCATTCATTCTCTGATCACTATATAAAGCTTCAACTCTGTATTCTAATTTAACTTGATAATGATGACATGGAGTCATCGAAACGTCGTTCAATTTTTTTATCGCTAATATTTCTTCTCAAATTTGAGCACAACGTCTTAATAACAAGATGCTTGATTTATGAACAATGTTGTTGTTACCGGGTGCCATAAAGACAAGTGTGTCCCACTTGAAGCCAGAAGATAAGAGATCAAGTCCTGGTCATACCGTGTTGTAATAGTCTGGGACAAGACCCCCTTTGTTCACAGCTCACAGTTGTAGTGTACCAGCTCTTGTAAGCTTGAAACCCTGAACTCTGATTTTAGACACAAAAATTCCATCACGATACCGACTGATCACTAATACTGATTTGTTAAGGGGCAGTGTAGCAGCTCTCGTAAGCTTGTAATTCTACTGGTCCTCTAGTGTAGCAGTTGCTATTGTTTTTGGAGCTAGAGGTATTGTTCCTGTTGTTTGTTTTATTGTTGTCATTTCTCCAGTAGTGTAGCAGCTCTTGTAAGCTTCTAATTCTACTGGTCCTCTAGTGTAGAAGTTGCTATTGTTTTTGGGGCTAGGGACATTGTTCCTGTTGTTTGTTTTATTGTTGTCATTTCTCTGTATACGAGCCTAGTGGCCCATCAGGCCGGAGCTTATCCCGGTTTCCGTAGCATGAAGCGACTAGGAGTATTTCTACTCCCCCCTGGATGGGATGCTAGTCCATCGCAGGGTTACCCCCAGCAGTAAATTCGCCGGTACCCATTTATACACCTGGGTGGAGAGAGGCACTATGAGAGTAAAGTATCTTGCCTAAGAACACAACGCAGTGCCCCGGCCAGGGCTCGAACCAAGACCGCCCGATCCAGAGTCCAGCGCACTAACCATTAGACAGAACAACTTGCTTGGCAAACTACATAATATCATGAAGGATGAAATGTTGAACATGTGGCAAGTGTAGGACAAAGAAAAAATCTGAGTCCCCTAAGGGAATTGATCCTATCACCTCCTAAACACTGGGTGGGTGCTCTATCGACTGGCCTGTGAGAACTCATGGTGAGGAAGGCCATTTACAAGGTTTACATAACATCATTTCTGTTAGCCTTTGTAGCTGGTGGGGTTATGCTGTAAATTTTTCTCCACCAGCTATGCTGGCTAAATGTTATTTACAATAGTTGTTTTGTGCTTTCACAAAACAAAACACAAACAGTTAGCAATGTAATGTTATACCTGTCACAGCATCAATAAGGTAAACTGAGATTCCTGGTTTGGAATCTGGCGTAACCTCAGTTCCCACTGCAATCAGATTAGGGTTCAAGTATTTGTAAAGCACTCTTCTGTCTCCAAGAACTTTTCCTTGTGAATGAACATGCTCCAATGGACTCTTGGTAGCTAAAGAATGACAACCTTACCATTACTGTTATGTAATAAAGTAAATAATCAGATTGTCTTACACATCCATGAGGTGATAGGGAATATTTTCAATAAACATTTTTAGGGAAAACTAAGTTTCAGATAATCACTTGGAATTTTGTACTTGTTTTCATCAAATACATTTCAATACCCTCTATTTGTCTTTTTTAATTAGCTTCCTTTATTTTTAAAGAGTGTTTTGAACTGATCTGAAAACTTGATTTCCCATTTAACATTGATATTATTTTATTCATAAATGACTGTCTAAAAAAGCATTCAGTTAATGCTAGTTCTAAGAAATTAGCGGTGCACCAAAACCACACAATACTTGGTTATAAAAAAGGTTGTGGTTGTTCATCATGGTAAAGAACAATAACAATGAAGTATAATATCATATTATTCTATCCAAAATAGCAATATGATATTTTTGTTGATAATTTTCTTAATTCTTGTCACTTATATACTTGACAATATGTTGATGAAGTAAAAAGAAAATTGATGTTGATCACCATGGTCATGTTTGCACACTTACCAATGTTAGTAATAGTCTGTTGGGAGTGTGGAAAAATTACATTCCACATCTCTTGGACATGAAAGATACTTTTCTCCACATCAGACAGAAGCATGTATCCTTTCAATTCACCCTTCTCTTTATCAGCCATGAAGAAGAAGATCGACGAGGACGCTTTAGAAACAATCTCAATGGACTCAGACGTGCGAGGAAAAACATGAACATTCAGTGATGAGTCAAGGAGAAGCAGAAGTTTGGTGTGTTTAGCATCTGAAGAAGAAATGGTCAGACAAAATTGTTAGCCCAATTACCCAAGTTAGCATGAATAAATGTTAGTTTTGGCATAACCTTGCAAAAAATTGAATGTAGTCTGCATACAGTTTCTTCCAAGAGTTATAGTGAGCTGAGTTTATTGTTGGTTCTCTTGCCTTTCTGTAAGGGTTCTTATCCATTTACCCTGATTCTTCCCTTCTCAAAGAGTAACACTAGAATCCCAATCAAATCTAGAAATAAGACCTGCACGAACACCAAGTTTGCCTGGTGTGGCTTTCCTCTCTCTATATACACTTAATTTGATTTATTTTCTTAAGAAGTTTAAGTGTTTCAACGTACAATGATTTCAAACATACCAGTATGTGGTAGAAGCATGGACTGTATCACTCTGTAAGTCAACTGATTTCCTTTAAGATGTCCTGGGCCTATCGGCTTTCCAGTGATCGGGTTGAAAACATGCAATAATGACCCATCAGATGACCTTGATTTCCCTAGCACTACACATTGAGCAGTCAGGGGAAAGTGGGCAACAGTTCGCTGTGTGTAAAGCAAGGAATACTGTTTGTTGTTTTGAGAGAAAGGCGCAAGGCTTGGGAGGAAGTATTTCCAAACAATACTTCCATCTGCAGAATTTAGACCAAAGAGCTTTCCTGATGATGTGACAATGAGAACTAATTTGCGCAGGTTGAACTGATCTCTGGTTAGTTGCTCTTCTTCTTCATCTGTTGATTCAGCAAAGAAGCCATGTTCTTGTTGTGCTTTGACAAAGGCTTGGAATTGCTTTACTAGCACTTGAAACTGTTTCACTTGGGCACGAATACGACGGATAAACATGGACACAACATCATCTGCAAAATACAGTTCTGTAAATTAATAGGAACAGGGATATAAAGAGCTTTATTGTATGGCAAGGCAGTCTTCAGGTAAATACAAGCATTGTGATTGGTTCTTTCTTGGTCAGGATTTGTGCCATACGGACCGTTTCCAAAGAAATGGTCAAAGCCACGAAAGCTGGCAAATTCAAATTTGCAGCTAAAACAAGTGCCATATAATAAACTACTTACTAACCTCGCTTGCTTGAGCCATACTGGGGAATATTGGCCTTTGGTCGTTTTTGTCTGACCTCGCTGCTCTTGGTCTGTACTGCCATGACCTCAGACCAATATTCCCCAGTATGGCCCTTGTAAGCAGTTAGTAAAAAGTTAATATTGTAGATGTACAACTGAACCACTATATAAGATATCGCACCCTAACTGTAGTACCATACCATTTGGATGAGCACCAAACTCTTCCTGGAGAGTCTCAAAATTCGCCTGTGATGGAGAAAACGGCAGCTCAACTACTTCTACAGCTGTGACTTCAGCAAGTGCTTCTTCTCGAGACCACATAATACGCCCAGGAAACTGGACCAATGACACTGCATGGTCGGTGGTGGCCAGGAAAACTCTATATCCAAGTTCATTTTCTTTTTTATTGAACAAGTAAACAACAGCATCTTCTGGCTCTCCGTGATCTACCAAGGCTGCCTTTTGTGTCATGTCTGGGAGGTCTTTCTTGTTGTCTAAGTCATAACATTTCAGCTCTAATGATTCATCAGTGATTGGTGTTATCGACACCAAAATAGCCTTGTTGCCAAGTACAGCGGCACTGAGTAGAGTCTGCTCAGTAAACTTTGTCACCACTGTTATGCTTCGATCATTGTTTAAATTCAAGACCAGTTGATGAGTCTTGGAGAGTTTTAACAGGAACTCTGATCGCTCATCCCACGAATTGGAGTAAGAACCAAATGACTGCAAACTGGGTTTACCATGAGAGAGATCTTCAACCCCCAACCCTAAAGAACCCAGCGAAAAAGTTTTCACTGGAGCTGATTCGTCAGAGAGGGAGATCACATGAATGCTGTTGCTGAATGTTTCTGCGCAAACCAAATTTGCCTTTTTGACAAAAACACAACTGGCACCATTGCTGATCCAAGGTGCTCCAATGCGTCGTTCTCCTTTTACTTGTCCATTCTCTACATTTACCTTCTGAATGACAATGTTTACATCATTTTGAACCCCTACAAGATATAAAAGACTATTGGAATGTTGGAAGCTAAAATAATCAGCTGTTTGTTCACTATTATCAAGTGTCCACTTCTCTGAGCCGTCTTGAAGTGCAAACGCTTTTAGGACATTAAAAGCCAGGGAAATCACAAGTTCGTTTTCTTTAGACTCGACCAAAGCTGTTTGTGGACCATTCCACCCGTGGAAAGGTGAATTTACTTCTTTTCCCGGTGAAGTAGCGGTCTTGCCAACTGCTTCCCATTGAAGAGCTCCGTTGCTAGTATCCCACGATCGAATGAATTTTCCAGCACTTGAGGAGCTAACAAGTACGTTATCGCGATAAAGTAACGCATCTAGCACCCCTTCGCTCTCTTCTAAGACTTGACGCCAAATGATACTACCAGTTCTCGAATTCAGAGCAGCAATGACGTTTGATTCCGTTCCAACAAATAACCGCTTACTGCTGTGCGTAGAAACATCAAAAAATGAAAATTTTACTTTCCCTACGTAACTCTGACGCCAGTCGAAGAGTCCAACTTGATCTTCGTACAATCCTAGACAGTGCTTCCATAAAATCAAGGAAAGAAAAACGCACATGTAAATCTTAATCGCCGCCATATTGGAAGCACCTGCTAAAAGGAGGCGAGGCTGCACAGGAGGCCTGGCTGCATGGCTGCTAAGCCTTTTGCGGCGAGGTTACAAAGGGAGAAGTTAAAATGGCGCGTGGTTTGAAGTTTGTACAGATTTAGTTTTGCTGGAGTTTTTTGCTAATTATAGCCGCTCAAAAAGTAACCAACTGGTTATAAAAGAACATGGTGCCATCAGATTTGTCTGAGCCTCCACGCTCGGAAGTTGCTAAAGCGATGTGGTTCACGGAAGGGGTGAGTTTTACCTTCCAAATGTCGAATTTCATTGTACATCAGTGTACATTCTTATTCAAGCCAAGTTATTCTGATATTGTGGGGTTTAAACTCAAAGCTTCCTTTCAAAATCTTAACACATGAGGAACAAAAAGGTGTACTAACAGTCTAAGTAACAAGTGTTCAATTTCAATTCAGTGATTGCAGGTCGCACGTTTCGTTTGAGTTTGGTTGTGAATGTGAAAAAAGATTATCTCATGTTGATGATTTTGTTTATGTTTATTCCCTCTCTTTTGTTTATTCTCTCTAAGTTTGTTTATTATCAATCCAATATAGGAAACTCGATGGAGGACTGGTGCTGCTGTTGCTTGGGTCATGATAATTCTTCCATGCACACTGTTAATATCTTCAATAGCAGCCTCTGTAGATCTTTTTCATCCAATTAACTGGATCTCGGGTATGTACAATTATTGTTCCTGCTACTACAGCATCCTACAACCCAGGCAAAGTTGTTACTACAGTAATCGAATGATAATGAAAAACTTTGGATCAGATTAGATCCACTGATTGAGGTTGGCAATGTATTGTAGTCATCCTTTTTTTTGGAGAACAGTGCGACTTGATCATAGCAATTCTCTAATTGTATTCTATCTATAAAAATACTTCTTTAGAATTCTAATTTGATCTGATGAATTGAAAGAACTGTCTAAAATGTCTAGAAGCTATTCATGTAATCTCTGTGTTTATAGCATTGTTAAAATTTGTGTTCTTATTTTACGTATGCATGCTAATTAGTTGTTTTCCTTTGCAGGATGTATAACCCAGATTTTCAGCTTTTCATTTTGGATGTCTGCTTGTTTTTATGGGGCTGTTAGTGTTGCTGTGTTGCTGTCTTATGCTAAATTCAACACTGGTTAGTTTAACAGAACTTCAAGATAGCAGTAGACTGCGAGCAGTCTCTCTTTTGCTGAGAAATTGACGAACGGTAAGCAGCGAAGCCGCGATGAGAGAGCGGCAAAGCTGCGATCGGCAAACAGCGAAAAGAGAGACTGCAATGGTTTCATATTAAACTTCTGATGCGATTTGACAGATACATCATTGGCACCTACGCCCACTTTGGAACATGATACTGCGGTGTCAAGTGAAAACTGTGTGTGATTCATCCACAACAATCAACGCCAGATTCTGTCGGAATGGGCTATCTTTCTTCAAAACGTCAAGGAACCGATCATCAAGCACTTCTTCAGCCGACGCATATAAAACTCGAACTTCACCAGAAGCCACAGCTTGAAGTTTTTGCTGATGGAGGGATAATTGGGGGCAATACTTCGAAGCGGGACGACGACAATCACGGCTGGCATCACACTATCGATAGCATTTTTTGCAACACAATAGCTTTGATAAATGAGGCTTTTACCAAATCCCGTCGGCAAAATTGCGAAAACATCTTTCTTCTCAATAAGAGTGAGTACGGCTTGCTCCTGCTCCTTTTTTAACTTCACTCCGCGCAAATTCTCTGTGCATACACGTTGTACAACGTCCACAACAGAAGCAGCCATATTTGTTTACTGACATTTGGCGCGCGCTGTAGGTATCCAAATGAGGTCAGATTCCTGTCATCGTATCAAAGCCCGACCAATCAAATCACTCCGTCACCAGAGTGCCGGGCATCAGAAGTTTAATATGAAACCATTGCAGTCTCTCTTTTCGCTGTGGCTGGCGCCCCCGCTGTTTGCCGATCGCGGCTTCGCCGCTTACCGTTTGTCGATTTCTCAGCAAAAGAGAGACTGCTCGCAGTCTAAGATAGCAGTATTTTAATTCTAATATACATGTATTCTTAAGAAGTAAGATACCTAGCCTTGTGAAAAAAAATCTCACAGGATCTTTGAAGATAATTTGGCATAAGAATCTTGATCCTCACCTATTAACCTCAAAGATCTTTCAGGTCCCTGCCAATTCCCTTCAAATATCATGGAGGATTCCGCAAAGATCCTGCAAGTCCCTTCTTCAAAGATCCTTCAAGATCCAGTGTGTTTTTTCACCAGGTGCAAGGGTCCAACAAAGAAATGTTGCCCTAATTACATAGCATGCTTTAAGCCATGACTTCTGTATCTGTCTAGGCATTCCACTCACCAATGCCCCCTCAGGAGAAAGTTATGTAAACCACAGTCTTGTTCATAACCCATCCAAATTTTCCCCAATCTTTACCATTAGTATTGCCTTTTTTGTCTTTATTTAGTACATAAGTTACACCACCAGTTTAATGGTTTTATACTTTAAATAAAACCTATTATGTACGGACAAAATTCCTTCAAAATGAATAATCTTATGAATGACTTATTATTCCAGTGAGAGATGTAATTCATCAGACACAAGTGGCAGCCATCTTGTTTCCTCTTCACCCTGCAAGGATGTTTCATATTTTGCTGTTTACAGCGTGCGGCAGTCTTTCTGCTTGGTGCTTTTTAGGAATCATTGGAGGTGAAGAAGACTATTTAACCAGATTATGTGAAACGTAAGTAAAAAGTGTTATAGAATTAAAAAGATAATTAATTTTGAAAAAAATGATTTTCAAGAAGGTAATTGTCATCGTTAATGAATTTAAAAATTACTCGATGTATTATTTTTTTATTATTTTTTTCATTTTACATTTTCAGAACAGAGGAGTTTTGCTTGAATGAGTACCTTGTGTTTGGAATTCTTTTTGGAGCATGGTTGGTAAGGACATGTTTGTATGACAATAACATCCAGATGACATTGATTCATGCTGATTGTCCATGACCTCAATCTCAGTACACATACTTTGTCTATAAATTGCAGGTTGAAGTTTGTAAAAATACCTCCATTCACTATTCATAGTGTTATCTTCCACTGTCTTTAGTGGTGTTTATAACAACACATTCAGTTTGGCAATATTATAATTTAACCTTTTAGTAAAAATTTTGGTAGAAATGAAAAGTCTTTTAATCCTGAGATGTAACATATATATTAATCTGTTTAGTAGATACTGACACAAATTATTGATATTTCCATCCTAGGGGTTTCATTCCAGTCTAAACTACTTCTTAAATAAGGAATTTCATTTTGTATTTCCTAGAGTTCAGGTAGGTGTCCTTGTTGTTGTACTTTAATTTAATTTAATTTAATTTCATATTTTGTTTTTGTTCTTTGTTATTGCTTCATCCTATTTTCTTTAATAATAATACTCTCCCAGGGCTTACACATTCATGGAAAGTCATCACTTACAGTTGTGTCATGAACGTTTTATCAGAAATTTCCTGTTTTACCGGTATAAATCTCCGCAAAAGAGAATGAGATGACTGAGATTTCAGCCCCAAAACTTCCATACTGATACTGACTGTTCACTATAGTAGCAGCTCTAATAAGCTTGTAATTCTACTGGTCCTCTAGTGTAGCAGTTGCTACTGTTTTTGGGGCTAGGGGCATTGTTCCTGTTGTTTGTTCTATTGTTCTCTTTTCTCCACCAGTGTAGTAAATCTCGTAAGCTTGTAATTCTACTGGTCCTCTAGTGCAGCAGTTGCTGTTGTTTTTGGAGCCACATGTCGGAGTACTCTTCCAGTTGTTTGTTCTATTGGTCTCTCAAAGGGGAACGAGCCATTCATGTGAGACCTTGCAAAAGCTGCTACCCGACCCCTCTGGTGAAGCATTTACTATTGTCTTGAGGGCTAGGGGCATTGTTCCTGTTGTTTGTTCTATTGTTCTCTCAAAGAGTAGTGAGCCCTTCCAAATTTTCTGCCTGTGATCAACAAAATGTTGCTTTTTGAAATCTTAGCTACATCCCTAACCTGCAGTATATAATTTATATCAAAACATTGCATTTTTCTATTTGATTATTTGATTCCCTTTGATTTATTTAAACAGCAAAAAAGGTTTTTCCTGATAAAGATGTCTGTAGGATCAAGTATAAAGCGAAGTATTAGCCTCTGTTTTAAGGTAAGCAGAGAAAACACCAAGATTTGTAAAATTGACAAGTAAATTATATTTATTAATAAAACTTTGAATTATTAGTTTGTGGTTCTATGACTTTTGTACAAATTTAATTTAACAGTTTTATTTTAGTTGCTCCATTTTATTTATTTGATATATTTTATCTTGTATAATCTAGGCATGTGGATGGTACTA
Source organism: Meandrina meandrites (assembly GCA_963693305.1). Classification (NCBI taxonomy): domain Eukaryota; kingdom Metazoa; phylum Cnidaria; class Anthozoa; order Scleractinia; family Meandrinidae; genus Meandrina; species Meandrina meandrites. The sequence continues at coordinate 20,043,864 of OY855916.1, read as the reverse complement.
TATTTTATATTACCTCTTCGGTAGGTTTTTGAATTTTGTCACTTTAAATTTCATAAAAAATAAGATTTCATATTGGCAAGAAGATTTTACATTGTCTTGCACATAATTTTTTTTCAATCATAATTATATTATTTGAGTTGTGGATTTCAAGAGAATCATTAAAGATATTACACTCTTCATGATATGTTAACATTTCACCATGGCACATGATATATATATGTTGTGGTTCAATTTTATCCTTGGTTCAAATTTTATTTTCTTTGTTTTAAACTCATTTGACATTATCATACATTACCATACCCAAAAACAAAGGAAAATAAAATTTGAACCAAGGATAAAAAGCAACCACAACACATATATATCGTGGTTTAAATTTTTCCAACCAGTTTGATTTTTATTTTCCTTTGTTAATTTCAGATTATGATAAAAGACAATGAAAACTAAAAATCAAAGTGGTTTAAAAAATTTTAAACCAAAGAAAAATTTAAACCATAACATGAATAATGATAACATGTTGCCATGTTAAGAGTGACAGTGTCTAATGAACAATGAAATCAATCTCCAATAATGTAGAAGAAGATTCATTGAACAGATTTAGTTTGCCTGTAAGTGTTTGAAATACCTTTAGTTTGTAATTTTATTGATCATAATTTGTATTTTATTTATCTAAATCATAGGTAATATTCCTAGAGATGCTTTAGCCAGTATACTTGATGCTCCTCTGGACAGGTAACTCGTTTGTCCACACCTCTTTTTTTTTCATCAACCAAGGCTTTTGTTGAGTGTAAAATATTGGATATTTTACACTCAACAAAAGCTTTGGTTTCCGATAAATAGAGAATAATACATGGGTGGGCATAGATATGGAATTTCTCAACTCGATATCTCACGAGTAAGTGCAGCGAACAAGTGAGATATCAAGTTGAACAGAAGAAGAGAAATTCCATATCTACAAGCAACCATGTATTTACTGAACGTGGTTAGTGACAAGCAAAAGTCAACACAGTTAACAACTGCCTGAAATAAGTCACAAAGTGTGACTCAAAATAAACAACAATTAAAAAATGTCAACATCGCAAGGACTCAGTCTGTGAACATGTAAAGTTTTTTACTGCTTTCCCGGTTGTCGCTATCCAAAACTCAATGTCTCCAAAACTTCTTCCTTTGTGGTCCTCTTTTGTGTGTTTTTGTTTTCTTCTGCTTCCAGAAATTTGTCAACATCATCGTCCATAAGCGTCCGTTTATATAATAAATAATAATAATTTATGCAAGCAGCGGTCTAACTTGGACCAAGTCTAAAGGCTGTTGTTTTATATTTTAATTCTTAGTACATGTAACACAGCCTTTATAGAAATTGGTTCATTTTTCACAAGTTGTGTTCCTTTCTTACATCCACATTTCAGAAATATAACCCCACTGAACACAATATCTGGCCTGTTGAATGTTTCCCAGCTTTGGATTCTTCTAACAACAGGGTCACTGATATTATTTGTTTGGACATTTGGTAACAAACTCCTTGTCATCTTCCACACACAGGTAAGTTGCTAGTTGTGGTTTATTATTACATACATATTAGTAACCAAGGGCGAGGGTTGTTCTGGGAAAAGATTCTCCAGTCAGAGAGTCTGACTGTGGTATTCTTGGATGTACTTACCAACCTTTTAAAATAGAAACCCAAAATAAGCCCTCTCCCCTCTGGTTTTCAAGCAGTTTAGTCTGGGATAGGATATGGAAATCAGAAATTTTTAGTCTAGTCATTTGCCAGGAAACTGATCAGCGGTATTATTAAGAGTTAGAAACTCAGAAGAGAAAGAGGCTTTCCTAAATGTAAATTAAATCATAGCAGCAACGTTGTTGACAGATGGTTTTCCATTAAAAACACTAATAGTGCTACAGTTCTAAAAAAAAAAACAAGTCTGGCATAGGGTAGGGATTTTCAGTGTCTAGTCTAGGGTTGCAAAATCAGCCAAGCATGCTCTAGTATAGGGTAAGGGGGTTTCAGAGTCCCAGCAGCGCCCCCACCCAAAAATATACAGAGTACCCCCTTCCCCTGGATATAAGCCCAGGGCTAATTTTCGGAATCTTACAGTAGGTACATGTGTGATACTTTGCCTTATGTCTCCATTTGTAAAATGAATATGTTTTGTACACAGCCATTGTGTCAGGTATGGAGATGGGTGTTGTCGGCTCTTGCATTTACTGATCGTCTAGTATGCTTTTCAGCTGTATACATTCCCAGTGGAGTCTTCATTTAGTCACCAACAGGATCAAAGTCTTTGTGTTGTCATCAAGAATAAAACAGTTCCTCTACTAAAGGTAACCTCTGTGAATAATTTGATTATTTGATATAAAATCTAGTAGTTTGTCTTGTGAAATAATGGGAATACGGTAGATGGATTGGACTAACATGTTAACAGCCTTGTTGCCATGCAATTCAGATGACATGATAATCATTTGGGAAGTCACACATAACAGAGTGCATGGGAGTATGTACAAACAGAACATTAAATTGTAACCTCCCAAATGAATCATTGTGTAATCTGAATTGGGCTGCAACAAGGATGTAAACACAAGCTGAATCTGTCATGAATTTTGCTCAAGTTCTGTTTATGCAAGGTTATACACTGTATTTACTAACGTGTAATAAAGTTAGCTTTTTAGAGGTGATATTAGTGGGTGGAAGTCTCTACCATAAAAATACCTGTGTTCATATTATAAAATGTGACTCAAAACTTCCACTGTTTAGAACCAGTTATGAACATCAGATGTCCATGTTTTATTTATCTTTCTTGTCTTTTGCTCTCCAGTATCTTGCAATGTTTGATTTGTGTCACTTGTCCCAGTTCAGCAGCACAAGAAGAAAACAGATTTTCTCTCTTAGTCAACCAAGTAAGATTTAGGTCATGATAAATTATTAATTATAAAATTCACAGTGTGTGACTCATCATATCATTATAAGTTTTCAAAATAACAGGACTTTCCACTGAATAACAACCAAGGGGTGAGTTTAATCCTTAATCATTTATGTTAACTGTCTGACATTTTTTGGGCTTAAAGGGACAGTATCACCAAGATTTAGTGCTACTTGAAAATCCAATGAAGGTGTTGGTATTAATTGGAAATCCACTAATAGTTGCTTGGGATTGCCAAAACGCACTGTACTAGTCACAGAAGTTGTTTAAAACTTGTATGGCTACGGACAAGTAGGAAAGAAGTGGTCTAAAATTTGAAAATGTCAGCCTGACGTTTGCAGTTTTGACAGTGTTACTCGGAGGAAAATGTTTTGACAGTGTTACTCGGAGGAAAATCACTACAAAGTCATTGATTGTGGTTTGTTCACATCTTATAGACTGTGGTTTATGCGACTGTCGACCAAGTGTCAACCAATTATCCAACAACTATCGGTCTACAGTGGTGGATCCAGACCTTCAGCTCAGGAGGGGGCCTGCTTGACTATTAATGTTGAATTCTGCAAAGATAATTCCAGCACTTCAAAGAAAAGGCACTATTTCCAAAAAAATAAGGTGGAGGCCCGGGCCCCTCCCCTGGATCCACCACTGGTCTACGTGTCGACCACTGTCAACCCATATATTGACTGGCATATTGGATGAGAGTACCCAAAGGAAACATGATCCACAAAGTCTACAAGTTATATTAGTATTATAGGAATGCAATGGGTGCAGAGGATGGATATAATATATCTGCCCTCTGCACACATTGCATGCCTATAATTCTAAGTAATTTTTTTCTGTTTGATCCTGTTGTACAGGTGGCCGACCAGACAACTGGACAGTCGTATTATCAGAATGCCTCTACCTTATTGAATCTCTTACAAACAAGCTGTCAGCAGAAGTTTCTCTTCAGACTCATCTTCAGCAGCCTCCACTGGACCCTAAAATGCTTAATCCTGCACTCGCCAATGGACATGTTAATGGGCATGCAGGTCTGCAACAGCCTTTGTTTTTAAGCCTTTCTTCACTTTTCTACTCGACCTCACAAACGTGCCAACATGAATTTGACACATAATTTTTGAGACACAGATATCACCACATGAAAGTGCTCCTTCATAGCTTTCATTTGAATGTCCACACCAACACCTTAGCATTCCATCCAAAACCACAGAAATGTTATGAATTTACATGTAAGTCTTTCAATATACAGTCGACTCCCGATAACTCAAACCTTCAAGGGAAATTGAAAATGGTTCGAGTTATCGGGAGTTCGAGTTATCGAGAGTTGAGAACAAATGACTGGAAATATGTAAAAAACGGTGGTCACTGTATTTGATTCATACAATGTACATTTTAAGCAAATTTAATTGTATAGAAGTCGAGTGAAAATGGAACAATACATTACTCCTGAGATTACTGTATAAATCAAAACGCAACATAACGTGAAACAAAACAAAGAAAAACAGCAGAAGAAGTACAGGTACTGGGAACTTTGCAGGTTCCAAAGAGAATAATGTTGGGCTACTGCTACAGAGTTCATGTGATTTACTTTTTCGAGAAATACAGTGTAGTCATAATACGCCCTGATGCTTCTCAACTAATCTTTTGACTATTACTATCGATTATCCTTGAAAGTTTCTAACATTGGATTTAAAAGAATCTGTATCAACCTAAACCAAAAGTAGACTGTGCCACGTATTGACAGACATGGTTCAAGTTATCGAGGGTAGAATTATAAAGAAAATGGCCTGAAGGGAAACGAAAATTGGTTCGAGTTAGCGGGAGGTTCGAGTTATCGAGGGTTCGAGTTAGCGAGGGTAAAATTACAGTAAATGTATGACGGAAATCCAGGGGAAATAAATTTTGGTTCGAGTTAGCGCGAGGTTTGAGTTAGCGAGGGTTCGAGTTATCGGGAGTCGACTGTAGTATTCAAATGCCAGGAGAGGTTTAGGAAGTGAAAATAACTAGCAGTGAAGAGGATGGTAATGGACAAAGCTAAGTTTAGATTCCTTGACTGAAAAAATTGTTATCTCTTTTCAAGATTCAGTTAGGGCTGTGTCTGGCCCTATACTACTGTATGTAATGTAATCACAAATAAGGAGCATGAGCATCAGATCATACTTCCAGTATTATTGTGATTTGTGGTGTATGTTTCAACTCTTACACTCCTGGCTTTGACCCTAACTCCATCACTAGTGTCACCAGTGTTCAGAGCTCATGAACTGTGTTGTTTCCCAGAAATTGAGTTAATGTTTATGCATTTGCAAGCAGGCTTTTAGCTATGGGGGCAGCCCAATACCGGCAGCGCACAAGCGAAAAAGATGCAATTTCTTGCTGCTTGTTTTGCTTGCCGACTTAGTGGTTCACTTTGCTTGTCAAAAATCGCATCTTGTCCCCAAAGCCAAGAGCCTGCTTGCAGGCGAGAGAAATAATTAAATTTGTCTCTGATTTAGAAGTTGTACTGACAGTTTTTTTCATCTCAGGACAAAGCCCTCTTGTGTTATCCAGTCCCTATCAATCACCCTCAAGTGTGTCGAGTGTAACTAGAAGACAGCAATCATTATCATCTTCAGGAACAGTTCATCTTTGGTCTGAGAAAACTGGTATGGTGTGCAAGAAAACCTCAAGACTTGTGTTTTTTCTACTGTGCCAGTAGATTTAAACCTTCACTAGCCAATGGCGAAGCGCACAATGTTTTAAAATAGAATGCAAATGATTATACCCCCCATGAGACTCAGACAACATCAGTGTGTTCTGAGAGAAATACAGGGAAATTAGGCAAAGTTTGTTTTAAAAAAGTGTTTTAGGAACACCAGCTGCTTTAGAAAGTGTTTTAGGAAAATCATCCGCCATTCAGGATTGTTTGTCTGAGTCTTGTCTGAGTCATGACGTCACTCACATGTTCCACTATTGGGCAAGTAATTTGTGACTTCACTTCTATCATGAAGGTTACCCCTGAGCTAGCAAAAGTAACTTCTGGGCTAGTGAAATTTTCACGTGAGCTGATAAACGTTGCCCGTGGACCGATGATATTTGTTACCCGGATTAGTGAAAGTTACCCCAGTGCAAGTGAAATCAGTCAGAGACAGACATGTTTATCGCTTTTGTTTCATCTTTTTCAGTTTATATTTTATTAGTCTATGCAGGAGTTTGATTCACTGATGTTGTTTTTTTAGATACCTCACAGAAAATGCCTTCGCCAAAGCCTCAACAAGATGCCGGTGTAATCAGCCATGTTAGAAACAAAACAGTTGATAAGGTAAAATGGACAACCTGCTGACAAAAACACTATGTCTTCTTATACTGTTTTCAATATGACTATTTTCAAGTTTTTCCACATTGCTTGACACTGTTTAATGCTTACTTCCTTATGAGTTGCTGTTTGGCCCAGGGGGGGTACTCAGGTTTTCAAGTGACGGGGATGATCGAATTGGAGCAAAAACCAAGACCCAAAAAAATCCCTAGGCCTTCCAACAAAACCCCAAAAAATCCCTAGGGCTTCCAACAAAACCCAAAAAAATCCCAAGCTGAATTTCTGACCCTTAAAATTTTAAACACTAAAAACATTAGAAACTGAATCTGGTAGTTATTTTAACAACACTAGAGACACGCAGGAAAACTTTGTTTGATTGTTCTTTTGTTTGCAAAACTACACAGCCAAGGCCAGTAATACCCCCAAAAACCCCTTCTTAAATCAAGCCACCCAAAAAAATACTTGCCAAATTTTCTTTCCCAAAAAAATCCTGGAATCAAAAATTTCAAACCCAAAAAATCCTTCTATCATCCCTCTCACTTGAAATCCTGAGTACCCCCCCCCCCCCCCCCCCCGGGCTGTTTGGTGATATCTCCGGTTATAGAAACTCAGACCATAACAACCTTTCTGATGTTCCTGTTTTTGTTTTGTTTTTTTGTCTAAGGTAGAAGATTTTGTTTGGAGACTCAACCAGGTTCCACATAATGTAAGTATTTGCATTATAACCTTACTTATCAATAGGGAAAGATTGTATTTATAACACTGCACTGCTACGATGGAAAGTCTTAAATCTTAATGTTAGTGGGATGGGAAGGGGACTGTGATTTGAACAAAACCAGGCTGAGAAATGGGATTTCGGCAAAATTTGAGCTAGGAAATGTGAAAAATAAACACCACCCCTTTCAGGACCCTCTTTCCTTGTTAATATGTTATACTTTTCATTCATCTAGATTGCTCGTAGTTTAAAAGAGAGACCAATCATCGGATTTCTTTTTGATGAGGTAAGATGCAGTGAAGGATAATAGCGTAAATGACCTTACTAAATACTTTAAAACAGTCCCTGTTTAGTTAGTTGTAGAGACGATGTTCTTACTCAAAAATGCTTTTGAAATGACCTTCTCACGTTATTTTTCAGATCCCAGAAGCTCGCACACAAGCTATTTTTGCTGACTGTCAGCTTAACATCTGGGCTGTAGAAGGTAACAATGTAGAAATCGGAGGTTCCATAATTGTTTAACTACCAAAATGTTTTCCAGTCACTTGCTAAATCACTTCTCTCCTATTATTTCCCTCATATTGTTGTTTTTCACTTCTTCGTGCTTTTTAGTTCTCTCAAGACTGGTTGCACTGTCCTACACAGAAGACACATTTGGAGTGGTCCAGAAGGTATCTACGACATTTTTTTATGACGCCAATTAAGGAAACAAAAAGTGGTTGTGAAGTCTATATTTAACAATGTCCAAATGTGCTAATCGCCAATCCAAGCTGATTTTCTTTTCTTCTTTTTCAGAGTCTCCCAAAAATCTTCGTTTCTCTTTTAAATTTGCTTCAGGTAGGACATCATTTGTGCTGACTGATTGTTTTCTATGCCTTCCTTATTTACCGTCCATGCACTTTTTCAAAGATAGAAAGAATTTATTTTCAAAGGACTTCTAAACGCGAATCTTCTCACGGGGTCTTTTCTTCGGGTTCCCATTGGTTAATAATATTGCGCCGTTTGCAGTGATTGGCTTTGCGGTTTCTTCAATCTTGCTTTTGTTACAATGAGTAGAAAACTGGTTGAACCTGTTAAACCTACTTTTGCTTGTTTTGTATTCAGGCTTTAGACCAGCATTCCAAGCTTTCTTTGGTGCTAACATCAAAACCCGAGATCCAACCCAGGCCCCGTCAGCCACAAGGATACCAACTGAGAGCAAGTGAGTGAAGCTAACCTTTTTGTTCAGTGGCGGTAAAACTAATGTAAGACTTCTCAAATTTTATACAGGCTCGGAGACTCAAAACGGTGTAAAGGGCGGAAAACAGCGGCTACAAAACAAAAATCTCTCGCTGAGAAACTCCCACGCGCCCCTTCAACACACGCGACTTGCGCGCACTCTCATCGCGCGTCACGGGTGACACCGTTCAAAAAATGTGTCTTCCTTCACAACACGTTTGTTTGTTTGTTTGTATTTTCAAGATATGCCCTCTATTCTTCATCTTATACTCACCAAAACTTTTTTTCCTTTTCAGCACTTGTATCTTCGATTTACAGAATAACCAACATTTTCCACGAACATTTACGGTGAGTACCTGAATCCTTTTCTATCGTGATAGTTGGCTTGGTCTCGCGTGACTAAAGACACTGCCTTAATTACTCTAGAAGGTGAAATTGTGCGCAAAGCGTATGCAACAGCATGATGAGGAAGTTCAATTCTTTTCCTTGTCAACTAACCAATCTTGTCCTGATCTTCCGCAAAATTCTCATAACAAACATTAGTAGAAATGGATTAAAATCAGTAAGGAGAAATTATATTATGAGCTTGACCGAAAGGATTCTGATCTTGTTATTCTTCGCAGGAATATGCCGATGGCTGTGGAACATGAAAAGAAGCTTGAATCGTTTTTGAAATTCAGAGAATAGAAGACGAAAAAAAACGATTCTAGAAACTATACACTGGATCAGAGACATAAGCGCAGTTTGTTAATCTTTTCCTTGCAGTTTTCTTAGTGAACATTGTGATATGAAATTTATTTTTGCCAAAGAAGCATTTTTAGGAAAAGACAATGGGTAAAAAAATTGAAGTAGATGACAGTTTAGTTCACTTCATATTTGCGTTAAAAATGTTCTTTTTGTAGGTGAACTTGATCAAACAAACAAACAAACAAAAAGTCATGTACAGAATTGTCTAGTCCTGTCTAGTGTTCTAGGGCATAAGGACCTTCTTCGGTCAGAACCCGTCTCCGAGAATTAAAAGGACATTCTTTCTCCTATAGACAGACGTAATAATATAAAGCTTTGATGGAAATCCAAAATTTCCATCAAAGCAATTTAATACGAAAAAGCAGACAGCAAATCAGGTCTTTGACTCTTACTGTTTGGGTAGGTAGCGTTGTTTGTATAGCCAGCGAATCACGAGTTCCTTAGCTTGGCGGTTGAAAACTCAGTTGAATAAATAAGATTTATACGTGAAAAATATCTGAGCGTTTCTTTATAGGTAATTAAAGGGGCGCTGTCACGGGGATTTTTTCGTTTTGGGGTGAAAATGTGCTAAAGATGAAATGAAGTGCTTTTTCACGTACACAGAATACTCCCAGAAAGTCAAGAGAAGGAAATCTATTGATTTTCTCAAAGAAGGAACAAACCATAGTCAGTTACTGGCGATTTGTACAAAACAAAGGGAAAACTTGAAAAAATCAGCCCGATGTTTTCAAGTTGAAGGCATTCGCATCCTGGCGATCTGCAACCAAACACAATTATAGTCCCAGGGAACTCGTTGGGTAGTTTTAAGCGAAACTGAACCAGTATTTTTGTGTCTCCTGTGATTAGAATACCTTTTGGCTTTTCAGAGTTATCCTGAAAATTGGTGACAGTGTCTCATTAATGGAAACTAACGTGGCATTCTTTGCCAATTGCATTCAATTATAATTAACTAATTATCTCAATTAGATAATAAATTAAACATGCAACAGAACTTAATTAGACATTTAGTTTGAAGCAAAGCTAACGAGAGGTTACGCGCCTTTACGCAGAGGTTCGAAACTTTTCAAAATGGCGTTCGTAATGATTTCAAATTTCACCAAAAAATGCCCAAAGGGTTCTTTTTTGACAGCTTTCGGTGTTGGGAGCGCGGCACTTGCAGTCGCTCTCACTTACAAGGCTTTACACGCCCGTTGCAAGACGTCGCAGTTCGATGACCGCGGTTTCCCCGCAATGGCCGACTACCCTGATTTACGGCACCACAACAATCTGATGGCAAAGCATCTGACGCCTCGGTTGTACAGCAAACTTCGCGATAAAGTTACCGCAAACGGATTTACTTTAGACGCGGCGATTCAAACTGGGGTCGACAATCCGGGACATCCGTTTATCCTCACCGTGGGGGCAGTGGCTGGAGACGAAGAGTCGTACGACACTTTCGCGGACCTTTTTGACCCAATTATTGAAGAGCGGCACAACGGCTTCAAGAAAACTGACGTGCACAAGACTGACCTGGACTCGTCCAAAATCCGTGGCGGGAAATTTGATGAACGTTACGTGTTATCCTCGCGCGTGCGTACCGGACGATCGATTCGCGGGTACAGTTTGCCACCCCACTGCTCGCGCGCAGAGCGAAGAGAAGTAGAAAACATCGTGTGCGATGCCTTGGATGGACTGAAAGGTAAGCAGCCGTCTTAAAATGGCTTATTTCTTTCGTACAAAAAAGTGTTTAAAATGAATAAAATCCCAAAATAACTGTTTGAAACTGTAGAAAACCCAGAAGAAGTACTACGAAACTTCAGAAGATAACGGATGGGTAAAAATCGAACAGGATTAAAAGAGATTGCAAATATCACGACCCTTGTAGACAGAAATCGAGTTCAAGACCATTTTGGGAGAGAACCAGGCCTTTCACGCTCTAGGCAAGAAAAAAAGAATTTTTTCACAAAGATTTGAGGAAGACCGAGAACTTGAACTTTATAGGGGAAAATAGTCATTTCTCGTGGTTAACTTTTGAACGAAAACGATTTGAATCCCACGATCTTTTATCACTAATGACAGTAAAATGAATTAATAGAACAATCGCTAATTGGTCATTATCATCGTGCGCAGTGATTGGTAGACTTCTAACCAGTCAAAGCTCGCGCAATCCTTTCCTGCTCCCTCCGTCCTTAAAAGACCCGTAAAAGTTCAGAACTGGAGTCCATTAAAAACACGAGCCCTACACGGGTAACACCATTGCTTGTCCTATGAACGGACATGCGCAGTAACCGACAGTCTTTTTTGAAACTAGTTCGAGCGGTTTCGGAACTCGTTCGGTCTCGCGCACACGAGTCACTCAGTGAGCGCGTGTAATTCCACAACATGTTTTGTGCCGTTACCAATACCACAGTTATACAACGTAATCTTTTCCAGCAAATCAGGCATCTTTTTGAGATCAATATTTTTTGAAAAGTTTTCTTTTTCTTTAAAAGTTTTCAAGACAAAAAGTTCGCAGGTGTAAATATCAGGTAGAAAGGTATCACTCTAAAATATTTAATGTTTTTTAAAAGGTCAAATTGTAACGCCAAATTTAGGTTATTCAAGCGCGCGCATTTTCAGTTTCTCGTCTAGTGACAAGTGTAAAGAAAGAGGGGTGGATAACCTCGTTTTCAAAAACTTTCAGGTAACCTGTCTGGCAGCTATTATCCGCTGAACGGCATGACCACAGCCGAGCAGCAGCAGTTGATCGACGATCACTTCCTGTTTGACAAACCAGTCTCCCCGCTTCTCACGTGCGCTGGAATGGCACGTGACTGGCCAGACGCGCGCGGAATCTTTCACAACATCGACAAGAACTTCCTTGTTTGGATCAACGAGGAGGATCACACGCGTGTCATTTCCATGGAGAAGGGAGGAGACATGCGCGCAGTGTTTGATCGCTTCTGTAAAGGCCTTAATGAAGTAGAGAGACTCATTAAGCGTAAGGGACATGAGTACATGTGGAATCAGCACTTGGGATACATTCTCACTTGCCCTTCCAATCTTGGAACAGGCCTTAGAGCTGGGGTACACGTAAAACTTCCTCACATGGCAAAGGTAAGAAAATTTCAGAAGGCTTCTGCAACAGAAAGGAAATTTAGAGTTTTGGTAACATAGACTACGAACCCTCCCTCTTTACTCTCAAAGATCTTGAAGCGAAATGCGAAAGGAGAAATGGCCGCCAAAGAAGTGGCGAAATTTTTGATGAAGTTTAAAGTTATCGCTATTTATAATGTAAAATCCAATCAGTCTGGCAACAGAGAATCCCCGAGATTGTAGGAGCCCCAAGATATCTCAACCACCCCCCATAGGAATGTAAAAGGTTGTAAGCTGAATGCTGCAGTTGATGTTTCAAACCGTTTCAAACGCTTTAACGTTTGTCGTCGGTACTACCTGCATTGTTCAAGCATAATGTTCTAATACTGTGTGTAAAAGGTTAACACAGTTCTACACAGCGTCTTTATTTATTTGTTCTAATACTGACTGTGCTCTTTCCCCTTCCAGGATTCAAGATTTGGAGAAATTCTTGACAAGCTGAGGTTGCAGAAACGCGGCACTGGTAAGAACTCGTTTTTTCTTCCAAGAATTTCTCGGTAGTTCAGTGGTATGTGGAAGCTCATGGGTTCAACTTCCATCGGGACTCTTGAGTTTTTCTTTGTGTACGAATGTGACCGCAGAAATTACATCCTTCTCATGTGTTTCCTATTTCAGGTGGGGTCGACACCGCAGCCGTTGGCAGCACTTTTGACATTTCCAACTCTGATCGTCTCGGCTTCTCAGAGGTACAGCTCGTCCAGAGCGTGATTGACGGCGTCAATCTTCTCATCAACATGGAGAAGAGGCTGGAAAAGAACAAGTCGATCGATGACCTCATCCCCAAATAAGGAAGTTGTGACGCATGCTGGGTTTTGCATCTGCTTTCTTGCATCGCTTTATCGCAGCTGAGCTTGTAACTGCTTTAGAAACTGAGGCTTGTTAATATTCATAAATAAATGAAACAAAGCGGCCACCAAGCGCGCGCATGATTTTTATAAGTGTGACCGCTGTGCAGTTTATCCGTGGCAGGTTTGACTTGTCTGGCGGGTGGGCGGACTGCACCATGACAAGCCGCCTGAAGTGATGAAGCAGGAATCATGCTGGTGTTTGAAAAACGAAATAAAAACGTTAAAAGTTTGACGAGTTGTGCGATGTTTGACTTGGTATACGGGACCTCTTCCACATTTAACATTCAACTTTGCAAAAACTGAAAGCCCGAATGGCTTTGAATTTTGATAATGATGATGATTAATCTACGTCGCAGATTTTTGGTCTTAACTATTGTGAAATTAATGGTAGTCAACTTAGTCCATGAAAAGCATAAGATATGACCTTAATTTGCGGGTAGAAATCAAACTAAGGCTATTAATATTGATTTTTTTTAAGACGCTTGGAAACAACTTGAAAAGTTTAGCCTTAATTTTTCAAGTTGCAATCCATTTCCATCCAAGCCATTCCACAGCTAAAGACGCTTGTTAACAGTTACGGTCCTTTAATATAGCAATTGCTAATAAAAATGGCCCATTATTTTAGGTTTCCTACACCACAAATATAAATTCAAAAATCTGTTTAAAGTAGACTGGAGATATTTCGTTACTGTGTGATAACTCAGTAAATAATGATAAGTCATCTCATCGTTACGTCAGTCATTCGAAAGGTTCTCGAACATTTCTTAAATTGTCCGCATAAAATACTTCAACATTTTAGTTGAGCTCAAAAAATATAAATTCTGTGGGTTCTTTTCAGATTGAACTATTATTCACTTAAGATAGGAGCCCTTATTATTTAGTTATTCCGGTCCCTGAATCCTCCTTTCCTCACTTCAGACCGGGCATTTTTTTGGGCGGGGGGGGGGGGGGGGGGAAGGGCAATCGAATTCTAAATTGTGAAACCAAATCGTTTTTGATAAATTAAAAATCCAGTTAATAAGGTTTAAAGTACTCATTTGTGCGCTGATTCGTCCCTCCCGGGTCTGAATCGGAAAAATAGGGATTGATCCGATCCCAGGCTTAGGTTGTCGAAATGGCTGTCAACAACAAGTCCTTTTTGGAACTACTCTCACCCAGGTGATCACACCAAACGAAATATAAAGCAATATATGAAAACTTTGCTCTCACGCCGAAAATCATTTTATTTACAACTGGTCCAGCCTTTGTTTTTCTAACGCAATGCAATCCCGATGTAACCAACAACGTTTATTCCCATAACTGTAGTTGATGCATGGTCAATCAAACCTTCTGGGAGGTGTTAAGAGTATTTTGAGCCTTAAAGATCTTTAAAACTGATTAACTGTTCGTTAGACACCGAATCTTGCACTGTTTTATATGCAGTTACGCCCTCGTTAGACAATAAAACTTGCCACAAACAACTGCAAAGCTATGTTATTTTTGTCGTAATCCGTTTGTCGTTTGTTGAAGTCCTGTTCTGTTCAAAATCTTTGTGTGTATGTCATCTTTATTTAAATTTTTCTTTGAGCGTTTTATTTCGGATCTTCGACGGAACAAGGTCGTTTATGGCTCGGTTAGTTTCCAGCCTCCTCTCCATAGTTATAAGAAGATTGACGCCGTCAATCACTTTCTGGACAAGTTCTACCTCGGAGAAACCCAGTCTGTCTAAATTGGAGATATCAAAAACACTTCCCTCCGCTGCTGTGTCTACACCTCCTGTTGGATAAAAAGATTCTATTGATTAACAATTTTCCAAGCGATCATTTCTTTTGCCATGGTCTCGATTGTTCAAACGATCCACCAAATGAATCATAAATCATCCATTCTACCCAGTGGAAAGCGCAGTTTAATCAGTCAACATTTATACACTAGATAGGGATTTATCCGGAGGATAGCGTTATCCCATCTTTGAACACCTTGGCCCTGTTGTGCATGTAAGTGCAAGAGAAGAAAAATCGCCGCGCGAAAATTGGGGGCGAGGGAGGTCGAAGGGTAGGGTGCTCAGTTTTTCGCGCGGCCATTTTCAATTTGCTCACTTTTCACGCCGTTAGGAAAGTAGGCAGAGCTCGTATACGTAGGCTACGTTGATTAAGGGTATTTAGATTCTTGTACTAAAAGCATTTACTCTGCAGAGGCATCACCGAATTCCACGGTTTACACCACACCGATCTAAAACGAGTTTTGAAAGGAAGAAAATACTTTAATTTTACAGTTTCAAACACATTTCTCCTTTTAGAACATAGGTTTCCCGCCGACTAAACGGAGAACATTTGTTTCCGCAACAATGCTCTAAAATGGAAGTTGATTGGTCGGAGAAGGTCAGTGTTAAAATTGAGGATTTTTTATTCTTGAACAGATAATTATGATAAATACAGAAAAAAACTTACCAGTGCCACGTTTCTGTAATCGTAACATATCAAGAATCTCGTCAAATCGTGGATGCTGTAAAACAAACACAGTGTCTCCGTGGTGAGATTTGTAATCTAACAATTTGATCTTTTCTGACAGAATTCTCAAAACGTGTAAATTATCAGAGCTACCTAACGTCAACATCTGTTTGTCAAACTTTCCTACATTTCTGTAGTATTGTTATTTAATTTCGTGGCAACTTAATTTCGCGAAAATGAAACGGGCATATTTCGCGGGACTTAATTTTCGCGCTTTGGCCAAAAAATACGTTTAAAACATGAAAAATACAGTAAAAACGTTAAAAATAAATTTTCGCAGGTCTTAAATTTCGCGATTCTTTGAAAATCGCGAGAATTGCGAAATTAAATCCCGCGAAATAGGTAACAATAAGGTGAATAAAAGATAGATGGTGTATTAAGGTTTGTACCTTGCCTAGGTGTGGCAGTCTTATATGTACTCCAGCTCTTAGTCCTGTTCCAAGATTGGAAGGACAAGTGAGAATATATCCCAAGTGTTGGTTCCACATAAACTCGTGTCCTTGACGCTGAATAAGTCTCTCCACTTCATTGAGGCCGCGACAGAATCGATCGAACACTGCGCGCATGTCTCCTCCCTTCTCCATGGAAATAACGCGCGTGTGGTCCTCCTCGTTGATCCAAACAAGGAAGTTCTTGTCGATGTTGTGCCAGATTCCGCGCGCGTCTGGCCAGTCACGTGCCATGCCAGCGCACGTGAGAAGCGGGGAGACTGGTTTGTCAAACAGGAAGTGATCATCGATCAGCTGTTGTTGTTCTTCCGGCGTCATCTCGCTCAGTGGATAGTAGCGACCAGATAGATCACCTGGAAATTACAAGGAATATTGAGTTGTTCTAAACTTAGTTTACTTGGTTTTCCTTTATATCAGGGGACGCTCGCGCATTAGGAAAACTACAATCTAGGTAAGTGCACGCATAGATGTCAAATACGTTTTAGCCTTAGCGTGGCAGAGAATATCACCCATAGTCTTCAGGTTATCGAGGTCCGGGTTGTTCTTCAGTATTTAGTGCCAAAGTGAGTGCGTCAAACTCGCAGTTGTTTTTTCTATAGCGCGTGCACTCTAAAAGAAAGGAAAACCCGTGTTTTGCTTGATATTTTTATTACGATTCTTTAAGCCAGTTTGCGGTGTGGAATATATAGCATTTGCATCAGAATAAGCTTAATAACATACCTTTTAGTCCAGCAAGTGCCCTGGTAACGATTTTCTCAATTTTTCTTCTCTCCGCTCTTGAACAATGCGGTGGCAAACTAAATCGCTTGATGGATCTGCCAGTGCGCACGCGGGAAGACAGGACATAGCGCGCATCGAACTTTCCGCCGCGAATTTTGGACGAGTCCAGGTCTGTCTTGTGTAAATCTGTTTTCTTAAAACCGTTATGGCGCTCTTCAATGATTGGGTCAAAAAACTCCGCGAGAGTGTCGTACGACTCTTCATCCCCGGCCACTGCTCCCACGGTGAGAATGTAGGGATGTCCGGGATTATCGACTCCAGTTTGAATCGCCTTGTCCAATGTAAATCCACTCGCTGTCTTTCTGTTTCGTAGCTTAGCGTAGAGTCGTGGTGTCAGGTGTTTTGACATCAAGTTGTTATACTGCCGCATGTCAGGATAGTCCGCTATAGGGACGAAACTTTGTTTAGGTTTCTGGGCGGGCGCTGAGGAACTCCTGCTTAATTTATAAACGCCAATTCCCAGGGCGACGGCGCCAACCGCCGCGACGCCATAAATGACATTTTTGTCGCTTTCAAACAACGAAGAAATGCTGAACATGGCGAACTTAGCTTGAAGGGATCATTGGAAAAATCCACCCGTGTGATTCACGTTAAGAAAGTGATTTGGGTAAAACATGTAATTAGAGTTAATGATTACGTCATGAATTGAAGTGGTAAATTACTTCAAGGGCCTGGATCACGCTAGCTTCGGTAATTCTGTTGACACGTTTCTTAGGTATTTCTGTAAATACAAACTGGCGGGTTTTTTACTGGTTTACATCCCAAGAGTGAAACCTTGAAACGTGCTTCGTCAGTCTCGAGATATCTATGCCCCAGGGTCTGCGAGATGCGCGAATTGGCGCGTCTCTCCCCAATCTCACTCGGAATTTTTGCGCTCATACTGGATTCTTCTGATTTTAGTCTAATTAGTCTGTGGATGAAATAATATTGTTAGATCATTTGAGAAAAAAACCTTATGGGCAGTATTTTCTAGATCTCTATTCTACAAAGTAAGGTCAGTGAAATGTGGAATTTTTCTTTATGATTTTGGAAACTCCTCAAATGGTCTCTAGATATACTTCAAAGGTCCCAGCAAAGAACTCTGCAAAAGTCAAATAAACAGAAAAGGGACATCCTCAAAGGAAAACACTCCCTATCTGCATATGAAAAGAATGGTGGAGGAAAGTGATGAAGAAGGAAACAACGGGAGTAAGGAAACAGTGAATGTTATTTCGAAGACCAAATTACACAGGCTTCAATTTCACAGGTAGTTGACAGCTGCTATATAATTTATCCGATGCTGCAGGGGCAGATCCAGGATTGTTTTTAGGAGGGGGTGCACCACTAATGAATGGCGTAACTGACAATTTTTTTTTTTTGGCAGAATACCAGTTGTATTGGAAAGTCGCAGGACATCTCACAGGGGGTGTGGGGTGGGGTGGAGTGCACCCTCTGTACTAGATTGGCCCTGTGCTGTATTATAGCAACACAACCAAAACAGTTAATGACGTGCCAGATTTTATTGTTTTTAGGACAAGAAATGCTGTACTGTACAATGTTTTAGTGTAAGTTCATTTGCTTGCAAGTACATTTTCTAAGATACATGTATGTGCATCTACATGACATACTAAACATTAACACTTGCAAGCATCACTTTATCTTATAAAGTAACAAATCATTTCGGCAATGAATACACAGTACACAATAAAAGGTTGCACTGTTGAGCAATCCATATCTTATTCAGTAGAAACTTAGCATGCTCTATTGGAAATTCGCGAATCTGATTGGTTCTCCCATTGTTTTCTATTCGCTGATAGAACACCATCTTGTGCTTGTTGCTCATAAAAGGGAAAAGTATTAATGTTTTTGGCTTAAAAATACACAAACTTGTAGGTTTTGGACTGCAATTCTTTAGAGTTTCTACTAAAACAATTAGAATACTCACCCTCGCTTTCTATGAGCAGTCAACTTCGCTGTGCCCCGTTGACTATTTGCTCAAAGAAAACGAGTGCTCATAGTCTAATAATTGTATTTAGAAATTTCAGTGTGTAGCATCAAGGTAAATTTTGATGAATCTTGGAGTATTTGGCGAGCTTGAAGGGCATCAAAATATAAATGATGAGTAAAAATGTACAGTAATACTACACACTAAAATGCCTAATAAGAAAATGCTGACTTTTCACCATTTTTGAAACATTTTCATTGTCAAGAGGAACACAGAACCTGTTAAACCGGTCTTGTGCAGTACAATATCGTTAAACTGTTCCTTGTGACATACAAATATTGTGAGTTATTCCACTATACTACACAACTCGCAAAATATCTGTGCGTATTATATGTTAAACCATTGAATAAGGTGTATATATTTGTTTTCGCTTTATGTGTTGCTTGTACTCCACAAAGCAGAATTGCATAATACACATCAATCTGATTCACTATATTAAAACATTGTTATCTTGGGCCACCTGTGATAAGTTCACTAAAGAATGAAGCATGAATACATATACAAAGTATCTTTCAAACTCTGCAAATATTTTTTCAACACAATTTGTTTTCAAAGTGTGTATAGTGATGTTTCCAAACAGTGCAGAGTGAACAATGCATTTCTACTGAAAATTCAAGACTAAATTAAGTTCAAAAATGCTTTTTATAAGAACTTGGTTTATTTGTTTTGGTATTATTGTCAAACCCAACCCAAGGACCACCTGATGTTCCTCCAAACCACCCTAGGGGAGGAGGGGTCACCATACCTTTTTCCCGGTATTTTAGTACCGGTAAATCCTTAAACTTTTTCAACTTCATTCTCTCAGAGAGGTTTAAAAGATTTTACTGTGACTATAAGAAGGAATGAGTAGTAAGTAATATTTGTCTAACATAATGTGATTATGATGTTTGTTGGTCCTTATTTGTCTTAGTGGGTTAATGCATGGCGTCATTTTAACACAGCATTGCAAAGCAAGTCTGCTCAATCCTGTGATATCTATTCATACATTTGTGTTGTAGCTCGATCACCAGTTGAATATTATATTTGTTACCAGTCTGCCGCTCCAGGTGCCAGGTAATCCCTCCGTCCAATGTTTCCAGCTTGTTTGGTTTGCATTGCTTCCAGCTTGGGACACTCAGTAATCCTGTGTCCAAGACCACCACAATATGCACAACCACGTTCCTCTCCAAGGTCAAGGTAACCTTCATTCTCTGCCTGTAGTGCTGCAAGAACTGGAGGGATCTTCTGCTTAGCCTCTAGCAACAAGTGCTTCAGATCCAACAAAACTGATTCATCGCAAGATTTGTTGATGAATGTAGTAGCAACACCTGTCTTCCCACAACGACCAGTACGGCCAATCCTGTGAACATAGTTCTCAATGTCTTCAGGCATGTCGTAGTTAATGACATGCTGAATATCAGGAAAGTCAAGGCCTTTGGATGCGACATCAGTTGCTACCATGACGTCTTTCTTGCTCTCTCTAAAGCTTCTCATTGCGCTCTCCCTTTCTTCCTGATCTTTGTCACCATGTATAGCGACAGCTTCCACTCCCTTCAATAGCAAGTATTCATGAATATCGTCAACATCTGCTTTTTTCTCAGCAAAAATTAGCACTGGTGGAGTCGTTTTCTGTAAACACTCCAAAAGATAAACAATTTTGGCCTCCTGTTTCACATATTCAACTTCCTGAATGACATCAAGACTTGCCGCTCCTGCCCTTCCAACATTGACAGTTACCGGCTTGACCAAAGCACTTTTCGCAAAGTTCTGAATCTTTTTGGGCATGGTTGCACTAAACAGGAGAGTCTGACGCTGTGACTTGAAGTAAGAAAAGATTGTTCTGACGTCTTCTTCAAATCCCATATCTATCATACGATCAGCTTCATCAAGAACCAAATATCTGCATACATCTAAATTGACCATCTTCTTCTCTAGCAAGTCCATTAATCGACCTGGAGTGGCGACCATCATGTGAACACCTCTCTTGACAACTTCCAACTGATCCTTGACTGAAGTTCCGCCAATGCACAGAGCAGATCGCAGAGAAGGAAAACCATCCAGTTCCAAGGCCCTTGTAAACTCTGAAATCACCTCAAATGTTTGCCTTGCCAGTTCTCTCGAAGGCACGACAATGAGCCCATAAGGACCCTCTTGCCTTTGGAATGGTAGAACCTTCTCTTGCTCCAAGCTGAACATGATGATGGGAAGCGTGAACACCAAGGTTTTTCCTGAACCTGTGAAGGCAATACCAATCATGTCCCTCCCAGTAAGAACAGCTGGTATTCCCTGGATCTGAATTGGTGTTGGGTGAGTAATTCCTTTTCTCTTCAGCGTGTTTAAAACAGCTCGAGGAAATTTCATCTCCTTGAATGTCTTGACTGGAGGTGGTATGTCCTCTCCCTCGACTAGAATATGCCATTTCTTCCTTATTTTTTCAAATTTCTCTGGTGGATATGACTGAAAATATCTTGGAGGACGCCATCCTGTTTTGATTGAATCAGTGTACACAATTCCCTTTGCAATTTCACCTACAGCCATCAACACTTTTTTCTCAGCAATGCTGTCCAAGATCTTCTCCTCTTCTTTAAGCTGTTTTTCATAGTCAGTCTCCTTTTCAGCCTCGGCAATCTTTTTGAGTTCGCTGTGCTGATCCAACAAACTGACATTGGTTTTCAAACCAACAGGAGCTTCGTCGAGTTTTTCTTTCTCTTCCGTAGACGTTTGTGCCACACTATGCACATTTTCCACCGGTGGCAGTGGTTCTGTCTTTCTCTTCAAGCTCTTTTCTCGTTTTTCAAGCTCGAGTCTTCTTCTTTCTTTCAATGGGACATAAAGCTCTTTGTCATCGTCATCCGAAATCTCCAGCTCCTCTAGCCTCTCCTCATGTCGTCTCTTCCGTTCCATTCTCCGAAGAAAGATCACTCTCACCAGCTTCCTCTTACTCTAATATATACGACTCTTCTACCCCTAAATCCAAGAGAGAACTTTGTAGAAACAATCAACTTTCTTGCTGATTTCGCTCGATTTTCGCTCCACTTCTCCACTTCGTCGATGTGACGTCCCAGAGCCCGCTGTACAGATGGTCAGCACCAAGATCACGCGGGAAACATTTTCAATTTCCCATTCTCAAAAATTTTCATTTCATTTTCTGTACATTCCAACATTTCCCTCTAAAATCACTGACTGCGGTGTTTTATTTTTTCTCAATTTAGACAAAATGTATCTAGATTTAGCAGGTTATGTAAAATAGCGCTCTCTATAAAATTAAAAACAACCTGGAAACCAGGCTTAACCAACCAGGTTCTTCGTGTTTGGCCAGCCGAAATAAAAAATATAGTACACCGTTTAAAATATTTCTACGCTGTATATGTTTCTGCTTTTTTATATTCCTCAAATCAAACTAGGCGAAATCCGAGAAAAAGCCCGTAATCGTGAATCAACTGGCTATGTGTTACTCAAAAACAGTTAAAAAACAACATTCTTTTTTTTGGCACTACATTCCAATGTACCTTGAAATGAGGCTCTGCACGGATGGGCTGCCTCTTCCACCCTTGCAGTGTGCGAAGGGTATCCAGTGCCTCTTAAAATTTTAGCATTTAGAAATGCTGCTAAAATAGCTTTTGGACTAAAAGCGTAGCAATTAAACTCAAGTACAGTTGTTTTAGAAAGGGTAGAAAAACTGAGCAGAAATTCCTGGCATATATTTATACAATACCGCAGATTGGACTGAAGAAAAGGGTATTACCATTTCTTTAGGTGTGAGGGAGGAGTGGGTGAGGCGGAAATCCACAGAAAAGAAGAAAAAAGGTTTTTCCTTGTATTTGGGAGCTCGAATACAGTACAGTGGCCGTTCGTATCCGTTTCACACCCGAATTGTCACGCAACCTCCTTATAGTTGCAAAGTACACTAGGGGGTCGTCGCTTTCGGAAATTTACGATACTTTATTTGCCATTAGTGTAATTGCTGGACACTCAACAGTATTTACCCTGTTTGGCCCGAGGCATTTGAATTATTTTTAGAAGTGAACAAGCTCTCTTTTGATTGGTTGTTCAAACAATTCTTTTGCAATTTGTCCAATCAGAAGTCGAATACTGTCAAAGCTTCGATGACAAGGCGCTTCGCTTGATGTCTGCAAGTTAGAGTTTTCCTAGCTGGAAACTTTGCATCTGTCTCTAAACGTGCTGCTTTCAACATAATTTTTACGGTGACTTGCAAGTGTCATGTGTCTACGACAGTGTTTGTTCAACTGATTGCTCAGATTGATTAGCAAGCTTCCCATG
Source organism: Meandrina meandrites (assembly GCA_963693305.1). NCBI lineage: Eukaryota > Metazoa > Cnidaria > Anthozoa > Scleractinia > Meandrinidae > Meandrina > Meandrina meandrites. The sequence goes on along the minus strand of OY855916.1, from coordinate 20,021,059 downwards.
TCATAGAAGTACTTGAAAGAACATCTTCATTCACTCCAAAGCGTTTGTTTTGCTTCGGACGTCATTTGCATTCTCTTGTACAAAAGAAGGTGAACCTCTCCGCGTTGGATTATGAACAGGCCTTCAAAATGGACTTAAACTTCCGAACGGAAGTGATATTTTTGTTCATGCTGCGAGATATTGCAACTCTAGACCGCTCTGCCATGTTGTAAGGGCTTATAATGAGGCGATGGGGTGGACTAAAGAGTTGCTTCTCGGTCGAGTGCGAGGGTAGTGGTGACATGGCTGTCTTAGATTTGCGGCATTGCAATCTCTCTTCAGTGCCAACAGATGTCTTCAAGGCAGAGCCAAACTTGGAAGAAATTTATCTGGATGCTAATCAGATTAGAGAATTACCAAGGGTACTTTAAAAAGTTTATTTAGCCTCGGTCGTTTAAGCGTTTGCAAGTTTGACATTGCTGCGTGCGATGGTATTTAAAAATCTTTACTTTTGTCTTTGTTTTGTCCGCCCCAGGCATTGTTTGGGTTGCAAAGTTTGCATATCCTTGGTTTGAGTGATAATGAATTAACTGTGTTGCCCTCAGCTGTTTCTAACTTGGCAAACTTGAGGGAAGTTGACATCAGCAAGAATGGTAAGAGAGTTTTTATGGCGAAGACATCGGTCGCACGGTCGCGCGCGAATTTCTGAAAATTCTCTTGGTTTGTCGCTTATGCCGTTGAAATCTTTTAATCTCAATTTGTTTCTTGAAGGTATAATTGATTTGCCAGAGAGTGTGAAAAACTGCAAATGTCTGGAGCAGTTTGACGCAAGCGTAAATCCCATCGGAAAGTGAGTAACCGCGAATAACATTTTTTGTACACACTCGTTCTTTTGTCTTACATGTTTACTCTAGGTCTGTGCTTTGTTTTCGCTTTATTAAAATATTGTTATCAAAAGTTGATATCTTTTATAAACTTTGTAATCAACTGTTTGTTGTTCATATCGGATTTCGTAGTTTTGATACAAAAAGTGTTTCTTTCAGCATATGATACATCAAGCGAACAACAATATTTTGTACAGTAGCGGCGAAAATTAATTTTGGAAATTGTCCAATTAAGATATTTGCCAAAGCTTTGATACCAATTAATGAATGTGAAATGGTTTAATCTCTAATGTTTACTGTTAAAATGTTTGTAATAATTTATTCAGGTTGGGTAATCTTGAAGAATGTTGTGCACCTTCTCAGCTCATGTTGTGTACAAAACAATATTATTTTTCTTTATAAAAAAAATACACTGCATAAAAAATAAACATAAAGAATTTATTAGCATACCAGCAAGAACTTTATGAATCATGCTTGCCAAAGCCATGTAGTATTATACTCTCAAAAACACAACAGGGATTTGAGATTTAGCGGAACACCCACTGGTAACCATTTTCTGTTCTCAATATTGGAGTGTCTAATGACAGCACATTACACGGCTTAGCCTGGTGAAAATCATTTAAGGATTTTCAAGGATCTTGAAAGACCTTAATAGGATCTTGTGCGGATTATCTGATCCTATTGAAGAGAATCTTTGTGAAGTACCTTTAATATTTTTAAGGATCTTTAAAATTCCTGCCAAGATCTTCAAAACTTTTGCCAAAGGACTTCAAGGATCTCCATGGATCTTTAATGATCTTGGCAAGGTTTTCAAGGACCTTGCAAAGTCTTTAAAAGGATCTCTGTTAAGAGAATTGCTTAGATCTTCTGAAGATCTTCATTATATTCAGGATCTTCAAAGGAAAGGATTAAAAAATCATTATGCTCATTATGTTTAAGGATCTGTGGCAGTTCTTTGAGGATCCCTGATTTGATGATTGAGGATGCAATAAAAATGCTTGCAGGAAAATATTATCTTTAGTAAGCAAAGATTTTTTCAGAGGTCTCTGCAATAATCTTAATTAGTAGAATTCTACTAGTACACTAATGCAAATGCTGCAATGTGATTGGCTGAGCTATTGAACACTATCAGCCATTAGTGTGCAGTTGCCGAAGGTCGTCCACAAAATGCGACGTTTTTATCGTTTTTCCGAAGTTTTGGAAGGAAGTTTAAATGTAAATGGATAATAAAATTCCCGAGAAGACTAAAAGAAGGACATAAGCGGTTTCTTGACTTTAAAAGCTTGAAATTATTGAAAAACGGGTGCACGCACGTAAACAACTGCAAATTTACCAAGGACAATTCAATGCGTGCGATTTTGTTAAAACGTTAAGTTCGATAATGTGTAGGAAAATAATTAGAAACCATTATTTGCATTTATTTCAGTCAGAATTCTACTAAAACAATTAGATTATTCGCTCTCAATTTCTATGAGGTGATAGTTGATTTGGCCTGCGGCCTCATCAACTATCACCTCATAGAAATCTCGAGCTCATAATCTAATTGTTAAATATTCTCCAAGGATTGTAACCAGGGTCAGCTAACTTTATGATATTCCTTTATGATATTATTTTAATGTGCACAAAACAACAAACAACAGTTTTCCATGTTTTATAATAATTTCTCTGATAAATCATATGGCTTTTTAGCCATTCAAAGTGCATGAAGGATAAAATCTTTGCCATAATCTGTTAAAAAGCTTGCAAGGAAAATTAGTTATAAAAACATACAATTTATATTCTACTTCTTGGCTGCTTGTTCTTGCCACTTCCTGACTTCTGATCCAACCAATCCCTTTCCCTGTACTCAAAGTATTTCAAGCTCAATGTTGCTGCTCTTAAAACTATGTTTACTTATTTTATTCTTCTTAGAATTCCAGATGGCTTTACACAGTTGTTAAATTTGACACATGTCTATTTGAATGATGCTTTTTTGGATCGTTTGCCATCAAATTTTGGAAGGTAAGGAACAGTAACTTGGAACTAGATGGAGGAAAAAATTGGCAAAAATACCCTGTTATTTTTCTCATTTGTAGGTTATCAAAGCTAAAGGTCCTTGAACTGAGAGAAAACCACTTACGCTCCTTACCAGAGTAAGTGATTATAAAATTATTCATTTTTATTTTATTTTATTTTTAATTTTGGGAGCCTCCTTAAGAGTGAATATATAAGGAGTTACCCAAATAGAGGCATCTGTATTGGGTAAGGTAAAGTCTGAGTTGAGCCAAGTGGCCCATACTGCTGGAGCATATTCTGGTTTCCGTAGCATTAAGTGACTAGGAGTATTTATACTCCCCCTGGATGAGATGCTAGTCCATGCTAGGATTACCCCCCAGCATTATTTTGCCGGTATCCATTTATACACCTGGGTGGCCATGGGGAGAAGTGCTATGATCAAGTAAAGTGTTTTGCTTAAGAATACAACACAATAACCCCTGCCAGGGCTCGAACCCAGATATCAATCTGGAGTCCAGTGCACTAACCATAAGACCACCACACCTCCCTCAATCTGTAAGGTCCAACTGTCACCATTGTTTCTGGATCTGCACCTGGGAACAGTGACTTTACCTTACTGTTAAATATGCAATTTGCACATAATTACATGACATGTATTTACTACTAACACTTTTTTTTTAGGTCTATGTCTTATTTTACACATCTAGAAAGACTTGATATTGGAAACAATGAATTTGTTGAACTGGTAGGTCAAGTGTAATTTTTGTGATTTTCCCTTTTTTTTTCTTTCAATTATAACACACATTTTCCTGCTTAAGTCAGTGGTTCTTGGGGGGGGGGGGGGGGTCTCCAGGCCCCTCCCCTGGATTGGCCACATCTGTCAGTTCTGATTGGTAGATTTCCATCCATTTTGTTTCTTTCTGTTTTTTTTTTTTGGGGGGGGGGGGGTGGGGTTTATTGGCTGTCACATAATAATTATAATTCATCAACAACAGCAAAAAACACAATCATAAGACAACTGGTTAGGTTTTGAACTTCAGAGTTTATTAAAAAACATTTCAAAATTTTAATTTAGCCAACAGTTGTTGGATGTTTGGTAAACCTTAAAGAACTTTGGATGGACAATAATGGCGTCAGAGAACTTCCACCAGTAAGTATTGAAAACGTTTACTTTCTTTCTTTTTTTGATCTTATTCTTTTGGTGAAGTAGCGTATAAATTTTTTGTCACAATTATTATTTTTTTTCTCAGGAAATAGGACTACTGCGTCAGCTTTTGTATCTTGACGTTTCCAAAAACAGACTGGAGCGCCTTCCACCAGAAATAGAATGTTTGCAGTCACTAACTGATCTTTATTTATCCAACAATCTGTTACTTGAGTTATTAGATAACATTGGTGAGTATCGTGTGGGTGGGGACAGGGGGTTGGAACGCGGGGGTAAAGGGGCGGGAAGCAGGAGAAGAGAGGGCAGAAGGGGGATTCCCAAGCTGGCAGGAACCAGGAGAAATTGAGAAAACTTTTTGTAACTATTTTGTGATATTTTGCAATCGAGGTGGGACAAAGGGGAGGAACCACTACGGAAAGGGGCGGGAAGCAGGAGTAAAAGGTACGGGAAATGGGAGGTTCAAACCCCCCTGTCCCTCCCCCTCCCTATTATGGTCAGGTTGCTGTTTTTTCTTTCACTGTGTATTTTTCCAATACTTATTTCAAGTAAAGGTTGTTGTAGGTATTTTGTGAATAATTAAAAATTCATTGAATTGAGAAACAGAACTTGTTGTTTTGCCTAGGTTCTCTTGGAAATTTACAAACACTTAAAGTTGACGAGAATCACCTAATGGAACTTCCAGCCACTATAGGAAGGTAATTCTATTTTAGTCACTTTTTTTAAATTTCGTCAATCAGTTTCTGTATTTTATTATTTTATTCTTGTCGCCGGTTTGTTAGATAACGTTCAACATTGCACATTCAAAATTGATGGGATCTTCTTTAGAGAAAAACTATTCCTTGTTTGTTTCTAGTGGGGGCTTGTTTCATAATCCAAGTTCTTCACATTTCTGCATGCTCATGACTCCCTTAAACTGTATTGCTTTCATTGCTATTCTTCGGACTTTTGTTAATGAATATTTTAATGCTCATTTTGTAGATTGTCCAATCTGGAAGAACTGGTTGTAAATCACAATGAATTAGAGGTAAAAGAATTATGTACATTGTTCTGTTTTACTTGAGAGCATACATGTATGTAGCTCTAAAAACATAATTTTGTGTGTAATATCACTATATTTTTCTTATGGCTTTTGCATTATTTTAATGAGCATATAAACCTTTTTACCTTATATGCAACTATTTTAAAATATAGGACTTGAATGAGTTTTTTCTTTCCTCTCAATGTGTTACAGAGTTTACCATCTTCTATTGGATTCTTGAGGAAACTACGTATCTTATATGCTGATGAAAACTTTTTGGAGGCGATTCCATTGGAGGTATTTTTAACACTTTGCATATGCCAAAAACATGCACCCTAGGTGTTTCAATCCAGGCTTTTAGCCAGGCGGCCGTCCAGCCGTCCAAAGGACGGCCACTTTTAAGAAATAGGTGATTTTCGACGGCCTGTTTTGGGCGGCAATTTACGAACTTCTGTGCTTAATGTAACAAAACAGTGTGTATAAATTTAAAAAAAACTTACATTCCTTTTTGTTCTCGAGTTGTTTTAGTCTTGCTGGCATGTTTTTCTTCCCTATTTACACTTTTTTAGCGAGTTTCCTTACTGTTTTGTTCGTTCGCACAAATCAAAGTTGAGCAAAGCGATTTCACAATGCAAGCAAAGCCGCTGTTCAATAATATTGACTCCCTAGTATACCAGAATGCAGTTCGACCAACAAAGCCACGCATGTCTGTTCTTTCGTGTAAGTTCGTGGCTTGACAACTTCAATTTCAATCACTGTTCATAACAACTGGAGTTTCTGCCCCAAATATAATTCAATGTTAAACAAGGTAAGTTGAGGAAAGGATAGTTTTGTAAAATTATCAAGGAAAACAGCGGTTTAATAGCTTAATTGAAAGACGTTTACAGCTGCTCAGAATCACGGAAATCACGTCTAAGATGCTTTAATTTTTCAAAATTTTCTGGGGGGGCATGCCCCAAGATCCCCCTAGAAACATGACGCCTGCGGCGCCATGTTAAGTGGGCCTTCGGCCCACTAAGAATTTGGACTCCCATTTTCAAAATCCTGGCTAAAAGCCTGTTTCAATCTGTAGTTTAAATATTGTTCTGAACACGGAAATATATATCGAAAAATAAATCACTTACAAGTGAGATTACTGGACCTGTAGTACTGTTGAAAGCCTTTCAGAGAACTTTCCAAGATCTCCGGATACTTTGAAAGATATTGTCTGAAGAAATTGCAAATTTTCCCAAACATTTCTAGTGATAGAATAAGGCAGACATTTTTGCTGACCTTTCATGACTAAAGATCTTTTCAAATTATATATCTGAAAGCTAACCAAATGAGTGTCAAGAATTTTCAATCAAGAGGCCAGAAACCCAGGGTGGGGACTCCCCCATAGAAATAATGAGGGTGCTTATCATACCTTTTAGGAGTCTTTGAAAGTCCTTGTTTTTTGCTTAAAAAAGTGTATGAACCCTGGCAGGGCCTTTCTCCACTAGGATTATAAATAATCAGGTGTTGATAATTATTGGTGTTATAACAACTTTGTTTTGTTTGCCAGTTAGGTAGTTGTACATCAATGACAATACTATCATTACGCGACAACAGGATTGTACGAATTCCTGATGATATTGGTCGGATGCCAAACCTTCAGGTGATGAACCTTGCTTGCAACAGGTGAGGGACATTACTTAGTCTTAAGGTCAACATCAAATTTCTCCGTACTTGTTCTTGTGTATTTTCTTTTATTATTTCATTTAAAGTCCTTGATGTCATCACACATGCTAGTAGGAAATTTGACATTTTTTGCATCAATTCCACCTGCCATTTAGTATTCAAATAGATGATTTGTGATATTTCTATGGGTATTCAAATATTCTTAACATTGCTCCTAATCAACAGATTAGAATGTTTGCCATATACATTCAGAAAGCTGACTAGTTTAAAAGCTCTATGGCTCTCAGAAAATCAGGTAACAAAAGTATTTTCTGAAATCATCTTTTATTCATGTTAAAATAATATAATCATTTTCCTAACAAGTGATAGAGATTTGCTTTCTTTTTAGTCCAAACCAATGGTTCCGCTTCAATCTGATTTTGACCATGGAACTCAGTCACATGTGTTGACATGCTTTATGTTTCCACAACAGCCTCCTGCTGATGAGGGTATGAGCAATTTGTTTTGTTCCCTCTCACCCTCCCTTCCATTTCTCCATCTGTCTGTCCATGTCTTTATCCTTCAGTCTCATCCTCCCTTCAACCTGTCCCTTTGTCAGTCCATCTCCCCTCCCTCCCTCCTTCTCTCCATTATTATTTTGTTGACTGTGATAGAGGAGAACCAAGACTTCTTTGCCTCTTCAAAAATGAGTTTTGAAAGATGTCACTTGGTTGGTGTGCAAAATCTTCAAAATTAAACTGCACTGTACTAGAAGTGGACAAATAATTATTTTTCATCAACTTTCACTTTCAATCATTTAATATTCTCATAATTTTTTTGTGTAGTTTCTTCAGTTTCCGAACAACACAGTGAAGACTCTGCAGGCAGCATTCCAACATCTCTGCTTGAGGAGCAGATCAGGCAAAGATCTTCGATTGTATTTAACATTGATGAAGATGACTATTTGGTAAGTGACTTAATAAATTGACGTCATCAGATTCTTACAGGCTGATTAAACAATTTTATCTAATTTAACACCTGAAAGATACCACCTGAAAGATCATCACAGTTATTAAGCAGTTGCAAAAAGAAGGCCTGAAAAACATTCAGGCTTCAACAGGATTCAAACTCATGACCTTTTGCAATACCTGTGCAGTGCTCTTACCAACTGAGCTGTCAAGCAAACTGAGAGTTGATCATTTTGTGAATTAGTAAAACACCCATAGAAGATGAAGATATGAATATGAGCACATGTATATAACACGTCATATATTTGAACTGCTGGAGAAAGATTTAGCAGTTACGCATGTGTCAAAATTTTCTCCTGCAGTTTAAATATGACCTTTCATATGTATATAACACGTCATATATTTGAACTGCTGGAGAAAGATTTACCGGTAGCAGTTATATATATACGCATGTGTCAAAATTTTCTCCTGCAGTTTAAATATGACCTTTCATATATTCAAGGCATTCAATTTTATCTAAGTCAAATGCTTTCTTACAGTCGCGGTTAGCCAGATACCAGTCACCTTATCCCAAAGATGTAAAGGATCGCGCAGCACAGTATCTTGCAAGTAGACGGCAGCAGCAACATGAGATAGAGGTAACCCAACCTGTATTGCCATCACAGCACCAGTGTCATCAGCAAGAACGGCACCAGTATAGATACGATTATCAGCACAGAAAAAAACAGCACTCGGTGAGGACTACTGCACACACTTCACTAACTTAACCCATTAACTCTCCTTACTAACTGCCTTTAATTTCTTTAATGTTGTTTTCGAGAATTTAGTGGTACATCAAGAGATCATCCAGTTGATGATTTGCTATATTCTCATTACCTGTCTGTATAACAGTGCATTGATATTGTTAGGAGATGATGGATGTTCATCACTCTTGGAATATAAGGATTATAATCACTAATGTACTAATGAATGCACTTAATCCAGTGTCACTGATGCCAAATTGATATTCTCTGACAATTTCTGGTTTTTACACTGTCCTAAACTTTCTAAGATCTTTCAGATGAGAATTGCGCTATCTTACCCCAAATTTGTTGACGTGAAAATTTATCCTTGGTTGTAAATATAACTCGTATAATGTTTACAAAATGTGGAAATGTTTTATGGTTATAAAGCTCATGAAAACCGCATTAATCTTTAAAATTATGAGGAGACATATGTTGTGGTTTAAAAAGATCACCACAGGAGATTTACCTAGGCTGGGGTCGGGCTGGAGGCAGCATTACAAAACGGTTTCTTCTTTCATGCTTAGAAGCAAATTTTGTGTCCAGTTAAAATCTAGAGTGTGGCAATTCAAATTTGGAAACTATTTAGAAGCACTTCCTTGAGGAAGAAAAGAAAAAAAATTAAGGTTTTTTTTTTACACTTGCCTGAGTGACTAATCAATTTAGTGAGGGCATACATAGAACCTACAGATATCTCTCTTTCCACTTGACAGAGACTTGTGCAAGTTGACTTGAATAATTGATGACATGGCTCTACAGTGATCTGCGCAGTGCCTCTGAATAATATTGTTTCTTGAGCGGAAAAGGTCATAACTGAACAAATTGTATGATAGAAAAGATAAGATCCAATCTGCTGCAGTCACAAATCTATTTTAAGCTACGTCATCAGAATAGAATTTGTTAAATCAAATTAATCAGACATGTCACGGCACAGGAAGAAAATGCAAAAAGACGTGTAAGTTTACACCAGGTATAAATTTTCTCACAGTCTCCAGAATCAACCAGTGCACGCAACCAACAACCAGCCAGTCAACAGCAACCTGTGGCAGTAGTGGTCCAGTCAGTGGAGAGAAGTCAGCAGCCACAGCTGTTAAGACCACAAGAGGTGCGTACAGTTGAGGTGCCCTGGTATGATGATCAGGTTGGTTCCTGTGCTTTCTCAGTTCTAGTAGCATGTGTGGTTGGTGTAGAAAGGGGAAGGAGAAGAACAGGAAAGAAAGGGCATGAGTGCAAAGAGTGAGGAGAAATTGCAAAGCACAATCTCATCACACTTGGTGCATGCACCCATATTCTTCTTCCTCCCTTTCTGCATTAGCCATGTAGTTTACAGCTCTAGAGAGAACAGTACATTACCAACAGAATGTTCTTACTTAAGAGGGACACTATTTTACACACGTTCTTAGTGTCTATTCTTTAAGCTGAGGCCAAACATTCTTAAATTGTTAGACACTTTGAGCCTGAAAATGTTCTTTAAATATTGAAAACAAATTGATAGCACAGTGGATTTTGGCTTACATATTCACAGTTTGAATTTCAAAATGACGTTTCAGAAAGAAAAATTAGGAAAAAGATACATCACCAGCAAAATGTTCATTGACAATGCCCTTGTAATATGGACTATCAGCAGTTCCTCTCTTTTCTTATCTTAATAAGTCCCTGGGGGGAGGGGGCGCTTAGTCTATTGAGCGAGAAGATAAAATGGCTGTGTGAAATCTGGGGGCAGGACGTGCAGTGTCGGGGGAGGGGGAGGGGGAGGGGGAGGGGGTGCTTAGTCTATTGACTGAGAAGATAAAATGGCTGGACTACTTGCAGTGTCAGTTGTAGTTTTTCAGGCCTTGCTTTCATTTTCCAGCTTCAAACCCAGACTCGAACCACAGAGCAAAGACGAGGTCAGCCAGTTGTAGCTGTCCAACCACTAAACAGCAATCAACGGGTGATATCGAATGGTATTGCCCAGCGAGGTAAAATGGGGGTACCAGCGAATCAAAGCATGGAGCCACAGCCAGTGAGAGGAGCGCAGGCCACAATAAGAAGTATACCAGGAGAGCGACTTATTGGGGTAACTTGAATAATTAAGTCAACTAGACTATGAGCACCCGGGGGGGAGGGACTCCCATATGGAAGGGACGGGGATGCTCGTCAGAAATTTTGAATTTAACCCCTAAAAGAGACCAATCTGGGTGTGGCCGAACGTTATGCAGACCCCTAAAAGAGTAAATATAACAAATCAAAATTCTTTCTTTTTTGTTATTTCTTCGCGTGCAACCCTAAACGAGACCTTGACGGCTAAAAATAATGACATTTTGCCCAGAACACCCTAAGCGAGACCAAAATCCGAAATTTACACCCCTAAGCGAGACGACGAGCATCCCCATCCATTTCATATGGGAGTCCCCCCCCCTCCCCCGGGTATGAGCAGTGCCTCTTTTTACTTAGTTTGCTAAGTAAGAAGCGAAACAAATAGCAAAAGGAAAAACTGCTGTGCAATAACTATCTCGTACCTTAGTGTTTTCTCTTGCATTTGGTTTTTTCTCTTCTCACACTCAACAAACTAAGAGAAAGATGGGCTGCTGGCAGTCTACAAGTCGATTTGATAACTTGTAATTGAAGAAGTTGTACCACCAGGACAACAGTCAAGTGACCTTTCTGGTGTCTATCTGTAGATTGAAGGGTTGTATTCAAGAGTTAATACAGGGATACGATTTCGTGGTAGAAGTTGGTTAGCAATGTGACTTATGCCTGGGGGGGGGGGGGGGGGGAGGGACAGGGGACGGGAGCCCATGAGAATGGAAGAGATGGCAGGAAATAGGATTCACAAAGTGTCGGAAACCTGGAAAAATTTCGCAAAATTTCGCATTTGATTCCCTGAGCGAGACCTTGGTCACAAGTTATCCCGACGGTATCCCTATTCGACCTTGGGATAATTTCTCGTTGGATGTCTATGACTAAATTTTCACAACTGGTATGACTGACTTAGGGCCCTTACCATTAGTCAGAACGGGCCAGCCGGTCTGGTGGCTTTGAATGTGAAAAATACCTTTTCACAAGATTTTCCCACAAATCCACCACAACAGAGTAGGTATAATATTTATGCAGCGACTGATTTGACAGGACAAACCTGACTTACAACAGAATTCTATTCTCGAAAATACCAGTCTGGCCGGCCAGTTCTGACTAATGGTAACGGCCTTCAACTTGTTTTCTATTAAACTTGTTCCTTGTTCACGTTTCAGGGACAAGCTGCTGGTCAAGAGGAACCACCATCTCGCACTCCACCTGTATATCATCCTCCCCCACCCTACATCCCACGAGAAAACAGAATCGCTTCCCCCGTACTCCCTGAAGGTGATCGAAGGCCATCAGTTGAAACGCAACATTCATTTCGCGAAGAAGTGCCCAGCTCTTTGTCTTCATATCATGGACGTCCAGGAGCCAGACTGTGGAGCAGCTCCACAGGAACACCAGACACCGGACAATTGGGTGAAATGCATTCTTTTAATGAGCAAGAACCCAGTTTTCTTCAAGGACCTTTAAGGCCGCCTTCGTATTACGAAGCTACCAACCAATCGGACAGAGTACCTCTTGGAAATGCTCTGCATCGGGTCATACATACATCACAAGGTGTCCCTAATGTAGCTGTCACGAATGGAACTAACATTAACCAGAGATCGCCCCCACCCCAGTACTCAGTACAACCGGAAGTACTTGCTGAACTTCCTGTTAGGCAGGTCTTACCAGAACCGGAAGTGCCTCCAAGCGCTGGCAGGCAACCAGTCGCTCAGGTCAGACCGGAAATAAATACTTCACAAAGACTTGACGTTACACAAGAAGAAGCGCAGAGATTTGAGAACAGAGTTCGACAGATTCAGCAGGAAAGAGCGATGGAGCGTAGAGAAGTAACTGTCGATGGACAAACGCGGGCAAACGTAGGAGATAATCAAAGGCCTCAAGAGATTGCGGCGTCGATTCCTCGCGTTCTTCACAGGAGTAATTCGTCAGAGTCCCGCAATTCTGAACAATCTTTGCAGTCGTCCCAAGAGGACGATGAACCTGTGGATAATGACCCGAACATAGAACTGGTGAGAAGATTTATTGTGTCACTGATCATGGTTGGATCCTGGGGGGGAAGGGATGGTGGTTGGACTCCCTCCCCTCCCCCCTTCCCCTTCCCCACACCACGTACACATACAACAGAAAAGCAAAGTGCAGATAATCCGGTATTTTACAATCTATATTTTCACAAGTGTCTGGAGAAGCATGCAGTCAGATCCTCTAAGGGAGTGGCCTTTTTGCCCCTCGTACTTGTAATCCCCCTTTAACAAAATTCTGGATCCGCCTTGACATGCAAAGTCTGCTTATTATTACTAACATTTGTTCCCCTTGCCTTTTTATTTAGTTTTCAACTTATCATTGTCATGTGTTTTATACATGAGCCGCTGGCTCGGATATAGAGGGCCGACTCATCCCACGTTATTACATTTATAAATTGATTGTGTTGCGATCGCGTTACGTTGCGTTGCGTTGCGTTGTACCGCGTTGCGCGGGAAAACGAGCGTAAACTTAGTCGCGAGCTGGTTTGGTTGAACGAAATACGTAAATACGTATTAATTGGAGGTATGAACACATTAGAGATGGTAGGCTGCAGATAGCACGGGGGTCTGTTTGGTACGGAGAGGGCGGGGTGGGGTGTAAGGCGAGAAGGGGGAAGGGTAGTACTATTGAACAAGAAAGTTTGAGAAAGCTTTTCTACCTAGTCCTTATTTTTGTGTTATTTTACATTTCGTTGAAACGTTACTCTGCTTGAGTGAAAGTAAATTGTACTTTGTTTATTGTTTAATAGTTTCAAGTGGAGGTTTACAAAAATCCCAATCTTGGCTTCAGTATAGGTGGCGGAGTTGGCTCCTCATCGAATCCCTTTCATCCGAATGACAACAAGGTTTGTAAAAACTAGCCACCATTGTTTTCGAAATTTGTAGATTATTTTGTTAGGGGGAACTAATCTCGTCCTCTTAACACACGGCAGTTTTCAATGAAAAAATAAAGTTTGATGAGGAGTTTGGATGAGGTTTTTCATCGGGCAAGAAGGTCCTTCTCGCCAGCGCCCCTCCTCTGGGGGTAAGAACGAGAAGGCAGCTTACACTTCAGACTACTTCAAAAATGAAACTGAGAATAGAAAAGAAGGGCTTGCCTTTCTCGGATCAAACTGTGTTGATATTATCGTATCGATTATTATCGTAATAGATTGTTTTGATGTTATAAGAAATTGATTTTGGCCAGTGAGGAAAAGCTGCCTGTTAACATCTAAATGCTTACATCTTACAGAGTATTTATGTTACCAAAGTTCAGCCGGATGGACCAGCATCTTACGGACTTATCCCTGGAGACAGGATTCTAGAGGTGTGAAAGACAGTAGACAGTTATTGATATCCCCCAATCTTGACCATCCTTGTCGACTTGTTTGTGTGTGTGTTTAACTCAGTTAACTGCTATTTTAAGATTTCCTTTGACTTTATTAATGGTGATTTTTTCCCCTTGCAAAAATCGGTGACCTACCTTTAAGAGTCTTCAAAGCAGTTGTTTCACCATACATTTGTTCATTTGTAGGTGAATGGGATCAACCTAAGACGCGTGACTCACGAGAAAGCTGTACTGTTTCTAAAACACAACCAAGTCGTGAATCTACTCGTTGCGAGAAACAAAGAGCAACCGTCTTGAGAAAAGTATTCGAGCACAGCATTACAAAACCTGTCGTTTAGAATCTACCAAATTCAAGATCCCATTGGCTCATGAAAAACAACACGAAGTATGGGGATATCAAGCAGCCAAGGAAACGCTGCCGTACTTGCGTCGATGCTTTTAGAACGTTCTCCTGGTCACGCTTGATTTAAATCGCTTCGCAATGGGTCGTCACGCAACGCCTCTGCGTAACACAAGAAAATTTAGGAACGTGACATTTGGACTTTAATTAAATTGCACATGGATTAGAAATCCGTTTTCTAGGAAATGGAGAAAAAAATGAAAGCGAAAAAAGTGCTGACCCGTTTAGTTTCGCAAAATTTCAATTTCAACAGATCAACGCATTTCGCAATAAATTTAAGCCATTGCTGAAAAAATAAAGGTTTCTTAGGCTTACAAATTTTAATATTAAAGACATTGTTGTCCATCGGTAGTTTGGTGTTGAACACATTGGCCCGTAAAAAGCCGGTTATTCACTAGGCTACAAATTATAAGTGGGGCTCAACATGGGCAACTTTTTGAAAGGCGTCCGGGAGTTCCCCTTACAGTGATAGCTCTGAGCCCCTAGTGGATCTGCCACGTTAAAGTCCAGAACTGCTTCCCCAAAGTATTTTCCAGCATTTGAAAATGTGGCAAGCTTTTTACGCTTTCTTGTGCTTAATAATAAATTAAGTAATTTACTTCCCGAGAGTTCAATTCACTGGGTCCTGCCAATAAAATAATAAAACAATAAACTACTTCTGTTTTTGTTTTGTGTTGAATGTTAATGTTTTAGTTAACGAGCCATAGTTTTTTCGAACCGACCACAAAATCATGATAATACCCGTGCGGATTGAATTGCACTGAAGCCCTGTGAGTTTTTTTTATTTCCACAAATAGTTTGGTACGGTAATTACAGACGATGATGTTGGACGATTACAAACTCCCCATCATTCCCTTACAAAATCTGAAGTGAAGTCATTGAAACAATTTAAATAATGGGGATATTTTCTCTTTTAGTTAACGTAACATTTCCAACATTGTTGAGGGATCTGGAGGGGACAGGGGTGGCGAGAGCCCTGGAAAATAGGGGCGGGAACCGGGAGAAATTAAGGAAAATTTTGCAACATTAAGTAATACTTTCCAATCGATAGAAGTAGTACAGAGAGGTGGGAGCCACAAATATATAAGAAAGGAGGGGACTGGAGGTACGGGAATCGGGACTTTCAGATCCCCTTATTCAGCCCCCCTCCCCCCCCCCCCCCCTCCACCAAACGCTCGGGAGTAAAATGCCCCACTTTTCAAACATAAATTTGCAAGGACCGCAGTGCAGGCGACATAGAATCGAAGTACCGGATCCTTCCACTTCTCAACATCAACTCCTCAGTTCCTTTAAATTTCTTGACGGCAAATTGGGCAAAAGATGACATTTTTATGGCAATCGTGAGTGCTAGTGACAGTCAGACGAAGAACAATATCCAATCAGAATAAGTGTTTTTTAAATGTAAAAAAACAACCAATCAAAATCGATTTTGTATTGCGTAAACTTTGGCGGAAGTATTTTGGCGGAGCAGTTTTTGCGCAAAGACTTTCCGAAGGTTATGTGATGGAATTTTGAAGCAAAACAGAGCTTAACAAAACTGTGTACTTAAGCTAACTAACCTCATGTGAAAGAGAAAGGTATGTTGATTGATTCACGCTGTTAGTTTTTCGGTAAAATGGGTCGATGTACATGCCCGAATTCATGAAATTCATAAGTCTCCTGCAGCTTGTTTCAGCTGGTTTCTAAAGTTGAATTACTTCCCTTATTTCAGGTCGCTATAGATGTTATATGGTCGTTTAGGACGTAATAGATATTAGCAAACGTTTAGTACTGTGATTTGAATTCGAGAATTTCAATATTGTTGTTATGATTTGATCATTTGATCATTTGATATGCGACCTTCAACCCGGTTCGTTTGCATTGATCCGACCATATAAACTTTTAATTTAGAAACCAAGCCAGCGAAGTGGCCATAAAAGTGAAAGGTGACAACCATATGTTTCCTTCTTCGTATTTACGAATTCATAACTTGAAGATTAATACTAATTTTGCCGCCCCGGCCCGTCGTGCTGTAAAACCTCAAAATTGTTGACTGTTCACATCCTGTTCCCTGCCATTATTTTAGTCTTTTCGTGATTTAAACACAATGCATGTATATTAATTTTAATGAGTTCTCTCCCGGAAGCAAAAGAAAAATACTGCTTTAAAATATTGTGTGGTCTTGAATTTGTCATCGAAGCAACTCTTCATACTGTAAAAATTCTTTCTGTTTGGCGAATTTATGCAGAGTTCTGATTTTCATTTACTAGCTTTCGCCCAGGAAAGTCATTAGTTCAACTCAATAAATATGTAAATATTTCTGTGATTGCAAACATAGTTTTGCGCTCATTGTAACCTAAAGGATTTAAAAGAACCCAAGAAAGGTTTAAAATCTTCAGTGGAATATGTTTGATTTGTAAGCCTTCTGATAGTTGCTTAATCTGCCTTCCACCGGTAACCCAAAGAAATGAATATTTTATGCTCCATTGCTTTTGTGAAATGACTGAAATTTTCTTTGTAGTTTATATTACCAGTATAATAACAATGAATATGCACATCATTGTTAGTTATTGAACCGCAGAACCTGCCTTGACTTGTGATAAGGGACAAATTATATTGTGAGGCATGAAAAAAGCTAGAAGAGAAACCATGATTGTCCCCAGACTTGCGTTCCATTTGGACTGTGCCAAGGATCGAGACCTCTGGCTGCCTCCAACACTGGAAGTCTGCGATTCACAGACTCAATGTCAAATATGACAAATCTGATTGGGTGAAAAAGGAGAACAAGTATTCTGCACATACTCAAAAATTGGGACCGGCCAGTGGTCTCAATCCTTTACGCAGTCCAAATGGATGGCAGGCTCTGGGACGCGGTGTATGGTATTTGCAGACTGTAGACTGCAGTCTGCAAATGTCATACACTGTTGGGGATGAGAACGGAAGAGGAACTTGATTCGTGAATCATATGACTAAAATAACTAATATTATTATTAATTTTAATTTGCTTGTTGCAGATATACCTCTTTGGCTACTATACCAATCATTAAAAATCAGAATGTCGATCACACAGAATGCAATACTTGAGAAGAAGCATTCACTGCACAGAACTCCACCACCAAAGGCTCCTGTGAAGAAGCCACCTTCCCCAATGAACAACTCAATCAACAGGGGTAATGATGCTCCCATCACACAGTTAATTCCTAATGTAAAACTGAGAAAGACTGGCTTCCGCGACAGCTTGATCGCAGAAGACATTGACAACAAAAACGCTACGAGTTCTGATGGCCCAGCAAATGAACTTCAAAATACTTTGGCGAGAATGAGAGCTAAGTTTGAACACACAGAAGAGGAAGAGAAACCTAAACCAAAGCCGAAGCCTAAACCAAAACCAATGTCAGAAAATATTAAACAACAAGAGGGTAAAGAAAATGAGACCAAAACACGTTCAGGTTCTTGTAATGATGATACAGAGGAAAACACGCAAAAGATTTTAACTGATTCAAATAAGAACGTCGTTTGTAGGGATTCCAGGGGTGAACCAAAGCTCTGTAATTTGCCAACACTTGAAAGTCTTGGGAAACCACCTCCAAAGCATCCTAAACCAGATCATTTGTTGAAGTCACTTGAAAAATATGACAGCAACAGTATTGTAATGGCGCCACGGCGAAACACATTGAATAGGTCAATCAACGAGAATAGCATAGGTGAGTTTTTAGTTCTTGTCCCCTATCTATTCTATAACTTGTAGTTGCGAAAACACTGAACATCTAATGCATTTTAAGCAAGAGGGTGATGAGGAAAGATAAATTCCCTTGATATGCCATAGTAGGTAAGTCTGCATTTAAGCCTAGTGATGCATCATGCCAGAACTTATCCCAGTTTCCGTAGCATGAAGCAACTAGGAGTATTTCTTCTCCCCACTGGATGGAATGCTAGTCCATCGCAGGGTTTCCCCTAGGATTAAATTCGCTGGTACCCATAAGGCATTTATTTATACACCTGGGTGGAGAGAGGCACTATGAGAGTTCAGTATCTGGCCCAAGAACACAAGGTTGCAGTGACCGTGGACAGGGCTTGAACCTGGACCACTCGATCTGGAGTATAGTGCACTAACCATAAGGCCACTATGCCTTCCGATGTGCCATAGTTCTTAGAAACAATTTTGGAAAATCTTTATGTCAAATGGCTTTGGGAGCCAAGGTAGCCAAATGGTAAGCATGCTGGACTCTGGGTCAGGCGACTTTGGTTTGAGCCCTGACCAGGTTCACGCTGTTGTGTACTTAGGCAAGACTCTTTATTCTCTTAGTGCCTCCTTAACCTAGCTATATAAATATGTACCGGCAAATTTCATGCTGAAGGGTAACCCTGCAGTGGACTATAGCTAGCATCCTATGCAGTGGGAGAGTAGGGGAGGGGATGGGGGGGAAGAAATAATCTTAGTTGCTTAATTCTTCAGAAACTGGGATAAACTTCAGCCTAAATGGCCTCTAGCTAGGCCAGAACAAAGACTTTTCAAATGGCTAGAAGTACTGGAGGAATATTACATCTGTGATGTGTATGTCCTTAGATGTATAAGTGGATACCAGCAAATGGGAAACCTATGAAAATGTTGAGGGTGATATCGTGTGATGGGCCAGCATTGTATCTGTCTGGTGAAGAGTGCATGCAGCTGTACTTATACTGTACACAATCATGCTATGGAAACAGGAGTGGGCCATTTTGGACCAATGGGCCACATCTTAAGTGTTGTAGAAACGAGAAATAAACAGAATCATATTATTGGCCTGAATTTTAACACTGTGATGATTAAGTGAGGGATGATAAAAATGAAGATGTTTCTTTTTTTTACTGTGGCTTGTTTTCAGATCATAGTATTGCTGAAGAAGAAGATGAGGGAGAGGAATATGATGATGTAGATGACGATCTTAAAGCTCAGATCCTGAGTAGAAATGAAGCTGAACAGGAAAAGCAAACTGCAACAGAGGAAGGTAGTAATAGCAGTTCCTTTTATGTGTAGCAGAGCAAATATAAGAATGTGCTATGTTAGTAGTATATAGCATAGTTTCTTAACTCCTGCCTTTAGTAGTTTTAGCAATTTTCCCAAGTAATTTTGTGCAAATACCTTGAGTTACCTTGCAATACCTGCACTCCTTGCAAGTTCTTTTTTCCATTTGTGATATTTTTATGCATCCTGTGAGTTCTTAAAAGCAGTTTTGATATGAACCTTTACCAAACCACAGGGATTATGGAGGAAAACTATGATGATGTTGATGTAATGAAAGAGAAAGTCAAGGAGATAAATAATGCACCTCAAAATCCTGAACCCATTTGTGATGAGAACTATGATGATTTAGACACTGTGGCAGAGCAAGTCCATGAGAAGTTACAGAACGGTAGGTTATAACAGAAAAATTTCCTCTCTAATTCAGTGTTTTGTTTCTCATCCATGTTGTTGTTTGATTACATTTTCCCTACACACTTCTTGAATGTGAGAAGCACAAAGTTGTGTATTAATGGCTGATGCTTCAGACCCTGTGGATTCAAAAGTTTACAATTATGTTGTGTTCTCAGGGAATGTACCTCTGACTGCACCCTGCTATTGACTCTACCTTACCCCACACCCATCGCACCTTTCCTGCTCACAGCCCTGGGGAAGGGATAAATAAATATGTCTTACTGTTTCATGTCATCAGGCTCTTGCCTGTAATTGCTAGAAACAGACTTAACCTAACTCAGATCTAAAATATCCTGTTCCTTGTGTGGCCACTTAGAATAACCATGGTCTCACATGTAACTAATATCCTACTGTAATATCAGTTCATTTGTTACCCTTTTCTAATTGATTTGTTGTCATTGTTGTGCAGATTTTGCAGCTGGAGGTGAAGAGACATTTGGAGAAGAAATGTATGATGCAGTGGGTGCTAAACTTGAAGAGGAGGAAGAGAATGGAGAGAGTACTTCTGATTCTCCAGTTAAAAACAAATTTTCACCTTCAGTAATTCCAAGGTACATATTTGTAAATGTATATTAAAATTCTCCCGTTCCATCCACTGCAGGAAAAACCTAATCCAAGGGCCTAAACTGTAGTGAAAGAGTGAAAGTGTTTCACCTCCCCCATGATCATGTAAACAAAAGATAATGGGGAGAGTGCATTTGAAAGTAAAAGTAACAGTGCTAGCTAGCAAGCACAAAAAGAGTTTTGGGTGTGAAAATAGGTTTTTTGGTGGGGTAAGAGAATGTGTCATCAATCTTTTTTAGTAAAAACAGTAAAAGATTAAAATCATTAAATATGTTTCAAATGGTGTGTGTGTCTGGGGGGGGGGGGGGGGGGTGGATGGGTATAAATCAGGCTTTCATGCCTCTTAGTATCCTTTGTTGGATGAAGCTTTCATTTAAAAGTGTTTCTTAATTGATACTTTATTCCTTAACTTTTCCTCAATTTTCTTAACAATTCCTCTATTTTGTGTTCACACACACGTTCTAACGAGCACTTGCGCTCCTAGGTGTCACCTGCTTAAATTAAGTATTGGATTTGATTTGATTTGAACTTTTTAGTACTGCACAGAAAGATAAAGGAAAGAAAGATTTTAAAAAGGAGATGGAAAACCAGAAAAAGAAGGAAAAGGAAGAACAGAGGAGGAGAAAGGAAGAAGAGAAAAGAAGGGAAAAGGAGGAAAGAGAAGAGAAAAAGAGGAAAGAAGAGGAAAAAAAGAAAAGAGAACGGGAAGACAAGGAGCTACGAAAGAAACACAAGGTACCTGGAGTTAAGATAAGGATTTGCAGCTAATAAAATATTCTTTGTAATGTTACAGTGTGATGATATTTTTCAGTTTGTCTATACAGGGCTTGAAAAAAAGTTGAATTTCAGGTTGCCCTTTAGGCAAAGCAACTCCAAATTTTGCTTGCTCAGGGCTGTTAAGTGCTTGTCTGAAATTGTTTTGTTATAATGAAGATGGATTTTTTCAACAATGACACGAGCATGGGACGAAGAAAAATTCTGGGTCCCAACAGGGATCAAGCCCATGGCCTCCCCGATACCGGTTGGGCGCTCTAACCAACTGAGCTACAAGAGACTCGTGAACTGGGCCATTTACTAGGTTGATATGTGACACGCGTCCTGCACACTGCTAGGATCAGCAATGTCGAAATCATCAAGTGTGCAATAAATAATAAAGATAGTAAATTTTAAGCTCGGTAATAAATAATGAAGATGGATTTATTATAAGTTATTCATGATCTTGGTAGACAAACTTGTGAACATGAAAAGTTACTTGCCAGCAGGGAAATCTTGAACAGGACTTTTTGAGCTGACTGTCAGCTTATTATTTCAGCTAAAACCTGGAGCTGAAGGCACTGGGATTGGAGAAGCCAAGAGTGACTTTCCTGGAGATGGAAAGTTTGAACTGCCAATGAAGCAAGGAGATACAGTGGTTATTATCAGTGAAAAAAAAGGATGCCCTCAGGGAAAATGGCTTGTTAAAAACTCCGAAGGACACTGTATGTTAAGCTCCTGTGTGTTTTGTTGATAGTTTAGAGGTGATTTTTAATGGAATATGGACACTTTAAAGATTCCTTGAATTTTCACACCCAAACAACTCACCAATACTCTAAGAGATAAACAGTTACTAAGCTTGATGTAGTTTTTCTAGCTCTAGGGGGGTTGTTTTGAAAATGAATATTGTCTTGGAAGCCAATCTTCGATTTTTGTCAAGCTACAGCATAATGATCACATATGACCAAAGTTTGATTTTTTGCTGGTTTTATAGGAACAAATGTTACCATAGCAATGATAATCATTTTCTTTTGTTTTTAAACAAGCCTGATTTTCTCGAAATCTAGACTGACTCTTGGAATTCATTTTTTGATGTGTTAAATTATAGTAGATTGACTACCTGTGGACAAAATTTTAGAAAAATCTGTAAGAGCATTTTTGAGGAAATCAAGGATGAAGATTTGTTGGTTTCCTACAATTGTAATTTGAATTCCTGCGCTTGGTCACACAAAAGAAAATGATTATCGTTGCTATGGTAACATTTTGTTCCTATGAAACCAGCAAAAAATCAAACCTTGGTCATATGTGATCACTATGGTGTAGCAGGGCCCGCGGAGCAAGATTTTGAGTGGGGGGGCTCAAGCGTGAGCCAGACTTTTTTTGGGGGAGGGGGGGCAGAGGCATGCTACCCTGGGAAAATTAATAATTATGGGTTTTAAAATGAAAATTAGGGTTTTAGTTACTCTCAGATATCGGAAGGTGGATTTAATATTAACAAACAGTGTGTGTTAAAGCCCAATGTTTTTACAACTTGATAAGCAACGGTTGCAATTTGTTTGCGCTGGCCTTCGAGCTGGCATTATTTAGATTTGCTACACCACGCTGATAAGTCCCAAAAACGACGGAATGGCTGTCCGCGATTGTAACCCTATTTTATCGTTCTGGTCGTGTTGGTGTCTTGCAAAGTTACTTTTTCACATAGTACTTATCGGCTTCGCTACATTATTGTAATGCTTTTACAGTATGAGCATACTAAACATTTAGAACCAGACCTATAGATTTACTATCAAATCCTGCTTGAAGCAATTTAGTTTACTCCAAATCAGTACTACTGCCATTAGCGTTTACAGACCAGGAATCTGACAATTTTTGCTATACTTCAGCTTAACATTGTAAACAGTGCCAAAACTTCTCTTTCTGTTATTGCCACAATCTGCAAATTCGTTAGTGATGTCAAAAATTATTCTTCACGACTACTTATCATTGTCAAGTTACTAAATCTCCCTTGCGTCATTGATGGGCAAAATGTTTATTCTTCAGGCAGTGGAAACTGAATGATCATTCACCAGATGCACTCGATACATGATTTTAATCAAAATGGAAAACCAAAATGGAACTCAAAAACAAAATTTATCACCAGCTTCTGGAAAGGCGTTCAAATGAAATAGTTTTAGTAATTGTCCGTTCAATAATAATAATCATAATAATTTTTTCCTCTATTTCTTTCTTTACTTGCTTATTTACTTAAGTTCTTATTATTTTTTTCTTTTTACTGTAAAAAAGTGGGGGGGGCTAAAGCCCCCCAGCCCCTCCCTCTGCACGGGCCCTGTGTAGTTTGACAAAAATTGAAGATTGGCTTCCAAGACAATATTCATTTTCAAAACAACCACCCTAGGGCTGAAAAAACTACATCGAGCCACCTTAAACAAATGAAAAAAGAAAAGAACAACAAATTTTGATAAAACTGTATGGCAGATTTTGACATATGTATTTGTTTGTTTTTTTTCCAGTGGGTTACATACCTACAGAGCTCGTTCAACTCAAAGTAAGTTCCTTTTGATAAACAATAATAATTATTTTGAAACTGGTCTTTGTAAGGCAACATTAGTTGTAATGATTAACTTTCAAAGGATACACATTCATATAGAAACTTGCCTGGGAACATCAGTTTAGCTGAAAAAAATAATAGTGGTTTAACCGCCAATCAGTTTGTCAGTTTCCCTTCTTTTATGTATATTTCAACTCGAGAAATCTCTACCCTTTCAGAGATGTAGCTAATTATAAGGTTTCAAACAGGCAAAATTTTGGGGATCACAGGCAAAAAATTTGGGCCACAAAGGGTCCAACAGACAAAGTCTTTCAGTCCGGAAAAAAAAAAGTACTCGGGCAATTATTTTTTTCTGCGTTCCGCCTATTGCTGATTTTCGCTGTCACGCTGCAAAAAAGTAAATCCAAAACTATTGAGTAAAAAAACTCAAGAATATTATAGGTTGTAGAAAATTGCCAGATATTCTGTTTGTCCAAGTCTCGGGTTTGTACGATATTCTGTACTCAAGTTATCTGTCAAAATGCTCCACACAAATTTACAGAGCACAGTATGGAAATGCCATGTTGGTGCCCATCTGCATGGGCACCAACATGGCGGTCGGAAATCGATGAAAACATCTGGAATTCACTTCTGCTATAAAAGGCAGTCGGATCATTCTCACATAAGCACTTCTCGCAAAACCTCAACTGTTCAGATTGTTAAAAATCACAGGATGAGGCATTTTTTTAACCATATGTGACAGCCTTCTGGCGGCCATCTTGATGTTGTGTGGCGTGAAATTCAGAAATTCAAAACAGTCTATCTTAAAGACAGTGGCAGCCATCAAACTAAAATATGCATTAAGGACATCTAATAGACAGTGAAGGATAAAAAGTCGGGTCTTGCGATAATTTCTGGATTTTAGAATTTTGATGACGTCACGTGAAAACCAAAAATTATCTAAATCCATGCCCTTTCAGGTGGAACCTCGCTGTATATCCCACTTTATGGAGTACCCTCCCCCCCCACACTGGGCAAATAAACTTGGTATATCATGTTGCTTAGTGACTTTAGTGATGGAAACTGCAGGTGTCATCAATTCTCAGAGATGCAAATAATATTATTATACCAGCAAAGCTCAGAAAACAAAACTTCAGTAATAACTAAATTTGTAGCATGTACCGGTACTTTTTATTTAGTTGATGACAACAAACTTTGTTGATTTTTTTTCCAGATTGACAGTGAAGGAAATAGAATGAGGTACTTTGTTTTTTATACAAATGGACTTGTTCTCTAAGACAACTTTAGTTTCTTATCACTTACATTTCATTATGTAGTAATTAATTTTTCTAAGAAATTAGTTCCTGTATGATTTTGTCATAATAGAAGATGTTTGATCTATATGATATGTACCCAGACCTCTAGGCTTCACTATTTAATGCCCCTTTGGGCCCAGTCCATTTCTCACTCCATACCAGCCAAAACCCTGGCATCTTTTTTATGTGATATATTGTATATTTTATAAGCCCACTGACTGAGTCAAAATGCAAACAAGTACAAATTTCCAGCAATGGTTAAGCCTGCATTAATTGTTTTGAGCCTAGTGGCCCAATCCTGGTTTTAATAGCAGGAAGCAACTAGGAGTATTTCTGTTCCCCCCTGAAAAACTAGAGATGCTACTAAATTGCAGGGTTACCCCCAGCATTACATTCGCCTGTACCATTTATACACGTGGGCTGAAAGAGGCACTTTGAGAGTAAAGT
This sequence comes from Meandrina meandrites, assembly GCA_963693305.1. NCBI lineage: Eukaryota > Metazoa > Cnidaria > Anthozoa > Scleractinia > Meandrinidae > Meandrina > Meandrina meandrites. The sequence goes on along the minus strand of OY855916.1, from coordinate 19,995,771 downwards.
GCCTTGCCCAAGAATACAACTCAATGACTCCAGCCAGGGCTCGATCCTGGACCACTTAATTGAGAGTCCAGGGCACTATCTATTAGGCCACCATAAAGGTTAAGTCTGTATATGAGCCTAGGGGCCCATCAGGCCGGAGCTTATCCCAGTCTCCGTAGCATGAAGCGACTAGGAGTATTGCTACTACCCCCTGGATGGGATGCTAGTCCATCGCAGGGTTACCCCCAGCATTAAGTTCGCCGGTACCCATTTATACACCTGGGTGGAGAGAGGCACTATGAGAGTAAAGTATCTTGCCCAAGAACACAACGCAGTGCCCCGGCCAGGACTCAGACCCAGACCGCCCGATCCGGAGTCCAGTGCACTAACCATTAGGCCACGGCCCCTCCCATATTAGGCCACCATGCTTCCCCTAAATTAACATCAATACTCAGCACTTATTAAAATAGGATCTTCAAAACATGAACAATTAGAACCATGCACTGTTACGGTTCTGTGGCAACTATATAACTTATCTTGGCTTAATTGGTTTGTAGTGCGATTATAACAGAAGACTTCTATGAAGATGTGGATCAATATCAAGGTTCAGGCCAGATAGAAGAAGGTATGTTGCAATGTGCACATTGTTTTGTTAAGATGTACTAGTTTTGTCTAGTTACTTTTTTCTACCCTTGTCTTTTTTCTTTTTTCTTCTACTAATATGAAAAAAAAAACATCATGACAAACTAAGCTGTGAGAAGGTTCTCCTGCTTTAAGTTTGCACGAGTGGCAAAGCCATTAAGTCACAAGCCAACATCCTCAAACAAGACAGCTTACTAGCAGCAGGCTCGTGCACTTTAAACAGCCAGCTGGGTATGCTAGTTCCCAGAGCGCGTGATCCATTTAAACTACACCAAGGATCAAGACCTCTGGCCGGTCTGAATTTTGAAGGATGTACAGAGTACTTGTTCTGGATTTTCAGCCAATCAGGTTGTTAGATTGGACAATAAGTCCAGGAATTGGACTTATTAGAGGTCTTGTTTTTTGGTGCAGTCCAAAATAATGGATCACAGGCTCTGGGGATGAGGGTATGTACTGCTGGTTGGGGTTCTTCATCAGGTTAGGTCCATTTTGCAAGTCATTGTATTTCTTTCTTTTGTTCAGAAGATGACCAAGAAGTTTACGATGATATAGCAGCTGGGCAAGGTATTATAAAAAAAACATCTAAAACTCCTGAAGTCAATAACCTAATTTTAGTGCATTTAAAAAAAGATCATGTTGTTTTGCTAACTACATGAGGAGCTATTTTGTCAACCTTGATCCCTTCTGTTAGTTTGAAACATTAATTTTGCCCAATTCCTGGGGGCTATAAGGATTAATAATTAATGATGAATTCCTGCCCAAAATGTTTCTCTGATTGCTGTTATAATTAACAGTTGCTGTTTTGTTTTACAGAACCCATTGATGAAGACTTGTATGAAGAACTTCCCGCAGACCAATAGTAATCTTTGCTATTTAATGCTAGTCCTGCATGATGACCAATGTGTATGTTATGGAATCACTGAATTTTTGGATGTGATTTCATCTATTACATTGTACTATGTACAGAACAATATTTTAACGTTTACTTTTTTTTAGAATCGAAATTTGAATTTTGTTGTAATTAGATAGAATCAAATATCTGGGGATATTTTAAGCAGTGTTCTACACCTGCCACCTCTAGGGGTGGGGCAAAAACATGTACACTGCAGTTATTTGTGCCGTTGCTGTTGAAAGGCCGTCACGCAATGCCGAAGAGCGTTTCGTGACGATCATAACATGTTTTGAGATCAAACTTACTATAAAATATACCATTAAATTTGGTTAGAGAAAAAATATGCCGTATGCAAAAGACAATATAGATTTACAGTAGAACTTATTATAAGATATCCACTTTTAGGAAATAATTATATTTTTAATACAATCGTAAACAGCTATATTATATGTCAGTTATAAGGTCCTATAGGGTCTTGTTACACAACAAAGACCTCTAGTCTAGAAATGAGCCGAGGGGCCAAAAAATAATTTGTATATTGCGAGTATTTTCCTAATGTCAGAAGGGGACTTGATGAAACTGGAAATTATTGAAACACCTAGTATTTGGGGAAAGTACTTTTTTTTGGAAATATCGCGGATAGTGCGACTATTTTATTGAATAAAGTTGATCTGATTTCTGATTTTGTCTTTGTATAGTTTCAGGAAACTTTTAAAAACTATTCATTTTGATTTGAAAATGTAGCGAGTTACGGCAATGTTGGTCATAGACTTTTGTGTCATTTAGTGGCTCCTAAAGGAGCCGTTTGTTTTGGCGGGAAACCCACAAAGTGAGTTTACTTGCTGCTGGTGTACTTGGTCACAGCCTTGGTTCCTTCACTGACGGCGTGTTTGGCCAGTTCACCGGGCAGAAGCAGCCTGATGGCGGTCTGGATCTCGCGGGAACTGATGGTTGATTTCTTGTTGTAGTGGGCAAGTCGGGAAGCTTCGGTGGCGATGCGCTCGAATATGTCGTTGACGAACGAGTTCATGATGCCCATGGCTTTGCTGGAGATACCAGTGTCAGGGTGAACTTGCTTCAACACCTTGTAGATGTAGATAGCATAGCTTTCCTTTCTCTTTCCCCTTCTCTTCTTCTTTCCTTCAGCAGAGGCCTTTGCCTTACCAGCTTTCTTCTCGCCTTTCTTTCCTGCAACTTTGGGTGCCATGTCTGTAGATCAGAATTTGAATAGCTGGCTAACACGATGAAACTTGTATTTATACTAGAATAAGAAGAAGATCGATTAACATACGGATCGAAATTCTCGCTTTCTGATTGGTTGGATTTCAAAGATGACCCTCGAGGTCAATTTTCTTTGCGTGTCATTTCCGTTTTATACAATGGCTCATTGAACATTTGTTAGTAAACACAGTTTTGATTGGTGCTTTTCGATCCTTCTTACACGAGAGCGAGCCATAAATTGTGCTGTGTGGTAAATTTGCTTATTTCATGTATGCTACAGTTTTCTGAAGACGGAATTTGCATAAGCGTTAAACATGTCTGGTCGCGGTAAAGGAAAAGCAAAGGGCACCAAGTCCAAGAGCCGCTCATCCCGAGCAGGGCTTCAGTTCCCAGTTGGTCGTATCCATCGTCTTCTCCGCAAAGGCAACTATGCTGAGCGTGTTGGCGCCGGTGCTCCAGTGTACTTGGCTGCTGTGCTCGAGTATTTGAGCGCTGAGATCCTCGAGTTGGCGGGCAACGCTGCTCGTGACAACAAGAAGACAAGAATCATCCCCCGTCACCTTCAGCTGGCTGTCCGCAATGACGAGGAGTTAAACAAACTGCTCGCCGGTGTCACCATCGCGCAGGGAGGTGTTCTTCCCAACATCCAGGCTGTTCTTCTGCCCAAGAAGACCGAGAAGAAAGCGAAAGCTTAATAAGCTTTCATTTAAAAAAACGGCTCCTTTAGGAGCCACTAAATGTTAAAAAAGTCTTGATCAACATAGTGTGAAATCACAGTACATTAATAGAATGAAACTCGGTTGATTAAAGATGCTACACGATGTAGAATTTTTGGTCTCTGTGAACGTATTGCAATATGAGGTTCACAGGTTGTTTGAGCACTTTTTCTAAAATCAATGTTATAACCCTCAAGTAGCGAGAAGTTTGTGTACAGAGTGATATGTATCTATTCGACCGAAAAAAGAAATTCATATGAAAATTTCGGTTACACGCGAACGTTGCAAGGTTTCGAAATTCGTTTAATTTCCCATAATCTCTGTGATATATCCTTGCGAAGGAAACTAAATCCCCCGTAAAACCCATGCGCAGGAAAGCTTTATTGATCATGACTTTTGAGAGATCTGGTGGCTCCTAAAGGAGCCGTTTGTTTTGTCAGCAGTGGAGTCTAACCGCCAAATCCGTACAGAGTACGGCCTTGTCGTTTCAGAGCGTACACCACATCCATGGCTGTCACAGTCTTTCTCTTGGCGTGCTCGGTGTACGTCACAGCATCACGGATCACGTTCTCAAGGAAAACTTTGAGAACACCACGAGTCTCCTCGTATATCAGGCCAGAGATTCGCTTGACACCGCCACGGCGAGCAAGACGACGGATGGCTGGCTTGGTGATGCCTTGGATGTTATCACGAAGGATCTTTCGGTGACGCTTGGCGCCTCCTTTTCCTAGACCTTTGCCTCCTTTACCGCGACCAGACATAATGATTTTGGCTACTCGTGTAACTGATTTGAACTAATCTAACGGACATTCTGGTTTATATAAGAAGCTTACCGACCTCTCAGGAAACGTAAAAATTTCGGCCTTCCTATTGGTTGAATAAAGACAATGAGTGCAATCTACACAGATCTACACATACACGTGACGTTTTGGCCGCGCGATCACCGGGACACATATTTTGAGCGAAAAAGCGCGTATTTCAAAGGGAAAAAGGGGCTTTTCAGATATTTCTAGCGTTTTTGATACCTAAAGTTGTTTAAGATAGGTATTTAATTATAAGAAGCAGATAAAAAATTTCGTGTCATATGCACTTCAAAAGAGAATAAAAGTAATAAAAAATCGAGACCAGAGAAAAATAAGAATAATGTAATGTGCGCCTCTCGATCAAATGAAATGATCATTGTATTTTTGAAAAACACGTTCTTGAAATCAATGTTCATCGGTTGGATCGAAATGTGAATGTACAGCCAATGACTTTGCTTTCACCAGTTAACGTGATCTTCGTCTTGAGCTCCCTGACGTTTGTTGAAATGGTTTCAGTTTTCCGAATTTTTGTGCGAAATCTCGAACTTGTTCGTTTAGTCAACCTCATGCGAAACACGTAGTTTATTATTGACATTTTTCCTGTCCTCTTCAGCAAACTGAAAGATAGAGTCATGTTTCGGACGAAAATCTTACTCTGCAATTAGATGCTTTGTTCCTTTGTGTAAGGTGGATTAACAGCGAGCCTTAATTGTCCCGCTAAGAGTAACGTAACCTACGAGCAGGCTCTCTTGATCTTCGGGGACACCGCTCGAGGCTAGCAGCCGGGAGTTTTGACGAGCAAAGCGAGCCGCTCGCCGTAACTCGCGGCTTCGCCACTCGCGCGCTGCCCCAAGAACAGACAAAGAGAGCCTGCGCGCAAGCCAGGATTCAATTATTGAAGACCGTGTTTCCGAAATGGCGGCTTTTAAAAGGGCTGTTTATGTTTCGGATTTCTTCAAGTTTCAAAGCGGAAAGAAAAGGGAAGGCGGAAATTTGTGATTATTTTTCTTCAGTTTAGATTCTCAGTTCCACCTAATAAAGGCTATAAAGAGCTTATGCTTGGCGGCGATCACGCGGCTTTCCAAATTCTTCTTGGTGGGTACCAGTGTTTCATATCATGGCGGGTTCTTTAGAAGATAATCGTTTTTATAACCAAACGGAGTTGATCGGTACCAACACAGTATATGCTACCAAAATAAAATAAAATAAAACAAATCACTTTTTTTAAGTGTCAATGTATTTAGCACAGCTGTGCTAATTGGGGACACTGTAAATATGAGAAAAGAAATATAAATCAAACAGAAACTAGTTAAAAATCCCAACTGGCAGAAGGCTAACCACATGTAACCAGTTGGCTACCAGATCAAAGAAGTCCGCTACAAAGAAACCGGCAACAAAAAAGTTCGCAAGGAAACTCGATCACTGCTCAAAAAACTCTTCAAACTACAAAGACAACATCCTGAGCTGGAGAGAGAAGCTGTGAGCGGAAAAATCTGGCAAAATCTCTGATTGAAAGAGACGGCGCCGCGTGTGTATCAATGTGTAGCTGTCCTGAAGCACCTGCTATTAAAAGAATTGCGTTCTAATGAAAGTAATTGTTGTGTGGGGTGTGTGCGCCACTGAGCCATTGTTTGGGAAAAAAGTGTTGGGTGACCCATTGGGTGTGTTCTCAAATAATGTATTCGGAAGGCAACAAGCCAGGAAACTAACGTTTTGAGCGTTTGTTTGATTCTGAGCACAAAATAAAGCTCATTAGTATATACTGCACAAGTGAATAGTGCTTTCCGCGTGAGCTGACTGGTTGACTCGGAGGTGATTAGCAAAGTACTATTCACCTCCACTTCGGTGAATAATTGTTAATTAGCGTTGGAAACGTCAGTAACTCCGCTCGAGGGAAATTGTGATGAGAATAGTGAATTATCAACTAGTGTATGAATCTCTAAATTCTCGTAGCCGACATTTAAAGAAATGTATGGTTGTCACTATAGAGAATTGAGATTTCGAGCGTAGAGGGTTTACTGATTCGCTCTTATCTCGATCAGACCGGCTTCTCTCGCCCAAATAGAAACCCAAACATTTTTGAAACTCAAATCTCTGTCCGAAAATCCTTCCCTCCGTCCCCCTCCCCAACGTATTTAAACCCACCCCGAAACTAAGTCCAAAAAAGGGACCCGGTACGTTGAGCAAATAGAAGCCAGGGCTTATATTGTCCGAATATTTCGGTATTACTGCCAACTACCCGGATCGTTAACAACCTAATCTTCTCATCGAAATTGCCCATGTCCCCAAAAATATTGTAAAAAATCTCATGCCATCCGAAGCTTAAATTCAAGATGGCGGTCGAGAACTTCAGTTGAATCTCGAGAAGGCCCTGGGGACGAGTTTGTTCCTCCGGTGTTCGCCATTTTGAATTTGTTGGGATTCGCAAACACTTGCAGTTAGCATAGAGAAACCGTTGACAAATGCGCCCTCCTCCTATGTTTGATGATAAAAGTCGTTCAGAAAGGTATGATTTATGTTCTAATTTATCATTTAGGGCACTTTTATTGATAAAAATGTTGAATTTTGGAAACATAAGGCTTAAAACCAGTGCCCTGCAGATTCTTAAACTCTGTTAAACTTCGATCAAACAGTTGTCAGATTGAATAATGATATTGTCATAGCAATATTTAGATTACCATAGAAACATCTACGACGAAGTTTTTGATAGTATCTTCTAATACTTTCGCTTAATCTGAAGTGAACATAAGCTTAAGCTTAGTTAGAATTTTTAAAAAGCTTAAGATCAGCGATCATTAATAGTAGTCTTTATTTTTGTTGTTGTTGAAATTTTTGACTTGACATTTATATACACGGTACCTAATCGAAAGGTGAATGAAATTTCAGAAAAATATTATAAATTCACATAATTATTTCATTTAAAAGAGAAGTTTTCTGCCACTTTTGAAGACAGCTGATTTCAGACAGTTACTACAACTCCTGTTGCGCTTTGGACTGAGATTTTTTATTAGTTGACTTCATTATGAAATAGTGAGAGATACAGAGATTCTTACATGATTCTTATAGCACTTCAGTTCAGAAGAGGATTTAAAGGTTGCATGAATGCAAGGTGTAGCTAGTTTAGTTGTGATGCCTCACAAAACTACTGATACAAGAAGCTCTGTGAGTCCAGCTTCCTCAACAGAGGTAACCACAGGCGAAAAAAGTCCTTCCTCACTTTCTAATCCAGCTGAAGCTAAAGCAACAGAAGGTATTTATGTCTACTTTTGTTATTAGAAGAAAAAAGTTTATACTATAGTGACATCACACAATAAAACTTGACTTGTCAATCAATTAATCAAGCAGTCAGTCAGTCTGTCAATCCATCAATCCATCAATCCATCAATCAATCAATCAATCAATCAATCAATCAATCAATCAATCAATCAATCAATCTATCAACCACCCAACCAACCAATTAATGTGGTAGTGTGCTAAGCTAGAGGTGCAACAGTATGTAAGCAATATATGATAAGTGTGTTTAAGTATATTGGTGTTTTTTCATTTGCTATATTTGTCATGAATTTATTTTGTTTCTTGCCTATTGTCTATCGCTAAATTGAATGGAGGGGGTGGGGTGGTGGTAGACAGGAAACTTCTTACGTCCTTTACTTGACATACAAGCTCTTTAGCCAAGCGGTGTTGATGTATACAGTACATCCAATCAGTCAGCAGATCAACTTCTCATCCAGCACAGGGTCTGGAAGGGGGGGTCTGCATCTCGAGTCACGGGTTAAATTTCTGTACATTCACGAATCACGTAATTTTTTCTTTAGATTTCACGAATCACGTGTTTAGGTCATGAATTGATTAAGTCTATAAATGACTATACTGTTTCTTTTGTGGTTGCTGGACAACTGTAGGCAAGAGTTGGTCTTAATGACCCCGTGATGGGAAGGAAACAGAAAGTACGGTGATCAACTTGATGATTCTTTGCTTTTCGTTTGACGGAGATAAAGTATAAAAGGAATGAAGTTCATTGCTATAAAATCGATTGTTTTTGATAAGAAGCTCACGGGAGTGACTGGCCTCTCGTAGTGTTTCCACTCCACTATCTTCCTATTGGTCCTCCGCTAGCTGGTGGTCCTCCTCGTTAGAAATGCAGTCACATTTAGATTGTTTTGATCACACGAGACTGTTGGTTTGATTTAATGCAGTTTTCAAGGACTGCGCACTCTGTGGGAATCCGTTCTCCTTCTGGTAACTCTTTCCGGTACTGTCACTTCAAAAATTCAACAGCTCAAAAACATGTTTACACCTTTGGACGCCTATTAACAGAGGTCAAGTTTTCTTAAAATTATTATATCAGCGTCCTGAAGATAAATATAGAGTGATTTTACTCGGGAGCGTTTGATCTCAACTTGAAAAAGTCAGCCTGACTTTTTCAAGTTCTGTCCTTGTGGCTTGGAAAAATGGATGAAAACTATTTACGGTCACCCTCTTCTTTAAACAATTTGCTAGATATCGTTCCCTTCGCTTTCTAGGAGCATTTCTTGTATGGTTGAAAGTACTTTAGTCGTAATTTTGGTGCCGTTTTACTAAAAAAGCCAAAAAATGTCCGTGACAGTGTCCCTTTAATGGCAAGGTTCTTCCTGCATGTTTTGTGATGGTCTGTCTGATTGTCAGCTGCCGCACAGCCTTTCCATGCTCCTGGGCCCATTCCCTCATGATACGTTCGTCCCATTTAGACATCGTTTTCACAGGCAATGTTTCATTTTGACAACGATCCGTTACGTTACATAACAATAACAGAAAACCTACATGTATTTTGAGCCATCTTGACAGACAATTTGCATGTATTCGTGTAGGGTTATTTGATGTTCACGACATTATATCGGTAGAAATCACGATTCACGGACTACAACTTGAAAGGATCACGCGTCACAGTGAATATTTAATTCACGAATCACGGCTGTATTCCATGAGTTTTCCCGATTCACGCTCTGTTTTTTGGTCAATTCACGGATCACGCGAAACCCCTTCCAGACCCTGCCAGCAGTGTTCCTGATTTCACTATTTTCTAAACAGATAAACAGCAAAAGACCTGTGTACCACAACCAGCCATTAATCAACAAGATGAATCAAAGAACAACTGTACAAGGACTCCTGGAGCAAACCACATTAGGGATCTGTTTTTATCATTTGACAAAGGTACATGAAACGCGGGCCCTTATTGGAAGTAACAAAATGAAATGTTTGCACATGGTCAAGGGACCGTGACTTGGTGCCCCTTTGTGGCAAGTGGTTCATAAATTATTAGAAGTTATACTGTCCACAGTTAGAAAATTGCCCCTTATAGAAGGTGCCCCTTTTAGTGGAGGTTACAAATCATTAAAATGTAGCGCTCTTGTGTGTTCTGGATTATGGTTCAGTGTCTCCGTGTAGGCAGTGTCCTTAAAATACAATGGACTATAATTTATTTGGTACTGACAGCCTGGTGCCCTCACAAAACCTATACAAGCCTTATTTCATTTGTTAAAAAAAAACCTGCTCCCTTCTGTGGCATGATTCTGAATAAAGCTACAGTGTTTTTACAATTTTGATGGGGTTATTGCTTTATTTAAAGCAATGCATCTGTTTTTGGACAACTTTGCTCCAGTCCAGAGGTTTTCTCTTTATTGCCAATGCTTCACAGCTCAAATTTGTTTGAAAAAAGATAAGAAAAAAAAAGACCTGGCTGATGCATAATGCAATGATATTTTTCTTTAGTGTCTAAATTATACATTTTGAATTGCACATGCTAATGCATAGCTCAATGAAATCTTTAGTTCCAATAGTTCTCAGCAGCAGCCATGCATCTACAGCACAAAAATCTACACGTTTCATCCAGGATGGAGATCGCTACATTTTCTTAGTGGAAGACAGTAGGACCTCCAAAGTTAGTTCAGTGTCTCCTGGAAGTGATGTCAGGTCAGCAAAAGCTACAGATGAAGCGACAGGAGACACAGTAGCTGAGGAAGAAGGAGAGGATGTTGGTGAGAAGATTTTTGCTGTTGTGCAGTTCTGAAATTTACTCACCGTAAAAGGTCTCTACCCTCTCTTTTGAGCCCTTTTCCCTAATAAGCCACCCATCTGGAAGTTGAAATTTTTAATAAGCGCCCCTCCCCACTCTGTGTTAACAAATTTGAAAACAAAAACAGGCTGTGGTTTTATTTCACGAAATAAATAGCTTTTTACAAGTTAAAACTTACTCGCTATGCATGATGAATAAAAACATTTCAGACACACAACAAGGCTCTGATTTTTTCGGAGATAGTGGGGGTCTTTTTCTATTTTTTTCAACCAATGATAGAGCTTCGCGCGCTAAAGGTAAACGAAAACAAACCACACATAGTACTTAGCAAACTGTACTAAGCAGTCATGATGCGATGTACAGAATTTTCAGACGGAGGATCTGACGGATCACTAGAGGATGTGCGTCAACATCACGGAATAATCAAGACACAAAAACAGGACGATCCAGATTATCTGACGCTTTTTGAAGCACACCAGAGGAGACTGGAGGATGTTGGAGCACCTACACCAGGTCAGGGCTAGAGCGAGTAGTGGGTTAACATACTACCTTCTAGGGTAGGGTAAATTACGAATTCTAACACTTTTTGAAAGGGGGGGGGGGGGTGAGGGGTGATTAAAAAACAAAAAAATTCGTTTACAATCAGAGAGCAAGAACCCGACCACCTCCATCTGCCCCGTGAATGTAGTTCTAATTTTGTTTTTCTGTACTGTATTTTCTGTACATGGAAATTATTAGAGTTCAATTTAGTGTTAATATGCTTTTTTTAATGCGGAATTGACCGTCACTAAGCGTCCACGAAAAACCATTAATGTTACACGAGACAGTTTGTTGTAGCCCATTGTCTTGATTCGTGGTTAAATACACGAATGGCTGGCATACAAGACTCTTGAATTTGCCATCTTCCGTTAACTTCAAACAACGAAAACGTCGAGGAAAGAAATAGTGGGAAAGGAAGGAAGTAGTCCATCGCGTGACTTTGGTTCAATCCTTGCTTTAAGCGAGGATGACAATGTATTGAACAGATCTAACTGTTCAAAGTGTGTTGAGTAATCACTTTGGCATGCAGTGAAGAGATTATGGATAGGTGAGTTAACTCTTTTGCTATGCGGAAAGTGCTTTTATGACCATCGAAACTCTAACTTTCTCATCGATATCAAGTTCCGTGGCTTAACTTACTCCTTCCTACTACTTACATAAGAAACTGTACCAAATTATTTTCGTGGGCCAAATTATTTCATGAAAGTGTAACCAGTAAAGGTTCTGAACTTTTTAGTTTCTCGTAGATTGCTTTTCCAGCAAAAACATATTCCATGACGACAAAGACGTCGAAATCTTCGCAGCGGAAAAGCGCTCTAATGCGTCATTTGCACGCAATTCAATGACGTCTTGTCTTGACGTCTTCTGATAACTCTTTGGCCAAAAGTAACCTTTTTTAAACCGTGCGAAAGAAAAAAAAAGTAGAAATAATCCTCTAGCAAAGAGGGATTTTTTTATGGGTTATGACTAATCAAAATGATTTAAGTCTGTAATCGATCATGGTCTTTTTGAGTTTCACCAAAATAGACTGTTAAACAAGTTTCATCACGCATGGTGTATCTGTAAACGTTAGGCCTAAATTTTACTAGTGCGACGTTCACAATCCATCTCAATCTTCCCTAATCTTAACCATCCTTGTTCCTTTTTGGTTTACAATTACCTCTTTGTTATTTTTCCACCTTGGTAAACTATTATTTTGAGTTTTCTTCAATTCCTAACGTGAAATGTCAAGAGCGTTTCCGGGAGCACGCGCGCGTGAACTCGCGAGGCCACTCGATTCGTGCGTGTAGTAGTGCGTGGCATTCCTCGCGTGATTTTAACAGAGTTAAGCTCAAGAGACTGTTAGAACAATTACAACCTGTAATTGACATCGCTATAAATGACTTAGCAAATAGTTGGTTCTTCAATTTTCTGTATATACGTAAATTAGATGATTATTGCCATTTAATGAGCACTGTGCATCATTGAGTGCAGTTGAAACAATCTACACTTACGCTAGTGAAACTCGCTACAGAATGACTAAGCAAATAAATCTATTTTCCTTTGTCGTCAATAAATGTTCCGGTCTGTTTTTACGTAAACAAGACCGTCTCACGTAAGAGTCTTAAGAGCACTTCATGGCGTTACTGAGCTAAATCTATTTACCTACTAGAAGATGGTTTTCCATGTTCTATAAAAAAATAATGCCCGCTAGAATTCCATTGCGTGTATACAGCGGCTATATTCTAAAACTGTATAACGTATAATATATGTTCCACTGAGCTGAAAATACATTTGAGATTATCGCTCAGTTTCTGTAAACCCCAGGCAAAATACAAGTACTTGCAAGTTTTCCAAAAGTATCGCGCCTTATAATGTACACACGCGTTAATTTTTTAGTTCCTTAAGTCAGTCTGTAAGAATCGACTGTATCGCCCACCCGGATCGCCCAGCGGCAGTATATCACAGAAAAACGGCTTTATTTCATACAAATATACATTACATATATCCCACGAGTCACTTGTATTTTCCAAGAAAATACAAGTGACGAGTGGGTATTCCATGTTATACTACGAGAAAGTGTTGCATAACTTTTTTAAACCATGCCATAGAAAAAACGCTCACTAAATCAAAAAATCGCAGCGCACGATGGGAAGGTTAGGTTTAATAACGTCGAATATACAACGATTTCCCTGCATTCTGATTGGCTGTATTTTCTATGGCATGGTATTAAAAGATATATCGTTTGCTATTAACCACACGGAAGGTCTTCACGAATGGAGTATCGCGGAACCTTAGCAATACCAAGAATTTCAATCTACACTCGTTGTCATTATGGTTATATCTCAATAATGTTTGGTTTATTTTGCTTACAGAACAACTAGAATATTGTACACGATGCCGATCGCCAATTAAACTTATTTTATCTTTCTTGTTCAGGGGGAAATATGTGATATTAGTATATACCACACAAGTGAATAGTGCTTTCCGCGCGCGCTGATTGGTTAACTCGGAGGTGATTAGCAAAGTACTATTCACCTCCGAGCAGCCGGAGGGAAACAAAATGGCTTCGCGCGTCTCTTTCGGTACCGATAGTAATGTTTTGGCCCGCTAGTTATTCAACTTGTGTGGTGTATACTAAAACAATTATTCACCTCAGTGTCGGTGAAAGTGGTGGATATTTACCTCGCCGCTTCGCGGCTCGGTAAATATCCACCACTATCCACCTCCACTTCGGTGAATAATTGTTAAATATCGCGACTTTTTCAATTGATACTGGCCTTCAGATAAACACAAGGCGCGCGTGGGTCGTAATTACTACTGGCAAATAATTTACAGATTTCATGCTCCGTGGAACGTTAAAATTGACGTAATACAGTTGGGTTAAGTGGTACACGATGCAAATTTATTGCTTTTAAATGCGGTAAAATCGTGACTTTTGGAATTGATACTTTTGTCTTTATACAACACAGTATAGCCACGCGTGGGTTGTGATTACTACTGGCAAATAATCTGCAGTTTTCATACCCAGTGGAACGTTGAAATGTACGTAATACAGCTGAGCTGAGTGACGTCATAAGGCTCGTAAAGTCCTCGTAAGGCCCTTGTTCTTAACTGTGACAGAATTAGTTCGCAGACAAACATAATGGCCTTTTTACATAAAAACAGACAAAAGAAAACAAACATTTGCTTAGTCATTCTGTTCTGTTAAGCTCTGTTATGATCTCAATGATAGATTCCTGATTGCGCTCAATGACCCAAGTTCTCTTCTAGCTGGCGATAATCATTTCATTTGCGTCTATACAGGCTTAGTAAGTCTGTATACGAGCCTAATGGCCCATCAGGCCGGAGCTTATCCCGGTCTCCGTAGCATGAAGCGACTAGGAGTATTTCTACTCCCCCCTGGATGGGATGCTAGTCCATCGCAGGGTTACCCCCAGCAGTAAATTCGCCGGCACCTATTTATACACCTGGGTGGAAAGAGGCACTATGAGAGTAAAGTGTCTTGCCCAAGAACACAACGCAGTGCCCTGGCCAGGGCTCGAATCCGGACCGTTCGATCCGAGGTCCAGCGCACTAACCATTAGGCCACATACAGGCTTAGTAGTTTGATCTAATTTCGAAGGAGCGATTTCAAGGGTAGATTGATTTTCAATCGCGCTCAGTCAACCCAGTGGCCTTTTAACTGGCAATAAGCATCTTATTTACGTACATGTGTTTACAGAGAACTTATTGATTAACCCGGGAAAACTATTTGCTTAGTCGCTCTGAAGCGATCGGCGCTCGAACGATTTCATGAACTGTCACAGAATCAAAGAACTTTTCAGCTGAAGTTGTGTAAAATGAACAAATGTGCTTGTAGTGTAGGGATGAACAGCACTGAAAAACAACAAAAACAACAACAGCATGAACAGTACTGAACTCTCGCTCCTGTACTCTCTCTAATCTACGAGTGTCCGAGGCTCTGCAAAAATGTCACACAAGGTGGCAATAGGTAAGATGGGGGAGAATGGCTGCTTTGTACAGGTCAGGCGAAATTTGGCCTCCTTCAGTTTGGTATGAGATTCCTCAACCTTATGATCACTCCAATTCTCTGGCTAGCTTTCTTTCATACATTATTAATATGTACATAAAAATTAAGACGGCAATCTATCGTTACGCCAAGGAGCTTCAACTTTTCTGATTCCATTATATCCTTGCCATTAACAGTTATACACATTTTGGAGTGTGCAGTTTGCAGTCTGCAGACTACAGGCTGCGTTTTTACCCGACCGCGAAAATTTCAAGCTGCGCTCGATGTTGTTGTTACAACAACTTAAATATCACACAAACACACAATGATAGCTATATTCACGGCTTCTCTGGCTTTTATCATGCATTCACTCCTCGCGCGCTTTTGTAAACACAGCGCGTTTTGGCTTAGAGACAAACAGTTTGCATACTTCATACTCTTCAGGTCGGATTGACGTAACTATGTCCTCTTAAATGCGAATTTTCAAGAAGTTCACAGACTAGCAGTAAGATTTTATTTACGTCAGTATTTTCAGAACATTTATTAGTCAACCGTTAAAAGGGATGTATTTGCTTAGTCATTTTATGGAAATGACGTCAAGCGAGCATTTCATATTGACTACACGAACCGTCGCTACAGAAAAAAATACTGACAGTTTTGTAGAAGTTGCATAAAGTTCAGGAGCAAATGTAAACAGTGTTTAAGGTGGGCTTGTATAACATTGAAAAACAAACAGAAGTATATGAAAGTTAGAATCACTTTGAACAGCATAATAAACAGCGACACGCATGAACTGTACTGTTCATTAGCTTTCATTTGAATCGTCTTCACGGTCGAGGAAATCTTGAATTGAACGCGTGATTTACGTGAGGTTTTCGGAAAGTTACGGAACCCGACGAACATTGCCGAAAAATTTCGCTTTGCGCTCGAGATTGTTGTTATGGTTATCTAAAGTTTGGTTTGTTTTCCTCATCAGAAGCACATGGTGGAAATCAAATACGCTCCTCTTATCCCTATTGTTTGTTATGAGCCGTTTATTAAACGAGATAATACGGTAAAATTGTGACTGTTTCAATCGATGATCTCTTTTGTAAATACAAACTGTGTGTGGGCTGGAATTGCTGCATGGAATTGACTATCGTATTCACTCTAATTGACGACATGTAGTCCTCTTTAGCTGCGTTAGATGGAATTCGTAGACTATTAAATTCAGAACATTTTCTTACTCATTCTCCAGGGTTTTCAATAAAAATTGAAGTAGGCGGCAGAATTGTAGAAGTAGGCGGCGAAGAGGTTACTCGCGCCGCAGGCGCGACCTTTCTAGGGGGGCCCGGGGGTATGCTCCCCCGGGAAACTTTTAAAATCTGAGCCTTTAAGACTGCATTTCCTGCATTCTGGGACAAGAATTAGGTCATTTTTGAAAGAACCATACATGCTCTATTTTCCAGCTTTTTATTAAACAGTTCTAATTATCTTGCAGACAAAACAGTCGCCAAACGCAATTTTTAGTTGCCAGATTGCAAAATCAAATAGGGCCTTGTTCAAAAGTGTTTAAAATCATTTCTAGGAATTTAATTAAAAAAGAGGACTGAATACATAAAATATTCAAAAGGAAAAACAAACAATCTTATCACCCTCCACTACAAACCTCCATTACACTGTTTCTTTGTTTTTTTTTTTTTGGAATGCATATCGTATTGGTCGAAGAAATCAACAAGAGACACAACCCATAGGCATACATGACGTGCTCAAGGGCTTGCAAAGCATTATGGAGAGATTTCAAACACGGTCAGCTTTCTGCGAGTTTTCCGATGTGATAGAATCTTTTACACCAATTAGGAAGAGGATGGATTGACTTCTTTTCTTATGTTGGAAGAAGCAAAGATGTTTCGATATAACTTTCTAGAAGGGCACAATGTCTGAGGAAACGTCCGTTATTCAGCGTCAACACACAGAAATGTAGTCGCCATTTTGGCGACGAAATTTCTAAATTTCAAGCCCCTAGTCGATATATTTTAACCAAGAATTATGGCAAGTTTCTTATGTGTTAAACAAATTAAATGTTGGTCGATCCGCGGTTCATGTTGTGGCAAATTATTTATCACGCTAATTCTTAAAATTCGAGTAGGTTGTTTATCAAAGTAGGCGGCGAAAACGTGTGGAGTAGCCGGCGAGTTTCGCCGGCTGCCGGCCCTTATTGAAAACCCTGTCATTCTCTAGCTATCTCCAGTATCTCAGGCGCTCGCTTCATGCATCACACAGTCCCTGTGCATGGATTTTATCTCACTGTGAAAAAAGAAACTGACTCTGTATAAATAGGAGTTGTATAAATCATAAACTGAGTTAGAGCCACCTTGTACAAGATAATAAAAAGTATCATATGAGCGTACTTCTCAATAGCTTTTGTTTGAATGGCCTTCACACACTAAATTAGAACGATCCTGTATGCACAGCACAACAAAGTATCGCACGATTTCTAGTCAATTTAAAAAAGGTAAAACAACTTTATTTTATACAAGTTACCACCACATTATTATCGACTCAAAGTTTCCGTTGATGAGAGAGGTAAGTAAACTGAAGATTAAGAAGCAGGCGGAATTGAAAGTGCAGAAAACGACCGACCTCGAATGGACAAGAAGCCTTCTCGGCTACTGGGCAAAAGAACGCTAACCACTCGCTTTCATTTTGCTTGCTAAACTTCGTATTAACTTGATAAATCTTCGATGCTTGCGTATTTATTTGAAACATGTAACATGAACCTAGCATGGACATAACGGAATGGAGTAATGACATCGTTCTAAATGTTCGTAAAATCGGGCGAAATGTTAATCTGCGGAATCTGTAGGCGAAAAATCCTGCTATGTTGTGACTTTTGAAGTCTCGTTCAATAACAACTAAAAGCGATTACTTTGCAATCATTTAACTTGACCACAACAAGAAGTAAACAGTCAATGTCTGTGTTGCTAGGCTAGCAGTGGCAGCACCTGGAGTTCGATATTTAGACTTAAAACCCGTTAATCGATGTACTGCTTATTTTGTTACTTAGAAATGTCTTGTAGTTTCTTGGATCATTATGCATGTACACGTGTACTCTTGAGTTCACCGTACCGCCGTATTTTTTTTCCTATATCCATGGAGGTAGGCCAGGGGTCAGTGCTTATGAATAGCGAAGTTCACGATATTGTTCTTTTTCTTTCTTACCTTACGATCACAGCTAAGTTACTCGGTTGATTGATCGTGTAAATTCATTCAACACGTTGCGAATTATTGTTAATAGACTCATAGTAACTGTATCTTTTCTTCTCATCGAAAAAAAACCCTGACCGTTAAGTAGAAGTTGAAGAAAGAAAAAAATGTATACAGTTTAAAGTGTGCGCACGTGAAGATTTGAAGACCAAACAGATCCACGCATGAAAATAAAAATACCGCTCTATAGATTTCGTTTGAATGATCACACACTACAGTGTTATCCAACTTTTCAAAAAGTTAGATTCAATTTTCCTTTCACTGGCACACATGAAGAATTATTATTCAGTAGCTTTTATCTGAATGGACACACAGAAGAGTTTCGACCACATCAAAAGAACTTCTCGATAGCTTCATTCATTTGAATCGTCACACACTAAGGTTTCATCTACAGACATAAAAGTCGGATTCTTCCTTGTACAGCAAAATAAATCAGAACCACTTGAAAGTACTGCTTTATAGCTTTTGATTTGTATTTTCACACACCAGCGTTTCATCCACAGACTTTCTTCATTTGTTTTCATTTAAAATCGTCTTACGGGTGACTGCTTACGTCGCAAGGTAATGGCTTTATTGTTTTTACGTGACTTGTGGATCGTGAATTGTTCGGAAAGTTACGAAAGCTGACGAACATTGTCGAAAACTTTCAGTTCGCGCTCGACTTGTGGATCGTGAGTTCGGAAAGTTACGGAAGCTCAGTTCGCGCTCGAGATTGTTGTTATGGTTATCTAAAGTTTGGTTTGTTTTCCTCACCAGAAACACATGGTGGAAATCAAACTCTTCTCTTATCCCACGGTAAAATTGTGACTGTTTTAATTGATGTTCGCTTTTGTAAACACAAACTGTGTGTGGGCTGGAATTGCTGCATGAAATTGACTATCGTATTCACTCTCTTTAGATCTGATTGACAACATGTAGTCCTCTTTAACTGCAGTAGAGAACATAGACTTGCAATTTACGTATATTCAGACCATTTGCTTCTCACTGAAAAAAAACTGACTATGTAGTAGGAGTAGTATAAGGCTAAAAGTGAAAGTATTGCTCAATAGCTTTTATTTGAATTTTAAGCAAGGTTACCACAGACTTAGTAGTTAACACCACCTTTTACAAGATAAATTGACAGTACTGTACACGAGCTGCTCAATGGTCAAACACACGCTATGATTTCATATGCAGATTGTAAAGTTAGCACCACCTCTCAGTACTCACTTCTGTTTTAATTCGACGAACTTTCGATGTCTGCATACTGTTTGAACCATGGAAAATCAAGGTAGCATGAAAATGGATGAACATATCGTTTAAAATCGTGAAATCGGCCAAAATGGCTAACCTGTGGAATAAGTGGGCAGTTTTCTTTTTCGGACGCAACAGGTGAAGAATCCGGTTAATTTTGATAACCTGTTCAATAAAGAGCGAAAGGCAATCGTTTGTAAAATGAAAACGGGTTGATTTTTTTAACTTGGCCACAACGAGAAGTGAACAAGTAATGTTTGTGTTGCTATGCTAGCGATGGAAGCATCTGGGGATCGATATTTAGACTTTGAAAGTTTAACTCGTTACTCGACTTATTGCTTATTTGACGTTTTTCTTAGCAATGCCTGTAGTTTTCTGAATCAATATGTACCCTTGAGCTCGCCGTACCTCAGTCGTTGTATTGTTCCTTTTCTTTTTTATCTTTCGTAGCTGGCGATGTGTTTATCATGTTGTTCAAATGACTGATTGTGTAAATTCATTCTACACAATGCGGAATTATTATTTTATAGACTCAGACAAACTGTTTCTTTTTCTGCTTGTATTTCTTTGAACGTTTTGTGGCAAAGGGTAAATATTTTAGTAAGGGAGCGTAAAATTTCCGATGAAGACATTTAAAATACTTCCTACAGTTGTTTAACTCTTTGAAACACTATAGACTAGCATAATTAAAACGATTATAAACCATTTAGTCAAATTTAATGGAAATTTTATAAACACCTGCAAGAGTATCCTAGGTAACAACGTGGAGGATTGCAAGCTCCATTTGATTTACCATTATTAGAAAATTCCGTGTTTGTAGAAGTTATATCATTCATTTGTATTGAATTCACACAACTTTTCGTGTTGTCAACACACCGTCGTTTTTGCATCAACAGGTTCGCACGCGCGCGTATAATCGCGCACGCGATTATAATCGCGCGTATAATTTCCTTTGCCTCGCGGATGGCACATGTCAGGAACTGTAGTTTAATTTTTTCAACACTGTCGCTCGTTATCCATATTAATCTTCCCAAGTCTTAACCATCTTTGTTCCTTTATGCTTTATAGTGACCCTTTTGATGTTTTCCTATCTTACTTAAGTATCATTTTGAGTTTTTCTGTTAATTTTATGGTAATTTTGTTCCTCTAAAAATGACTTCTATGGTGAACCCACCTTTTTTGGACAGTACAAATTGTAAACAACGCCTGCAGATTTATTCAGCCCCTCATCTAATGTTTTTACTGAGGTGTACACTCGCTTCACGTAGGCGTTCTTGCTCGTCGTTTGTTGATATTTTTCTGCAACAACGCACAACGTTAGTTTTTTTTTTTGGGGGGGGGGGGGGGGGGGTACTTGACAGAATCTCGGGTAGGGAGGTGCGGCCCGACCGCCCAAACCCTGACCCTGTTTAAGACACGAATCTCTGATTTTCCTACCCTGTTTAAGACAGAATGCCAATTTTTTATACCCTGTCTAAGACATTTGTTGTAGCATAACAATCGGGAATTAAGCTTGGTATCAATACCGAAGTCAATGGAAGTCAACACTAAGGAAGAACTTGTAAAAATTCAGCTTATGGCTAAGTTCCTGTAAAATAAACATATTTGCTTATCCTGTTTAAGGCGTTGGTCCATGTAAAGATACCCCGTTTAAGACAAAAAGGGGCGAAATAGATACCCCGTTCAAGACAAAAATCCTGAAAACCATACCCTGTCGGGCCGCACGTCCCCGTTAAGCCCTTATAAGGGAGTGCCCCCCCCCCCGGGATTCCGCCATTGCATATTTTGAAGTAAACAAATAGATGGTCGTCTACGTATGTAATTAACTGAATAGAATTTTTTATTTCAGATTATCGAGCACATTCTGCTCCATTATTTGCTAAATTGGGCACCTTAGATATTTTCCATATCAATTCATTGCAAATAGCTAAATTTATGTTTTATTATCATAACCAGCTGTTGCCTACGATATTTCGCAATTTGTTTCCAACAAGTAGTCAAGTACATAGTTATGACACTACATCGGCCAGTTGTTAACGATCACATCACTGCCGTACAAACCTTAAGCAGTTTACGATACTTTATCAAGGTCCTAAAAATTGGAATTCTCTCCCAATATCCATCACTGGTTCAACAAGCTTTCCTACTTTTAAGAAAAAGATGATTGAATTTTTAATGAAATGATAGTACTGAATTCACCAAGCCGCACACATTTACCGAGGTCAGCCAGGTGGTTTTCTTGGAGGTCTCCTCGCCCTATTTCTGTCTTTGAGTCTAAATAATTATTCTTTTTTTTTTTTGTGGCGAATAAACAGATGATGATGATGAGATAACTTGTAAAAGCCTTTCCGCCGAGTTGAATATCCGTCTCAATGCACTCCAAATTTAAGGCAGCCTCTAAAGCGCGTAACAGTACACGCAGAGTTGTCAGTTTCTCGGGCTTGAGAAAAGATTGCGTGACCAAGACAGTCTGTTATGTACACGCGTAGGAGGCTTATAACTAAAGTTCATCAAGGTTTTGTGTTTGACATGCACATCTATATCAACAATGTATCAATATCACACAACTCATACAATTTAAGAGGAAGATGTCTGAAGTTATTCTCGTATGTCTTATCGGAGTGTACACGCGTGTGATGCGCGTGTGGCACGCGAAACGCGCGTGATTCGCGTATGCTGGTGGAAGTACACCACTTTGCGCTAGAAGAACGCGTGGAAGACTTCAGTCGAGTTTTATTCAATTAAACATCGCTAAAATCTTTTTTTGCTAAACCAACTCCAGTCTGAGTGAAAAAAGAAGTTGCTACATTATGAAACACTGATAAATCGCCGAACAAGCGCGTTAACGATTGTTTACCTTTGGCATGTAAACTTTCACCGTTTCCATGAATAATGCACCCAAGTTAGCGTGACAAATTTGAAACAATAAACCAGATAAAGCTTTTGTCTGAAAGATTTCGCGCAATGCGGTTTTTCCGCCAGGTCGGCAGGTGATCTCGTGTGAAGCGAAATAAGAGCTCTAGCTTTACGTCAATAGAACTCTATGACGTAAATGAAATTGTTTTTATTTCTCGCCCCTGTGGTTTTGCGCTAATTCTACCCACTTCCTCTGAAAATTGAAAGTTATTTTTAGTTAAGCTAGTCTTGCGTAACGTTGTAAACATGTCGCATTTGTTAACTTTCGGTCTTTTGCTCAGAGCACGCACTACACATTTACAGAAAAACCGTTAAAATTAATACAAAAGTAAATAAAACTAAACCCCGTGCATAAGCAGAAATAGGATTTTTCAACTAAACACTTACTTATTTCTAAGCAAAGTCAGTGTTAACTGAAAAATTAAAGTTGACTGAGGAAACGTTTCAGTTTAAACTTACCGCTGTTGTAATGCCAGTGCAAAATTTGAGAACAAGTTTACCCTCTCGGTATAAGGATCTCACTTATTTATACAAACAGTATTCGATGAAACTTCTCGAATATTTTCTCGGCGATTAATATCAAAAGTCATGCCTTGAGGGTTGCTATGGACGCTGCTCGTTCTTGGCAACATTATGCTAATGGAAAGTTCATAACATTGGACGATGCGCTGTTTGTTATCATTTAGCGCTTTGTGAAAGAGCATGAGGTATTATGGCTGTGCTGCAGGATCTCAAATTCGGCCAGTCGTATTTCAATTTTCAAGACATGTATGCGAACCGTGCAATCAAGAAAGAGGAGAGAAAAGCCTGCCTGTTCGACCTGGATGATTTTGTGAATTTTCCTGGTGACTTTCCATCCGCCATCGTAAAATCCGAGCATTTACCGCCAATCTGCAGACTGCCGACTCCCTACAGTCAACCCTATCCATTCGCTGCAGCTCGACCAGGGTCTTTTCAAGATCCGTATCTTTACCGTAAGTTTATTTCTCTTTCTTTGATGGTAATATTGTGTTCAAACTGTCTAGAGAAAATGTTAGGATTTCTGATTTATATGCACGTGAATACAACGCGCGCTTGCCGAAAGTTTGCAGAATTGTTTTCCCCTATTTTCGTCTGCCACTTTTTGTCATACGTCATTCATTCTTTTTTTCGCAACAAAAAAAAATAACGTGCGGTTTCCCAATGTTCAGGCGTAAAATGTTATTTGCGGAAATCGACCAAAATGCATTTTAAAACGTTTTAGCTTCACCTAAGTTTTCTGCAAGCATTTTATTACTGTAAACACGTCACCCGGGCCTGAGAAAGAAAAAATATTTCGGTCAGTGCTGACTTTTACATACTTCAAACTGTTATCTTAAATTATTTAAAATAACACCGCATAAAGACAATTGTTCCATCTTTATCTCAGACCAGTATGTTCTGGGGTGATGTACGTAAGTAGCTGCTGCACGCTAAATGAATGGCGTTTTCAAGTGTCGACGTTTGCACGAGCGTTGCAAGAGGATTTTATTCAGCTGTTAACCTTTTAATATAGGATATAAAGTTATATTTATAACCCTGCCCTTTCACAACAGATACTCAAGTAATGCTAGGTGTAGCTTTTTTCTTCAGCTTTTCAGCTGCGAGATGTCGTGATTCTTCAACCATGTTCAACTATCGCTGTTTTATTTTCTTCCGTCGGCGCGAAAGTTGTTGCGTTCGTTTTCAGAACGACTTGTAGGTTTTTCTGGCCACGAGACGAGCGCCTTTGTAGTCTGTTGCAACATTGAGACAAAAAGATCACTTAATATACACTTTGATGAATTAAGATAAGACTGGCACTCGTTCAAGAGAATGCAGGCTGCTATGGTACGCACAGGTGTCTTAAGGAGCTCCCGGTGTTCTACTTAGAAAAGGTGATACTATTTAATGGCGAGTCCATATGTGCTTAAGAGTAGACGCCCGGTGTATGAATGAGACATCTGAGAAATAGAACACGACTGAGCACAGCGTTTTAAGCCCAACTGGACTTCAAAACTGTCACTAGCTTTAAAACAGTTTTACTTTCTTGTAAGAGCATCACACTGAAACAGATGGACTTGGAAAAATATAGCAAGAAACAGCCGGGAAACTATTGAACAAATTTGCCTTCATCACACAGATAGGAAATGGAAAGGACAATAAAAACAAACTATCAAAAAAAGACGGTCAATTTACGCTGATGATTTTAAAAAAAATTTCCCCACTAGATGTTGGTCCAAGACGCTCGCGAGTGATACTAGTTTCTGACAGTACTCGTATCAAAGGGATATGAGAATAAGGTATTCTTTTGGTATAGAGCTGTAATATATATGATAGAGATAAGAATAGAACGATGGTAGTACATAAATAACGCAAATTAGGCGAAGATAATATCCACAACATCAACAAACAGCTGCGATTGATAGGAAATATGAAGAGCTTCTAAGGCAAACAAACGGGCTGTGATACTATTTTGAGAATTTTATTTTACTTGTTAAACAGCTGACTCTACAGCTCCTGAAAGAAATCAGTCGGGGAGAGGCCGGCATGTCGTGGGAAAAAACTTGAAGAGGATTATGCATCACGTCAGCTGCTTTTGTTGTAAATGGCAAAAATCCCAGTTTTGCGGTCCGCCGCTGTTTGTCGTTTTCCCATCAAAGTGTGTCAGTAGTCAGGTATTTACGCGTCTGTTGTGATCGGGGGAAATTTTCATTCCAATTTTTTCTCGTATGGATGTATTTAATAATTCGAGAAAAAGTAAACAGTATCAACAGCAGTTTAAGTTTGCCATCTGTCGAAGCCGGAACGATAGTGATGCTTAGGAATATTTCTGATTGACCTGTTGGAAATCATCGCCCAGAAAAACGCTGAGATTGAAAAACACTGAAAATAAAATGTTGAAAGCCTGTTAGACACTTTACGTTACGAAAACAGAGAGCAAGGTGAGAGATACACAGAGAAAAAAAAGAAGAGCGTGAAAGGCAAATGTCACATAAAAAAACCTTCATCTATCATGGAGGTGCATGCTCAGTGTAGTAGGAGGTACAAAGGGCTTCACTATAGAAAAACGTCAAGGAAAAGCATCTACGAGAAAGAGGAGCTTTCAAACCAACTAGTATCACTTCCAAAGCAAAAAACGATCAGCTGGAAACACACCAAGGGATAGGCTAGAGAAAACAAGTGCAAAATGACAAATTTGAAAGAAAGCCGTGTTTAAAATAAAACAAAATGGGTGAACGGCGTTCATTTTCAAGTGCAGTCCATGAATAAAATTACATGTATAAATATATAGTAAAAGCGCTAAAATACTATGCACATGAAGACAAAAAGCTAAGTAAAATAAATTTGTGCGAATGGCATGCATAGTTATAAAAGTTATAATCACAAACATAAAACTAGCTAAATAAAGGCGAAGAAAATAAAGGTATAAAACATCTCAAATAAACCTAAACGTGCGGAGCGAGTCACACTGTTTGTCGAGTTTCGGCTTCAAGATTTTAAAAAAAGAATTTAAAAAAATTAGACATCAAGTTTGTTTTGGCTCTTCTTAGAATCCTAAAATTCCTCGCGAAACGTCGTTCACCTTTTTAAGCGTTTACTTTTATTACGAAATCAATTTCAAAAAATGTTAACGATTAGAAAACAAAATGGGTGTGAAAATTGGGCTTGTCCTCAAGATGAAAACAAACAACCTAACACAGGTGCAATGATAAATGGAAAATCGGATAAGCACCTGCATGACATTGGTATGGAATGTTAGAATGAAAAAGAATGAGGGGCTTGGCTCGAGTTCTTTAGACATTTGCAAACGTTTTAATTTTTTATTGACATTTAGTTAGAGTTAAAGCTGCCACATCAGATTTAACTGAAACAGTTAAGAGCAAATCGTCACTTCTTGAGAGCTGCTATAAGGCGTTAAAATTCTCCAAAAGTAAGACAACACTTTGCAATAGTTCTGTAGGGATGGAGGATAGAAAAAACAAACAACCACAGAAACAGAAAAGAAAGATTAAAACCGTCCGAGTGAGGTAAAAATCGATGCTCTTCCCCAGCTGAAAACTGAGTAAACAAACTGAAACAGATGTAATGCTAAGTAGAAAAAAATGCACCTGCACCACAGAGTCAATTTTCTGTAACAGTACTCCACGCATAACAGGAACGCATTGGACATTAGAACGTGGAAATGATTTACGATGGCGCAGAGGATGGAACTAAATTACAATATAAAACGAAATCATAAAAAATTAAAGAGAGGCATTTGCAAATGAATTAAATCTTATGGGCTTTTGTTATTTAGGTGGGGCTAGATAGATGCCATATTTATTGCAGTTTTGACCAAATGGTTACCCGTCAAGGGTAAATATAAGAGGTAAAATTCTGCGAGGAACGTCAAGAGTTCTGAAGACAACTGAACACTTTGTAACAGTTAGGGCTAAAGACTAGAGAAAACACGTTTAAAGTGACAGATTTACAAAAACGGAAGCAAAAATAAAAGGAAAAAACTTCTGAGTGAGTTAAAGTTGAGCTTGTCTACAGTTTGAAAAACTGCAAAATAATTCTCTAATTCTGTCAATAATGAGTCAATTTTCTGTAACATTACTCCACATGAGAGGAACACGCTTGGCATAAGAAAGTGAGAATGATTTACGATGGCGAGAGTAAAACTGAATTACCATATTAAACATGAAAAATTAAAGAGAGGCTTGGCTTGAATTCTCTTTACATTTGCAAACAAATTCCCACTGAGTTTTATCATACTTAGAATTTATAATGTTTTTATTTCTAAACTAAAGGGAATATACAGTATGCCACATCTATTATATACATTTTGACAAAAAAACTTACCCCAGGCTGGATAGCCTGGGCAACTTCTAGAGTTTAAGCGTACCAAAAAAAATGTTAAAAATAGGACAACACCTTGTAACTGTCATCGAGGAAATACGCAGCTCAAAGGACACGGCCTAGCCCATATTCGCCTTTACACTCACAGAATTAAACCGATATCCTCTCAAGGCAAATAAGCAGAGAAAAAAGTGGCCACGGGACTTACAAGGTAACAAGGAAAAACAAATGAAACAGGCAGGCAGGCAGACTCACTCACTGACTTTCTGAACTGTCAAACTGACTTAATTGATTAACTGACTGACGTACTGGCTACCTGCCTGATTGACTGACAGACTGACTCACTGTCTGCATGACTGACTGGCTGACTGACTGATTGACTGGCTGACTGGCTGGCTGACTAACTGACTGACTGACTGACTGATTGACTGGTTTACTGACTGACTGATTGGATGGCTGACTGACTGACTGACTGACTGACTGACTCACTCACTCACTGTCTACATGACTGATTGACTGGCTGGCTGATTGATTGACTGACTGACAGACTGACTCACTGTCTGCATTACTGGGTGGTTGGCTGGCTGCCTTATTAACTGACTAATTGACTGGCTGGGTGACTGACTGTCTGTCTGTCAGTCTGTCTGTCTGACTGAACTGAAACTTTTAAATTATTTAGTCGGGAATATTGGGTTTTCTTGAAAGCCGAGTAAATACAACTATAATGAATAACAAGTTAAGTATGGTTCAAAAGTTAGCAGGACAAAGTAAGCAAAGGGCCTAGAGTTTTTTGAAGGGGTAGCTAGAGATTTAGATTCCTTAACGAAGCTAGGTAAGACATTCTACAATTTACGTCCAGTATGGGTGAAACTCTTTTTCTAATTATCTGTTTTTGGCAATAGAAAATTTACATTTAGTTCACTGTTCCGGAGAGACAGACTAAAAAGACCCGACAGACTAACTAACAGACACTAGATGAACAGACGACGTTCAGAGAAAGATACGGGAACAAATACGTGTTAGAGAATCATAAAGAAACGAGTTTGCAGAGAAAGAAAATCAAGTGTGGAACTTGGAGCGGTTTGCAATTGGGTGCCTTAAACTGAAAACCAAAACAATCACTCTGGCCAATCACAAAGGACATAGACAATCCAGTGAACCAATCAAAATTCGAAGCAATTACATGCAGCCGGCACGAAGCGCGTGGTTTTAGTTTTATTTCTGATTGGTCGAGAAAGTGGGGCGAGTTTTTTTTAACCAGCTGCCAAGACCAGGAATGCAAAACAAATAGAAACAGACCACAAATATAAAAGTACATAAAATGAAGTAAAACGTACACAACGAGTATTAATGATTGGCACCCATCAGTCTCGGAAGATTATGGTGTCCCGCTCTGAAAGGTGGTTCTGGAACAGCGTCTGGTGTGGCTGGAAAGGCCTATTCGAGAGTGGCAGTCTTTTCCACACTGGGAACAGATGTAGTCTTTCACTGGTCTGTCTCCCTGGCTTCGGGCCTTCAAACGGAGTATAGGAGAAGTAGAGAAGCAAAATTTTACCCAATCAGAAAAACAGGAAGATTAACAAGCAATTAGTAGAGCATAAGTCACCAAAATCAGCAATTCTGTTTTACAACAAGCGACATACGAGCATATTCTAACTCCTACATTCATCACAGAAACAGGGAACCAGCTAAACTCTCTCAAACAGACAGTAATGGACACAGATAAACAAATCAGGCGCCAGAAAAGCAAACATTCATCAAACAATCAAGCCAACATGACAAAAGCAGGTTAACGTGATACCACACAGACTGACTTAAGAACAGAAAGATCACACAGATATAGATCACTGAGCAGTGATCAATCGATAAAAAGATTTCAAATGAAAGCTATTGAAACCCTAGTGTGTGACCATTCACTAACATGCCCGACTGAATAGTTATGCAGCTCTCGTAAGCTTGTAATTCTACTGGTCCTCTAGTGTAGCAGCTGCTATTGTTTTGGGGGCTAGGGGCATTGTTCTTGTTGTTTGTTCTATTGTTCTCTCAGCCACTCATGTGAGACCTTACGAGAGCTGCATGGCGACCCGCCCGACTAAAGCATTCTTTAACTATTCAAACAAAAAAGTACTATTCTTGTAGCATGAGTTTCTTTAGCGGCCCCATGCCCCACTGGGGGCTATAAGGATTAAGAAGATGAGCTCCTTTAGAAAAGTAAATGACACTAAATAAAGCTATTGAAAAGTCTGTGAATGAAACCCTAGCGTGTGCGACAATTCAAATGAAAGCTACTGATCGAGCAGTACTTTCACGTGGTACTGTTTATTATGTTGTACAATGTGGTTCTAACTTTTACATCTGTGGATAAAACCCTATAGTGTGTGACCATTCAAATGAAAGCTATTGAGCAGTACTTTCATGTGGTACAGTTTAATATGCTGTACAAGGTAGTTCTAACTTTTACATCTGTGGATGAAACCCTAGTGTGTGACCATTCAAATGAAAGCTACTGAGCAGTACTTTCATGTGGTACTGTTTATTATGCAAAATGGCTCTAACGTTTCGAACAATTTTCGACTGTGCATGAAACCCTAGTGTGTGACCACTCAAATGAAAGCTATCGAGACTGTTGAGCTGACCTTCATCTGATGCGGTATCAGCTGTTCAAGGTTTTTCTTATCATGGCTTCAGCTGTGGATGAATCCCTGGTACGTGATCATTCAAATAAATGCTATTGAGCAGTACTTTCTTATAGTACACGATACAAGGTGGTTCTCGTATGTGACCATTCAAATGAAAGCTATTGAGCAGGAGTTTCGTGTAGTTTGATGTGCCTCTGTTTCTTATGCTGTACAAGGTGATTGTCCTTACAGCAGAAGTCAGTCTAAGTTTAACATTTCCTGGAAAGCATGCCACTAGATAATTGCTTTTCGTTCCTTTTTTATTTTTATATTTTATTATTAGTTCTTCGAATAGTTCGGCTAGTATTTTCGACTTCCGGGAAGCTATTTTAAAAGGCTTTCGTCGATTTGAATTTAATTTCGTACATCGAAAACTTACCTTAACTTCGAAAATTTCGGACTTCTTTTTTCGGACATAAAACTTCCGACAAAAAAAAACTCAGTTATAAGGCAGACGATTCAGTTATTGAAACTTATTTAGATATTCAATTATACAACAAAAATACAATCGCGTACAGTACAACAACATACCCGACTAAAGCATTCTTTAACTATTCAAACAAATAAAAATACTATTCTTGGAGCATGAGTTTCTTTAAAAAAGTAATAAAGTTGTTTCACCAATGCAATACTAGATGTACATAAAAAAACTATCAACTTATGACTGCTTCAAGGCTAGTACCTTTTTCCGTCTGAAAAACTTTATATCGATTACAATTCAATAGGAAATGAGTTTCAAATAACTCTACTGTATGAATCTTGAAACTCCGCGAGGCATCACAGCTGATTTAACTTCATCACAATTAAAGAGTCGACCAGCGCCTCATTGAACATCTCACATGATTGACCATAAGAACAATAGGACAAAGGGCACAAACAATGCCCCTATCCCTGAAGACAATGAGCAATATTGTTTTAGAATGCCTCTGAAATTAGAGGTTCACAAGAGGTACTGGACTACTCCAGATTAAACGCAGTCATCAACTGAAGCGTTTATATTTCAAGGTCATTCCTCTGAAATATAACTGACAATAGATTTTCATTCAAACTTTGTCTATTGATTGTTCATCTTAAGGGAACCTAAATTTCAAAATAAAAAAGAGGGGTCCCCGTATTCGTTTGGGAGCAGGAGGACTTTGAATCTACCCCATAATTCCTTACAATATCAGCTTCCAGAAAAGTGTCATTTGAACCGTTCAGTTAACGTTTCGCGGGAGCAGAAAAAAATACGGAGGACGCAAAACGTGATATTTATCAATAGAAGCACTGCATCGACTTCAAGCAACAATTTACTGTTTGTTTCAGGACAAAGGCACGACAGCGATTCAGCTTTTTCCAAACGTACAGTGCCCTCGAGGCCACAAATTTATCTCCACTGGTACCGGCGAAGTTCACGTTTCCGTTGATTACTGAAGTTTCAACAATAGAAATTTGTTTATATTCACTACATAGAAAGGAGGCGTTCACTGCACTCAGAAAAAGAGATAAAATCGATAGGTCACCGTGCTCGTTTACGAGAAAACGATGATTTACCTTGCGCACGAGCCAAGCCGAAAAGAAAAAGCAGCCATTTTCTTAAGGTGGGGGTATACCCGATTTTGAGTGAAATTTTAAGAGGTTTAAGGAAGGGATAGAGGAAAGAAAATTATTTTTGAAACACCAACAGACAGTTGACCCCCACGCAAGAGCACCCCAGGTTGTCAGGGGACTGTTTGGGTGTCCATATACTAATTTTTAACTTCAAATTCTAATTTTAAAATCACATTAAATCCTTAATATTTCTTATTTCTCCAAATTTTACTAATCCTTTGAGAAAAACTATCTCTTTCCAAACATCCTCAAAAATCACTAAAAAATTTACAAAACACCGCTTATCATAGCTTTGTGAAATGAGCATAGAGTTTCTGGATTGCTTTAAACCCAAGTTTAGCGGTGGAAAAACAGGCTTCAGGTGTACCCCCGCCTTAATGCACGCGCACTGGTACGCGCGCTAATCACGCGTAAATTTATGCGCAGTAAGGATGCGCAATGCAAAACAGAGGAATGACCTTAAACACAGTTTTCAAAGGGAACATGAAACATGAAATTCAAAAAATATAACAAAATGTTAAAACCTGAAGCTTATCCTGGAATACTACATCATTTATTCCTGTTTTCAACAAACTAAGTCCTGTTTCATAGCAAGATCGTCAGCACTGCTTGAAATAATGTGAAATAAATACCATGAACTTACCTTTTGTTAAAAGCTACAATAAAATGAAATAAAACAAAGGAACACAAATGTGTGGATTTTTATTATTTTGTCGCCTACTGAACCCACGCTTTTCGCCCTCCAACTGTGACGCGAAAATTTGCGTGACGATCCAAAAAAAAAATATCGTACGTGACACAACTGTATAAAAGTATCATACGGCAGCTTGATTGCAAAACAGTTGTTGTTTTTTTTACTCTAAAATCTTTAAATTCCTTATCTGAAGGCACGAAGCGCTAATCGTCGCGCGCGAGCCTCAGTCTCACTCTCGTCTTTGACGTTCGCTCCAGGCCTCTCGTTCAAAGGCCTCGCTCGTTCGCAAAAATGCGACTGTTTTGCAGTCTACAGGGAAGCACAAATAGATTTCTTCCGTCCTTCGCAAAATTTTCTTTCTTGTTTCAGTTTCGTGGATTTTGTCAATTTTTCATTTTGTATTTATTTCCGATTAAATTAAAAAATAAGGTAAAATATTCGGTACGATAAAATAAATTGAGGGACGAAAGACCTTGTGTTATGGTTGCAATATAGAATAGTACCATATATTGTGACAGTATGAGAAAAATTAACTAGTCGATAGAGAGAGATTTTATATCGTTTTCAGATAAATATTTTTTCTGGTTGTTGTAAATCTACAAGCACGGAAATTTTTTTGTCTCACTCAAAACCTCGGGAAAATACGGGATGACGTGTTTACACAACATATTATAAAAAAGAAAATTTTATAAACAATTTTTTTAACGAACGAAGATTTCCTGGCCTTTTTCGAATTATGACTTCATCCGGGGTACTTTTATCACTCGAAGCCCTGCAATCAGCTGCGGCCGCCCCTAAGTGAAGCGAGGGAGCGAGCGTTGTCGTGGCGAAGTTGAATAGCGGTTGCGAAGTTGCCCTGTATGTTGTCAGCAACAACGAGGGAAAAGTCTTCTCCAAGGCGACGGTGTAGTCAAGGTTACAAGGTCCTTCCCAGAATTTCCTTCGCGTAATTATACAACAACTGGTATGAGAGAACTTGATGTAGCGATTGCCGTGTTTTGTAGAGAATTCATAGCTATTTCCCTGCATTGTCACCCGTCATCGATTTCGTTGGTTTCGCCCGCGTTTTTCGCGTGCTCTGCTAGAGACTTCTTTGTCATGGCGATGGGCAGAAATTGCGTTTTATTTCAGCTTCATCTTGTAGAATATATCTTAAGAACACGCTGTTGTAGTTTGATGTTAGTTCTTGTTGTATGTTGCGATAAATGTTGCACTGTGCGATGGATTTACCCCGCGTAAGTTCGCAATTGCGTAAGTGCTAAATATATGTAGTGTTTAGCGCGAGGAGCGAAAACGTTTGATCTTTGCAAATCGTGTTGACATGTGCTTCTATACAAATACAGAAACCTTTTTGTTCGATTTGATCCCCAGATCGCCGTATGGCGACTACACAACCTCAGCAAAACTTCGTCGCATCGAACTTTGATTCCGGCGAAGTGAAATCCCAAGCGACGTCAAGCAATGTGGTTTCAACCCCGCAAGATTTCACACAACAGGTCGCGAGCGCTACTGCTGCCGCCATTTCACACGGCATCGTAGTGACCTCGCAAAATGTGGTGCCTGCACCAACTCTACCAGCAAATACTGTCACTTTAACAGTGCAGCCAACCCAGATACAAACGCCACAAACTACATTAATAACAGCCAACGTAATTTCTGGCGACGAGTTCCAGGCGAAAGAAGGTATACTGCAAAATGAATATAGTGTTGCTAATTTTGGCCCGAACATGCGGCTAAGTGCACGATCAATTCCGCATTTAATTGTAGTATTTTTAACACTTAAAATATTTTGCTGTATTGAAAAAATATAC
The DNA here is from genome assembly GCA_963693305.1 of Meandrina meandrites. Taxonomy (NCBI): domain Eukaryota; kingdom Metazoa; phylum Cnidaria; class Anthozoa; order Scleractinia; family Meandrinidae; genus Meandrina; species Meandrina meandrites. Next base: position 19,961,925 of record OY855916.1, on the reverse strand, counting down.
CACTGAACGCGTTTCCAATGTTTCTTTTTGTTCCTTTTATTATTTGTTTCACTGTAGGTTTTCCCACGGCAGAGGTGCATTATGTTGAGGCTCCGTCAGAACATGCCATGTACCCAAACGGCACGACGTAAGTTTCTTCTCGAAAACCTGGTTTTAGAAACGATCTCAATTTGCTATTTGTGTCTTTGCCGTTCTAGTTTCCCTTTGACTGAAGCGAGCAGAAAGTTTGCTTTGTTTGGTCTGTCGACACGTTGTGAACACCTGGCTGGGGAATAAAGAATCAATGCAAAAACACATGCGAATCGAATAATTGATAATCGATCTGAATGTTTTTGTTATAGTTCAAGGCTAACTGTGTAAGGTTATCTCCGAATGTAGTCAGAGGATAGTAGAATTTTCGCTCTCTTGGCTATTTTTACCCCGTGATAGGGCAAGTTCATCAGAAGTTCGAAGAAATTGGAAAATAACAAGAATGTTATTCAAATTAATGTAACATGCATTTTAATTTATGATAATTAATTTCCATATATGGAAAAGCCATAACAATATTGAAAGATTAAACAAAATTGTGATATTTAAATAAGAGCTCGTCCCTGTGTTCTTAAAAAATACTTTTGTGCATAAATGTTGAAATGAAACATCTTTCTTCTGCAAAAGTGTGAAGGTTAATAATTGAAATTGTGGAAACTTTGAATTTAAACTCTTCAGAGGAAAGTACAAATATTTAGTAAACATAAGATGGGTTGTGCTGTGACAATTACCATAGAAATTTCTAGTTTCTCTTGGATATTGTTTTTCTCGTCACGATGTTGGAAGCACTCCTGCATTAATTAGAAATCTTTTGCCTATTGATGGTGTCATGTTTATTTAGCAAAGTGAGATTAGTATTCAGGATATAGCATTTTTACCAAGGGGCCACACTTTTTTCCATGGCAACACATGCAGCCTTTGTGAATGAATCAATGAGGGGAAGAATCAATTTTGGGAGCTCAGTTGACCACAAAGAACTAAGATAAAGAAGGCAGCTATCTTGTCTTTGTTGTTAAATGTTTTATGGCCAGTCTTACGCACATGATGCCAGTGTCAACTTATTTGTGAGTTTTAAGGCATTTTTTCAGTTTCCTTTTGCTTTAGCTGCTATGATATTTATGCACAAAGCCTGCTAAGGTTAAAATGGTTACAGCTTTATTCTAATCTGATATTGCTTGGCAGAAGTTATTCGTTGTTAGAACTTAGTTTTGGTTGAAAGGTTTCGTCTAGAGTTTGGGTATTCTTCCGTGAATGTTTTCCAAGGTTTAGGGTTTTGTATATGAACTTCTGTTTCAGCTGTAAATCTGTCAGAAATTATGCTATTTTGATGCCTGTTTAAGGAGAAACACTGATATCCTTGAATTGCATTTAATTTATTTCCTCTGATGAAACTTTGCTTCTTCACTTGATTCAATATAAAACTGTTGTAAGTAACATGACTTGGATTGGCAGAACTTATACATAAACTGGAAAAGAAACTTGGTTCTTGTGAACTGAGGAATAATCTTTCTTGAGCAATATATTATGGTTCATATTTTACATGCCTCACAGAAAATTAAACTACAGTAGCAACAAGACATCATATATGTATATGTCTGTGATCTACATAATTTCCTTTTCAGTGTCAAAACTTTGCTTAGTGTGGATTCTAATTCAGTTTTATTTCTGGTAAATTCAGCATTAAAAATTAATCAGCTCAACATTAATTCAATCCCAAAATAAAGAATCACTCATAAAATATTGTAGGTCAGTTTGTATTTTAGCATATCCTTTGAGACAAGGTTGTTAACTTATAAGTATTGTATAGTTTTAAAAATGGTAGTTAACAATGTCAAATCATTTATTCTTACAAAATTTAAAGGGATTGTGCCTCTATGTTTATCGCACACAGGTTATGGATTGCCTTTCCCCAGTTTGTCACGTTTTGAAGTGACTTTCGATAGTTAGAGTTTATTATTATTTAAGTCAGGGTTGACACACTTTTTATAACTTTTAAAAGAACTTTGTATTAAGTGCAATTTTGATTGTTTATTGCACTGTAAGAGTATTACATGTATATTTATTATAAATTATAGTAGGTGGAAATTAAAGGCAGAGTAAGAATTAAAAATCATGAAAGTAGTTTGAGAGTATGGTAGAATGCTGATAGTTCTAGAAATTGGCAGAAAAATACAAAAAGGTAGTGGTTTTTACATGGAATGGTTGTCAGCAAATGTGGGGAATTCTTGGTTTTGTCCTAACTTTGCACTTGACCTTGGAAATTTTTGTGTTATATCTCCAGTACTGTACTTGGTAGACATCACAGGAGGTTATAAAATTGAACAATTTGATGTATCAAAGGCCAACTGTGAAGCTTTTGTTAGATTTCCAGCTGCAAGCTAGCTAGTCATTCAAATATTTGTTTTTCTTGTCCTTATCTTCCAGGGGCAATGCTTACCATTACAACGACGGAACAATGTTTGCGCAGCAAGCAACGGCACCTTATATCGACGCAGGCCAACAGGCACAGAATTTCACAGCTGCCTCGACACCAGGGGCAGTCACAAGTGGGCAGACGTTCCTACAGGTTACTCCTGCTGGGACGACCATGCAGGCACAGCGACACCCAATAACACACACAACTAGGGCATCCCCTGCTACAGTGAGTTCCTTTCTACTGTTTCTGCTCCCAAGGCACCTCACCATATAGGGTCACTGCCACCTTTACTCCCTGGTTTGCACCGGTTCTGTTTTAACACCACAGTCAAAGTTTTAACTTGTAATTCTTTAAAGTGATCAATATTCACTTTACCCCTACAGCAAACAGTTAGATTCCTGTAGGTAACGGGAATAAAATAAATTACCAGTTAAGGAGTGTTTTTACAACATGAAAATGTTACTTCAGTAATCAATGTGAAGAAGGAATTAGCTTCAGTGAAGATACTTTTTAGTGGCCACTAAAAAAGACCTATATATTTATTTAAAAAAAGACTTACATGTTCATTTGTGTACTTTACTTAGGGACTTTTGATGAATCTAGGTGATGTTTACGTATTTTAGCAAATGATTAAATTAAATTATTTAAAGGACTTTCTCAGTTCTAAGACAACATGGGGTATATCACTTATTTTGAATCTTCAAAATCATTCCACAACAATTTTAGCCAGGTACTTTTGTAAGTATGCATATGGCAAGACCTGGGACCAAAAAGACTCCAAGAGAATTGTGGGTACTATTCTGCATGATTCATGAATTGTTTTGAAAATGGCAGAAAATCATCTGAAGTCAGTTATCTATACCATTTATAAGAAAACATCGAAATGTGAACAGGCCCATTCAGAGCATGTATGTGATCCAAAAAGATGATTCATGGAAAGTGACGCATGTAACTAAATGAGATTGTTTTTTAATAGTAATTCATTTTGGTTAAGGGCAAATTTACCATTTTCTATCAAAAAGGCAAAGTTGTAAAATTATGTAACACACAAGATTTCAATTTCTTCCTTTAAGTGATTAAAGTGTACTCGTGCACTATGCTATAACATAATATTGTACATGGGATTATTGTTTTATTTATTATACATTAGGTAACTTGGGTTGGAATTTTTAAACTTAAATAATATTATGTTTCATCGCTTCTTGGAAATTTTGTTAGCTTATTCTCATCTCAACTCCCATCATTTTAAATAATTATATATATCTTGTTTATGTTGTAGCCCTTCTCAGGAGAACATTTATTTAGTTCTTGAGATTAAACAAACAAACAAAACACTGATTATACTTGTTTGTTATAGGTACAGTGGCTGGTCGATAACTATGAGACAGCGGAAGGAGTGAGTCTACCACGCAGCACTCTGTACAATCATTACCTTCAACACTGCCAGGGAAACAAACTAGATGCTGTGAATGCTGCGAGCTTCGGAAAGCTAATCAGATCTGTGTTTATGGGACTGAGAACCAGACGACTGGGCACAAGGTAAGGGCCACTTACTGCACTAAAATGCTTATTGTTATTTAGTCCTTCACTTACTGCACTAAAATGCTTATTGTTATTTAGTCCTTTGCATCTTGCTTTGTGAACATTGTGAATTGTGAAATTTTTAAGCTATTTATTCTACAGCTGCTCTTTTTACATATTCTAGATCCTAAGCCTGATTAAAACAATATAAATATTCATACTACCTAGTGCCTTGCTTAAGTGCTTTGTGAATTTTTCTCACCATCCCCAAATCAAAGTTTTTACACTGACTTATACAAAGTGCTGTAAATTTAAAAGAGGTATCTTAAGAATTTTAAAGTGAAAACTAGAAATATTGATGAAATATTCTGATATATTTCTGGTATACTTTCGAAGATGTTAAATGCTGTAATATTATATGTAATAATATTGTTTTACCATTAAAATTAAGTGTGAAATTATGACACTGTAGAGTAAACATTTGCCGCTAGCAAAATGTGTATTTTCTTCTTTGTCCACCAACAGTATAATCTGATCTTATTGATATCTTGTTTATGAAAGAAAACAGATTTTGCTATGTAAAACCAAACTCTCAGTTCTCATTTTTGAAACATTATTTGATTGATTGAAAGTTTTAATTTCCAGCTGGTTATATTTCATTTACCCTCACATCAATCATGCTATCTCCAGCGTGGCTTTTTATATCAGGCGATTATTCAAAGGGCCATGATAAATGCACATGTGGACTTCAAATAAATTTTGGTGTTTCTACTTGAAACAAATGTTTCAGCAAAGCCCCCCTTATAGTCAGTTGATCAAATGTTTGCTACATTTAAAAATAATTTTAAAAGGTGCCTTTGGCATCTGCTTTTTTTATGGTACAATTTCAACCCTCCAAGTTTATTTTTTTTCCTTGGTGGCCATTTGGCCACCGACTGCTCAAGTTTGGTCGCCAGTGAAAAATTTTAGTCGCTAAACTGAGCTCATGCTCTCAATCCTTCTCCTCAATTGTAGTCGCCATGGTGACTTCGGTTCCAATCTAGTTGACAGCTCCAAAATTTTAGTCGCCATGGTGACTAAAATGGTCTTAACTTGGAGGGTTGATTTTGAAAGTTATCAGTTTAAAGTAACAAATAATGGAAAAAATGGTCTGAAATTGGAACTGAGTTGGAAGTTACTGCTTATCATTGATTAGTTAAGGCCAGTTTATGTTTATGCATAATGCTTTTGGCCCTTTCAATTTTGGTTCTTAATGATTGCTTTGAGCAAGTTTTGCTTACAAAATATTCCACATTTTTATGTCGCAGGGGTAACTCCAAGTATCATTATTATGGAATACGAATCAAACCAAGTTCACCACTCAACGCTTTGTCAGATGATGCCCAAGTGGCCATGAGGCAGTCACCATCCACTCAAAAAAGGTAACAAAACTGCAAGGTGATAATCAGGGGCAATCTCCACCTGATCATCATCATCATCATCATTATTTCACCAGTCACCATGATCAACATTTGTCACCAGCTTAATCACTGACAGCTCTTTGCTTTCTCACAGACTGAAGCCTGCTGCAAGATTGGATTCTGCTGACTCAGGTGAGACAGCATCACACTCACCAGCAGTGTCGGCAGATCAGCAAGCACAACAGAGCCAGATGCAGCAACACCAACAATACCTGGGTGACGTCACACAGGGACTTCCAGAGTTTGAGGAGCTAGACCTCAAAGGATGCCCCCTTCCAGGTAAACGTTACGTTCACGACTAATGGTTGGGAATGATAGAAAACACAACAGAATACATGCAAGGTTGGGACCTAGAGATGATGCTTAAATGTCTATGCACTCTTTGTTTATTGCAGAGGGGATAACAGATCACGACCTTGACACTTTTGTTGACATGTACAGGGAACATTGTGAGGTAGGAATCTTGTTACACTGTTATGAGTTTTTTCCTGAGCCAATCAGCCTAGTAATTCTTACCCTTGCCAAGTTGAATGTGTTGTGTAAAATTTAACTGTGAAGTCAATAATTTATCCCTGCTGGGTATTAAAAAGGTAATGGCTTTAACTGATGTTTTTTTGTAGGCTTTTCTTGATGTCGTAGTCAACTTGCAGTTTACTTTGGTTGAGTCCTTGTGGCAAACATTCTGGCGACACCCATCGGGAGAAGATAAAGCAGGCTCTGGTGCAGAGGATGATGAGAAAAAAGATGGAGGGTAAGAATATGCACTTTACTGAATAAGAGAATAGAGGACTGAATAGGAGACTATCAGTGCAATCTAAAGGTCCTTATTAGCCTGAATTTCAGAGAAGTCTTCCTCTGGTTATGCTCTAGGTCCTTATTCATCAAAACCTGTTTGTTTATGGTTGGGGGCAGAGAAGCACTTTTGAGAATTAACTGTCTTATCCTGCAACACACACTGAGGCTTTAGCTTCATGTTAAGGCTTGAACTCGAGACGTCTGTGTCCAGTGTAAGGACACTGTGCCTTTCCCCCTAAAAACAGCAATTAATTCTGTTTGTTTATTTTCCCTCAGTGATGACGGAGAATATGAAAGCAGGCTTTCCCAGTCCAAACTGCTGCAGCTGTGTGAATATGATCCTGTAATAACATTTGTCAAAGCATGTGATCACCTTCTTTATCAGACTCTGGTGGAAATCCTCATTCCTGATGTTTTACGACCAATTCCAGGTAAGATAATATCTTCCTTTTAACAAACACCTTCTGCAAATCACCTACAAAATAATGTAGCTATTTTAATTCATTAAAATGCTCTAAAACACCATTAACCTATTCTTTTCAACAACAAATTTAAAATACTTTTGCACCAAAATATAGCAAGTGAAAAACATAATTCTGATTTTGTCACTCTTTTCTTCTTTCAGCTTCTTTGACACAGGCTGTGCGTAATTTTGCTAAAGGCCTTGAGGGCTGGCTGGTGAGCAGCCTAGATCAGATCCCTAAAAAGATGGCTGATGTGAAGGTGAGTACAGTATCATCATGCCACAACTTCAGCTCTTTGTTCAAAGTCTTGGGAGCAGGTGTCAATTTTATGTAGCTGAGGGTTTAACTGTTCAGTTTGTCCACATTTTACACATGCCTTATGGCTTTGGACCCCCTTCAGCAGAGTCTAACAGTATCCACAATCAGGGAAGTACATGTAGTTAAGATAAAACTTAGCCAGCTCATTGAAAAGCCTTGCTGGCTCTTCTTGCTTTTATGCCTTCAAAATACCTTCAGTGATAAGTTCTCTCTCAACCAGTTAAATTAGCAAGCTCTTAGCTGCATAATTTCCTGCAAAATTATAACTGTCAAGTCCTTGACATATATTTTCCAACTGGCATGTTGACAGCAATCAACCAAGTCTGCATCAGTTGTCAAATTGATTACTTTTGTGTTAATTCAACAGGTGTCAACGTGTAGTGCGTTTGCACAGACTCTCCGTCGCTACACCTCGTTGAACCATTTGGCTCAAGCTGCCCGTGCTGTGCTTCAGAACTCTTCTCAGATCAGCCAGATGTTGGCTGATCTAAACAGAGTGGACTTTGCCAATGTGCAAGTAAGACTATGATTTTGTTTGTACTACCTTGTTAAAAGTTTCCAGTTTTTAGGGCTCCCTAAACACAGAAAGTTTATTCTTCTTCTTCAACCTTGACTTATTCAAATTCAATCAGAAATATTCCATTCTAAATATAAAGGCTGATTTGTAGTTTATTTCCTGTAGGAGCAAGCCTCGTGGGTGTGTCAGTGTGACGACAATATGGTGTATCGACTGGAGCAGGATTTTAAACTCACCCTACAGCAACAGGTCTGATAAAATGATGTTGTACTGATGGTCCGATGTTAAGCTAGTCATGTTTCCCATGAAAAATTAGTATTTTACATATAAAATAATAAGTTTGTTTTCAGTGATTTCCTTTAAAGAGTAAACTCATGCATACATTTAGCAGCATGCTGTAGTTATAACAAAAGTGCAGTTGTCACACAAAATTCAAGTATGGACGTGGGTGCTTCAAGTGTAGAAAATGAACTTGATTTCCATGTGCTCTAATGCATTAACTGCCGTTAAAAGAATTTGTTGTTTTCTAGAACTCTCTTGAGCAATGGGCAAGCTGGTTGGAAGGTGTAGTTGATCAAGTTCTCAAGCAACATGAAGGGACAGACGAGTTTCCTAAGGCAGCAAGACAGTTTCTTTTAAAGTGGTCGTTTTACAGGTAGGACCGTTTCTCTCTCTGTATTCAGTACAAGTGTGGGATAAGCTCTTTAATTTATGGAATTATTGTCAGACTGAGTGTAAAAAAAGTAAAATGTCACAAATTTGGGCCTATTCGACAGTTCAGTGATTTTCATTTTACTTGTCGTGGATAACCAGACGACACTGTAGCCATTATGATAATGTGCCCTAAAGTGTGGTAAAACATGGGTACTTATTGTGCCTTTCAAAAACTTGCAAACTCTGAAGTTCAAAACCCAACTAACAATTGCTTTCTTTGCTGCCATCAATCACAATTGTGGTGACAGCCAAAGATCCTTGAAAAACAGAAACAAACAA